>JAYDZG010000001.1:27346425-27361344 GCA_034509265.1 Microcambeva bendego | reverse complement strand
TAGCCAATCGGTCTTCATGTAGATGGCCAGCCTGGGCTGGTCCTGTTTTGACTGTGTTGGCAAGCATTGTTGTTTGAATCTTAGTGCAGCTACAGGAAGATAGTATAGAAAGCACAAAATCAGTATGATGTGGAAGTTTTTGGGCTATTGGAAAACAATATATATATATATATGTTGGCCACTATATTATGAGTCAGTTACACTGCTCTGAGAGTGGACATGGGAAGACCTGCTAGGAAAAAGTTGTGGTAGTTAATCCTCACTGTGATGAGAGAACAATAAATAAGTAACAGGGCTTTAGAAATGATTCAATTGGGGGAAAATGTAAAATAAAATTGCCGTATTTCATATGAAATAAAAACTGTTGTCAAAATGAATGCACCTGATCATAACATCTGAGTAGTTTATTTGCGGAAGCCACAAGATGAATATTAACATTATGCTACTGCACCATCATAAATAAATGTGTGCATGGTTTCGGAAGGTATGGGGGAGTTAGTCTTGATATTGGGAGGTGCTCTCACAGTGATGTTCTAAGCTATTTGTCTAATCATTGTTGTAATTGTTGATTATGCATTTATTTCTCAATCATATGAAGCTATTGAATCAAAGAGCCAACTGTTAACTTAAGGTGCTTTGTTTTGATCATTGTGCAGAAGCAGAGAACAGATTTTGTGCCCAAACCCGGATTGAACTCCCTTCCTCCTGCTCCAACACCACCTCCTCCAGCTCCTGCGCTCCCCTCTCCCCAGCTCCCCGCAGCTGCTCCTCCTCCTGTCGAACAGCATGGGAACTCGTCCTCTAGTGTCAGCCGGCAAAACAGCAGCACCTCCAGCGACAATGGCAGCATAAGCATGAGGGAGCAGAAAACACACGCAGCTGCACCAGCGAATCGTACGAATACTGTTGTGTAATATATACTACTGGTCAAAAGTTTTAGATCACTCCATTTTTTCAGTTATTTATTTAAATTCAAGGTAAGGTTACCCCCAAACTGAAAAATAATATATGTTTCACAATAATACAAAAAGGCCTCTTTCAGGGAACATGCACTGGGTTACCAATTTAAAGCTGTTCTGCCACAATAAAGGTTAATCAACCCCTACAGGGGTTCCAACTTTTCTTGATTACTTAAAACCTGCACTGCCATTGGACTACTGAAGCCTGGAAGGAGGTATTATGGACTGACGAATCAAAAATTGAAATCTTCGGTTCATCACGCAGAATCTTTGTTCACCATTGAGTAGGTGAAAGGTGAACATGGAGGAGGAAGTGTGATGGGCTGGGGCTGTTTTGCTGGATCCAGGGTCGGTGACTTATACTCATTGAGAGGCACACTGAACCAAAAACGGCTACCACAGCATTCTGCAGAGCCACGAGATATGATGCAAAACTTAAGTCCAAGATATGCCAGAACTACCTCAGGAAAAAAGAACAAGATGGTAAGCTTCAAAACATGGAGTGGACAGCACAGTCTCCAGACTTAAACCCCATCGAGCTGGTTTGGGATGAACTGGACAGAAGAGTGAAAGCAAAGCAACCAACATGTGCCACACATTTATGGGAACTTATGCAACAGATTTGGGAAGAACGTTCTGAAGAATATTTGATTTCTATTGTAGAATGCCACGAGTGTGTTTAGCTGATATATCTGCCAAAGGGGGCTTCTTTGATGAGTCAAAAGTTTAGAATACACTTTGGTCTGTAATTGAATCTATTATTTTTTTTAAAAATCTAATTGCTTATTTGTGCTATGTTTTAAATTTTGAGTCCTACGAAACATTGAAAAGTTTCCAATAATAAAACTGGAAAATTTGCAGTGTTCTAAAACTTTTAACCGGTAATGTAGGTTGGTCTTAAAAGACAAAATTTCAAAAATTAGAAAACAATGAGAAATTGAGGTGTGTTTCTAAATATGTTTAAACTTACGAAATACACTTAGGTTGGTCAAAAAGTTACATTAGTTTTGATCTGTGATTTGTGCTCAAGGCCGCAAGTCTAACATGGAGGAGGTCCAGGACGAGTTGGTACACCGGCTAACACTTGGACGCAGTGCTCAGAAGAAGTTCCAGGCTCCACCACGTAGCAGCAGTCTACTTACTGCTAACATCGGCTATGACTCCACTGCTGATGAGGTCAGAACCTGGCTGCAGGTTAAAGGCTTCAGCACTGTGTAAGAAAGAGATTCTCTCCTCATTCACTTACTGTATTAAACTGTACCAGGACTAATAGTAAGCTTAACAGAACTAACATTAATTAAATACAATTAACATTGATGGTATTTCCAGCTAAAAACTTTTTCAAAATCCACCCAAATGCATGAAAAAACACCCAATCTGGCAACACGGTACGCATAAGCATACATCGTCATATTATAAAGTACTTTTGATTTTGTTAGATCAAATAATCAATAAAATAAATTATTAAGAAATGATTAGAGTAACATTGTCCACCACTGACAGTTAGTAAGTTGGCATTGTAGCAGTAGAAGTCATTGGAACACTGAGTGGTAGATTGATTTGGACCTGGATGTTTATATAAATGTGTATACAGGACGATAAACAGTCTGGGTGTGCTGACTGGAGCTCAGCTTTTCTCACTGAATAAAGATGAGCTGAAGACAGTGTGTCCTGATGATGGAGCTCGAGTCTACAGCCAGGTTACTGTCCAAAAGGCCGCTCTTGAGGTATGTTGAATTTTTTTCTTCACTTTCTATTCTCCTCTTCTTCTCTTTCTGCTGTACTCTTGTCTGTTCTTAGTATTTAATGCTTCGTTTGTTTGCTTGGTACTGAGTGTCTGGGAACTCAAGTGGTTCACTCTAAAGCTCTTTTAAATTTAAATCAGACCACTCTGGCAAGGTTGCCTCTGGTTTCTGTCGTGTTCTTGTTGCCTGCAGGTCTTCTTCTGAATCCTCCTATGATCCTCTGAGAAAGCTCTCAGGCTCACTAAGGTATTTAATGTCTCACAGGTAGAAAGCTCTTCTTTACTGGTCAGGTTTACTGTACTGGTATACATATTTACATTTTATTCCTTTTTAAGATGACCAATAAACACGTGGTCCTGGGAAAACTCAAAGCTTCAGGGGTTGTTTTATACCCTTGCCCTTAGCTGTGTCTGCCACAGTTTGCATGTCAGCATGTCCATGGATTGTAGGCTGAGTTGGAAATTGTAACAGGTGCAATCTTAAGCTTTAGGCACGTCTCAAAACCAACAGGATGCTCCAGACCACGATTTGGAGTGCCACAGGAACTCTTCTAAATACTTCTGGTAATAATAATAACTTACCCAATATAGAGATGGCATTAAGATTCATTCAAAATGTAAACCACAATACAATAAAATATGTAAAAATAACTAGTTATGCTAATAACTAGTGGTGTAGCAATACACTCTACCCATAATGCAATGCGATTCACAATACTGTGTTCACAATGCGTTTTTTTTTTAGATAAATTTACAAATTATGACTATTGTATCATTTTATAAAAGTTTTATTTTTCTTTAAAAAAATACTGTAGAGCGACACAGTGGCTAAGCTGGTATCACTGTCACTGCTTTCTGTGTGGAGTTTGCATTTTCTCCCTGTGTCTGTGGGTTACTACAGGTGCTCAGGTTTTCTCCCACAGTCCAAAAACATGCACGTGAGGTGAATTGGAGATATAAACTTGTGTAATGAATAACCGTTTCCTGTCATGAAGGTATAAAACATGACGTTAAAAAAAACTTTTATTTATCTAGTTAGAGCTTCTATTGGTATCAATGAATGTCATTTCATTTGTGAGGTTGGTACAAACTATGCAAAACAATTTTGAATTTTCTTCTAGCACACCTAGAATTTCAGAAAGTTAAATGCCAGTTCCAAAGCTTATACACCATAGCAAAATGTTAAGTTAGACTAAATTGCTTACTTCCCCACAACGGCAGAGTGGCTTCACTCCAGGCTTCATTTCCTGATGTGACCATGTGATCATGCATGAAAGTTACAAACACAGTCAATTCATATGCTCTACTCTATTTTTATCACACGGGAAGAAATCCTATTTGTGAATCCAGTGTCATGAATCATATCACATCGTAAGTAGACTATTATTACAGCCCTAGAAACCTTGAGTTTAAAACAATGCCTTTATTTCTGTACAAGACATTTCAAACTCAGCAGGATTATTTGAATGAAAAGTACATGAAAGTGTACACAACTTTCTTAATATTAGAAATGGCCATATTTGCCATAGAGCAAGATGATCCTGGGTTCCATCCCCGTGTGTCATTTCTGTGAAGAACTTTCACAGTGCAAGTGAATTTAATTTGACTGAGTTTCATATCAACTTGACATATCAAAGTGATCAATCTTGTGTAATGAATGTAACCAAAGTGTAAAACATGATGTTAAAATCCCAGTAAACAAACAATAATTCATTTACTAGCCACTGGAGTTGGTTTGCTGGCAAGGTATACAATTTTACATAGCTGGGTATAACCTGTTATTTTATTGTTTTATTTGTTGTAGCTCACCCAAGTAATTACAGTTCAAACATATTAAATTACGATTTATACATTTATCTGGCAATTAGTAAGCTCCAGTTTGCACAGATTGTTGCTATATATGTTTTATTGCAGTAAACCTGACCAAAAGAGATCAAGTAAACCAGACTGATTGTAAAGTTTACCACTTTACAACAACAGCTTTGTTCACTGTGCTTTCACCTTCAGTGTAGGAATCGATCCTTCTGGTCCAGGCACGATCTGTGCTGATGAATGCCCATTACACTAACCCTTAAAATGTGTTTAGCTTGTGTTAGCATTTCTCCTAATATGGTAAATCCCTCTCATTTAGCCCTTTTAGCCTAATCTTTATCTACTGCAACTGTAGCCTCTACGCTTCTAACACAGGCAGAAACTTTCTCAGAAGTCTAAGGAACATTGCTGGGACTATCAATAAACAACTGAAATGACTAACTGCACATCTTAAAAATGTGTTAATGAGCATGATAACATAAAAACTTTTACCTCAACAAAACCCTTTTAAGGGTTTGATCACACAAGGACACCACACAACCCTGAAGAAAGGTTCTGATGACTTGAAGTAAGTGCCTGATCACACAAGGATACTATACAACCTTAAAGAAAGTGGTATTACAAATGGATATCAAACCTCTTGAGGTATTCTTATTTGATCACAACTCGGTGAATAATGAACTAACTTTATTCTTTACCTGCAATGGGTGGTTAATTGGAGACACTGAATTGTCCTATAGGTACCTAGCCACATGTTTGATATAAACTTGTACTAAATGTACTAATGAAACTAATGAATATGTGCAAAACATGTTGTTAAAATCATTACAATAATAACAAAGTATAAATAAACCAATGTATGTAGTGGCAGTCCCAAGCCTGGATAAAAAAGGGGGATAAATGTAATACATACATATATATATATATGAAATAATTGACTAGTACTAATCAGTCATGTGCTATAAAGTGGATAAAGATAGGGTTAAAAGTAGCTATTGTTAAGAACTCAGTGTTCCCTTTCCTCAGTGTTCCCTTTGTGCGGTAAATCCATGTGTCCTTCCAAAAGAGCAGAAGTTTATTTTTAATTTAATCCAAACTCATACGTCTGTGTGTAGAGGAGCTCAGGATCTGAGCTGCAGGAGATCATGAGGAAGAGGCAGGAGAAACTCGCAGCAACAACGGCCGGCGATTCTGGAGTGGAATCCTTCGACGAGGGGAGCAACCACTGACTCTGAATAACCCCCACTTTTCCTTTTGAACTCTTTTTACACTAGCAAACTGTCATTTTTCAGGATGCGCAGGAGCGGGCTCGATTTGCAGCCATCATGCGTCGGCGCCAGGAGCTCCTGGATCCACAGGACAACAGAACCAGCTCAGATGTAGACTAAGCAGTAACGTGGCCAAAAACTCTTGCTCGCAAGAAAAGACCTAGAGGATTGTACTCTGCTCATTTAGTAGATATGAAAAAAAAAATTATATGATAACAATCTTTGCAGGGTTTTTTTTTTATATAAAAGGCTGAAAGCAAATAGTTGTAGAGATATTAAAACAACTACTATTAATGTAATAAATACAGAAGCATTAATTTATTTAAATTATCAGGACATGAATAATCAATATTCAGAATATACATTGTTGTAATTTATTTGATAGAAATAGGATGAATATGTATTTTTAGACTATGATTAAATTCTGTAGTCACAGGAAATACTGGAATGAAGAATTCTTAAACATGGAATGTGCATCCGTGCTCTCATATTTTAATATTTCCTTGCAGTCATTGAAAGATGAGCTCAGGATGCTAGAGCAATTTGCTGGACTTTCAAGTCCGTGATTGAATTTAAGCCGCCAACGAATGTGTGACAGACTTATTTTCCCTAAACGTAGCGCCGCTGACACGTTCATGTAGTAAACCTCACAACACCGTGCAGTCCAAGCAGCAACAGAAGTGCAATGTGAAGATGGCAGAACCATTTTTCAGTGATGTTTTAATGATTTGCTAAAAAGAAAGATTATGTATCATTTTCTATTTAAGCCTTATGCCAAATGAGTTGAAGCAGAAGCTGTTACACAACAAATGCCTGCTCTTCTACTTCTACTGTCCTACTGTAGCTCTATGTGGATTCTGATTTCTCTTTTAGCCCCGCCAATTAACTGGTTTAAAAATTATATACAATAAATTATATGCTTCTAAATTAGTAGCAGTCATTTGGGGGAAAAAAACCTTTCTGGTTCCAGCATGAAAAAACATAAAGACACAGTTTGGTGTGGATGAACACAGGGCTTTCGTGCAGGACACTGACCTCTAGTCCACATTCTAACACCTTTTGCTAGGCAGGTTTTCTTGTCCCGACATAAGTGCTTTACGAATGCCGCTCAGTCTGATGGTCAAGTGTCTACTGTTTCAGCCATTACCTGATTTACAGGGATTTTTCCATTCTATTCTACACAGAGTTGGTTATGGTTACCAACCCATGTATGTGTAAACTGTGTTTCTATTCAGAATTTGGATACTTAAGGGTTTTGACAAATGTTTTTCTAATTCACTTCAGCATTTGGACATTTATTCAGAATTGGTAAATGTGTATCAAATCAAATGACTTGAATTCTGGTTGTAATCTTTATATCAATCTGAATATGTGGTCAGAATGACTCTTGGGGGGCAGATGTGTTTAGAAATACATTTGTGCTTTTCCATATTTTTGAGTAAATCGACTGCCATTTTCATAAAAAAAATAATAATAAAATTTATAGCAGTGGCCATTAATTTGTTTAAAACATCTTTGTTTAGATCTCTGAAGTCATTTTTTTCAAAATTAAAACCATTCATGCTTTGATGGGATCTGTGTAGTAATTATTCAGTCTGCAGTGGTTAAATTACCATTCGAATAAACACTTTCACATACATATATTTAAACAT
Source organism: Microcambeva bendego (assembly GCA_034509265.1). NCBI lineage: Eukaryota > Metazoa > Chordata > Actinopteri > Siluriformes > Trichomycteridae > Microcambeva > Microcambeva bendego. Next base: position 27,353,909 of record JAYDZG010000001.1, on the reverse strand, counting down.
CTTCACCCAGAAGCAGTGAGTTACAAACAACCTGCAGAATAAATGAATCCTTATTAAATATGTTCTGCCTGGTGTTTGTTTGTATGCAAATTGCAATGTATGGATTTCCCTTTTCAGGAAGGAATCACAATCTACTTTTTGCAGAAGACTTCATGAACAAAATTGTGTCTTCACCAGAATATGTAAACCAGGAATAAGCAAGAAGTACAGATACAAGCTTCAGAAATTCTGGGACAAAGTGTTTTGGACTTCAGACTAACGAGACAAATATGAACCAATGTGATGGAACTGCTAAAGTTTGGAAAAATTAAGAATCTGCTCATGATCCCAAACATACAAGCTCATCTGTGAAACACAGTGGCGGTAATGTCATGGCTTGAGCTTGCATGGCTTCTTCTGATGGTATCAGAAGTCTACAGAAACATTTTGACTGTCAATTTAAAGAAATTTTAAACTAAACTGATTGGGAGATCAGTAAGATAATGACCAAAACACACTGCCAAAACTAGTTTATTCGAGTTTATTAGGGGGATGAAGTGGAAGGTTTTAGACAGACCTAGTCAATTTCTAGCAGTAAACCTTATAGGACATGCATGTTACCTTCTAAAGAGGAGTAACTCTAAAATGAACACCAACTGAAAGAGGCTGGGTGGGTTCAGACAAAAGGTGCTATCTTCGTAACTGTATCAGATCCAGATGTAATTACAGCTTAAATGTTTTGGTTTTTTTGCATATTCTATTGTCAAACCCAAATATATTTAGTCTACGGTCAAAATAAGGGAATTATTATACTAGGTATAGACATTTACAGACATTACAAGAATTGCTGGATTGTCCTTAGTATTTAACTTGGCCTTTTTCTTTTCCAAACTTGGCACAGATCCCCAGTTCAGGTTTAAGGGAAGTAAATCATGTTTTGTTGTCTGTAAACGTCATGGGGGTCTGTTCCTCTCGTACCAGTCTCTGAACTAACCCTACTCTCCCTTTCCACAGAGGGGCTGTAAAAGAAGAGATATCACTTCAGAGTTGTTCCAAGCTGGGACATTTTACTCCCTGTGGGGCCATAAATGGGGGATGCAACAAGAATGATTGTGAGTTTGTGGGAAGAAGCTTGAGAAAATCACCTTTCTGAGCTAAATGCTCCACACTTTCACCAAATGCGTGCTTACACAACATACTCACCTTTAAACCCATATCACATCATCAAACTACCTCATAATAACTATTCTTACAGAGCTTTAACTACCCCAAAGCCAATTGCAACTGCCTAGCTACAATTTAACAACTACTTAGGAACAGCTTGGTAGCATAGCAACTGGCTAGCAGCTTATTAAGGTTGTTCAGGAACTTTGCCCCTCTATTGTTTCTTTGACGTTGATTTTTGCAATTTTTACTGTCTGAGCAAGTACAGTTTTATTAAGCACAGGTTTGCAAATTCCACAAATCTACCTCTGGAGATTGTTTGGTGATGAGATATTTACATTCAAAAATGTGAGAAAGCAGGTAATAGACCACTGAATAAAAAAACCACTAATGAAATATATCACAATAATAATGATACAGTAAAATCCAGTAAAAAAGAAAACAGTGTGAAATATTTGGATCTACTACAATTAATAATAATATACAAATACATTCTCCCTAAACTAATAACACAAGCACGGTTTTGTCTGTCATCCCTTATTTGACCAGATAAAAAACTTCTGTAAACTTCAGTTGACTGAACGTTTCAGTGGATTCCTCCTCTTCCTCCTCTACTTGTTCCTCATTATCCACACGTTACATTTAATTTATCTCTAGTGGTGGCTACCATTTATGAGACATTGAACATTAGTGCACCCACTGTGTGGTCATTTCATAACTTGGGCTAGGAAAAAGGTGTTTGCACTGATGGGCAACGTTTCTGTTTATTGAAAGTTCCATTTAATGTGTAAAAGTGACCAGTCCTTTTAAATTATAAAAAATCTAAAGAACCCCAGGAAAAAAATACGTTTCACATTAGAATCATAAAATAGCAAAAATTACCATGAAAGTTCATAATAGAACTGTAAATATTTTAACTTGGCCACTTCATGGTTCTACAATAAAAGTTCCTGGTATGTTTTTTAAACTTATGTAAAAACTAAGATAAGAATAAAATAAGATAATCTCAAATACTTTATTTTTTCTTTCTAAAGAAAAATCATAAAAAGGTATTTCTTTTTTTAACTGGAAAAATCCTACCATGAACCCAGTATGGTGAATCATATCACATTGTGGGAAATATTAGATCATTACATCCCTAGAACAGTCTGCTGTAAACTGTCCTTAAAGTGTAAGTGAAGAAATGTGCTGCCTTTAAATGGCTAAGTGAGTTGTCCAGTGTGTATTCCTGCCTTTGCACTCAGGTGGCAGCAGAAACATCATGACTCACATTAGAACAAACCATCATGTAAGAAACAGGAATAATAATGAGAAAACAATATTTTTGTTTTCCAGAGTATCACTGAGCTGTAATAATAGTCTGTATTTACTGTCTGTATTTATCAAGATATGATAAATAACTCTCCGCTTCAAGCCAGTTATCCCTCAAAAACAACTAAATACTCCTCAGTCACAACCACCCCTACATAGACTGCATTCCTGTTAAAATAAAACTTTAGAATTATTGTGTTTATGCACTTTATCCCTCTTGTTCTCATGATTGAGCGTATCCTTGCTCGATTACGTCATGCGACCTCAGCTCTGATTGAAGAGAACGAAGCCTCAGGCAGAGCTGAGCCTCGATACAATGAATTCAAGATCCCAGCTCTGGTGTTCAGCATGTCTTAATGCTGCGTTACCTAAAATGAAAGCTTTGTCGTTGCATCCTAGCTTCTGCTTTCCGTTCCTTGCTTGGTTAGTGCTCGAGGATGGTTACCCATGAAGGTAAGCTGTCAAATAGGTGGACTGAGAAAGACAGGGTTGAAAGACCAGTATTGCTGGGATGGTTACAACACAGAAACTACCACTGGTATACTGCAATCACACATAATAATAATAATAATAATAATACTAAATATGGCAATCAATTCTATATTAAACCATGTATAATTAGTATCCAAAAAGAATGAATTATACTTAAATCCACTGTAAATGTTTCCCTTTTAATCATTTTTGAATGACACAACACTAATCTATAATAGACCATGTTTACACATCATGCTGGATTCTATACTAAACAACGGTGCTGAACTGGCAGTAACTGGTTCAAACCCAGCTGTTGGGTCCTTGAGCAAGGCTCTCAGTTTTCAGTTGCTTTGTGTTGTATAAATATATACATAATCCAAAATCACTTTGAATACGAGTGTCTACATACAATTTAGTGGAGCAGTGTACGTCTTTAATCTTATTACTGGCAAGTGTTTTAGCTCTTTCATAGTTCAACTGGCAATGAAGTTTAAATGTTCTTACCCTAATAAGAATGAAACAGTGTATCACTATTACACAATAAACAATTATGAACTCATAAATCAACCGTTTTTATTATTTTGTTTCCAATAATCACACACATTATAACTCTTTGAGGATGATCAGTGATCCCTCGTTCAGTTAAAGTGATGCATTGCACAAAAATGGCACAAATCGGACACAATTCTGGACTCGACATACGCTACAATAAAGCAAACAAAAAGCGTGGAAATGGCCTGTTTATCGTTCTAAAAATGAGAGCTAACACCGGGTCCTGCAGCAGGGTATAAGATGCGACATTTCAAATACTTAATTTGGGTGCTTGCTTATTATTCTGTAGGACTGTAGTCTCCATTCATTTTTTTTCACATTTGATGATTTTTCATTAACGATTAATAGTCACAAATCTTTTCTAGAACTAGCTTAATGTAAAAATCATTTTCAATTGCTAGTGACTTTTATACACAAAGCAGAGCAGCTAGTAGTGAAGAAATGATCTTTAAGATGACCTTTACGCATCTTGCGATCAATAGTCTAGCACATTAAACTCAGTAAAAAGAAGCTTTGTGGTTCTATGGATAGAGCTCTAGATACTAGAAAATGTATTTATTTGATTCCTTCTAATTCTTTTCATACTACATTGACATGATAGATGGGCACTTGTAATCTTGTAAGACTAGATTTGCAATAGTGCAAGATGTCTATGCACCCTGTTATATAATTTGTATTTGTTTATTTGTGCTTTTTTCTCATTGTTCTGTATTCTAAGGGGTGTGTAATTGTCTGTAACTGGTTAGTTTTAGCCTTTTCCAGCCCTAGTTTGCTCAGATAAACTGTTCACCTTGCTTTTTTATTTTCAATTACTGATATAACATGTTCTGCTATAAAATAGCCACACTTGACATTTCCACTTTAATTAAAAATGTTAGAACATTTACTTTTAAATGTAAAATATAAATAACTTCCTAATCTATAAAAACCTCAGTGTTTAATAACAGCTTATGACCGTTATTAACAGGTGCGGAAAACCTATCATCTGGAAAGAGAAAGTTATTATTGTGATTGGAAGTGAAATTTGAAGCAGGATTAAAAATAAACAGCTGAGAAGTGTATGCATTGATCAAGGTATTCCAAATAATGTGGTTTGGCTTTCTCAAAATCAAACAAGCTGTACAAAAGAAACATTCAAGGCAGGGTATCAATATGTGCATCTGTGTTGTACATCCATACTTTAAAGAACATACAGCTTCTGCAGCTTTGTGGTGGATTAATTGAGCCCGGATAAATCAATACCTGTTTTCAAAATGACATATAACCCAAAAGCAGTATGTAGTATGCAATATATAAACATCAGAAAAGACTGAGACAGCATGGAGCAGCATGCCAATACAATTCCTTATATTTACTTTGACTCTTACTTCATTGCAGGCCAAATTAACTTGAGATGTTTCGTGTTTTGTCTGCTCAACTTTTGACATTTATATACGTTTACAGTCAACATTTATTATTAACCATCCAATCCTGCATTTCAGACCTGCAACACATTCCAAACAAAGTTTGAACAGGAGTAATTCAGGTCTAGTGATGAGGTAAAAAAAAAACAGAGCAATATATTCTGCCTTCAAGACGTCATCTTTTCCAGAGACGTCCATAAATTTGCCACATGCTGCACACATTAGAGGCCTGGCTGCAGAAGAGGATACAGGTACCGGACTGGCTTGTCTGCAGTCCTGACCGGTCCCCAATAGAGAATGTACGGAGAATTGTGAAATAAAAAATGTGACGTACTGTTTCACATCTTAAGACGATTTTGCAGGATGAACAGGACAAAATAAAACCTGAAACACTAAAATCACTTGGTATAATCGATGCCGAAACATCTTTACATAGAGTGATAAAAGAAAGCAAACATGACAAATCCTTTACTGTCCAATATTTGTTTGGGAAGTGCTGCAGGCCTGAAATAATAATAAATAAAATGAAGTTCAGCAGAGAAAAACATGAAACATCTTCATACTGTCGGCAATGAAATAAAAGTAAATGTTTTACTTGCTATTTCCATGCTGTCTTAACGTCTAAGTTGGGGTTGTTACTCAAAAAGTATGGATGTTCGAATCTTGTGCCAGTGGATTGTGAATCCCTGCTCTGTAGAACTAATGACCCCATAAAAATGTATGTACCACATCTAGCTTATGTAGCAGGAATAGTAAACTCTTAGTTACAGTGCCAGAAAACATGTTTCTCCCTAGACTCCATACAAAATTAGTGGTATTTGCTAACATTTTATCAAGTGACTTTCTGTAGAGGAAATTTTCCATTTAGTTTGTGGAGGTGGAGGTCTGTGTGGACACAGGCTGGTTGATATCACAGTTGAGATTTGCCCCAGATATCGGCAGCGTTGAGCTACGGCGCAACAGACACCAGAGGCCTACGATATATAATTGAATTCAAATGAAATTAGTGTGTTCTACTAGAAAATGACACATCTGGTGGTCACATGACAGTCTAACCGAATAATAATGCTCCCATAATGAGTATATAATACTTCATGACAGTATACCACTTTGATCAAAGCCTAAAGTTCCCTATCCGTGAGTGACCTTGGTATCAGCCAGCCAGTTACACATAGCTCCGTGTGCGTGATAGCTAGCTCTTCGGCCGTGACACTGCTCTTCTACTATAGAACCAGCAATAGCATTCAGACAGCAGTGTTATGAACACCAGACAGAGATGCAGTACAGTAATCCACAGGTTTTTTTTCTCAGCATAGTATAGAAAACGCCAGATAATCAGTGCAAATCATACAGAACTAGACATAGACAGTTCAACGGGTTTCTTGTAATGTCCAAGTCTCCTAGCCAGGCCCTAGTAGTCATACTGGAGAGCAGTGTGTTGAGAGAATAGTACAGCAGAAGAAAACACACACACACACACACACACACACTTTACATTTACTGTCCCTTTTAGGGAGTGGCAGTGGCAGTGTGATGTTAAGAGTCTGATAAGTTGCAGCAACCAAGCCGAAGAACTCAAAACACCTATTCCATACAGGCTTCTGCCACACAGAAATCAACTGAACTAAATAAATGACATCCGACACTCCAGTGAACCCAGGCGACTTTCAACGATGACCTCCACTCGCCCTTTGATGTGTGTGGCAGCATGAATACTTGGGGCGAGTACTTGCAGGGCGTGTCAATCCTGAGATCCAAGATGAACACTTTGCCTTGATTGACCAGTCTCTTCTCAAGAGGCTTCATGTAACGCTGCTACAGTTACTCTGCCTTGGAAAGTAGAGTAGAACGTAATGTGTGCTAGTAGTGATGCGGCTCCTTGGGACGGACGCTTTTATCCGAAAGTGCCGTCGCCTGTTGTTGAAACTGTAGGGTAGGGTACATGGGGGTATCTTCAGCTTCTCTGCAGCAGTATTATTTCTCCGAAAGTTAATAAAGAAGGCTTGATGCAGGGAATAAATGCCTGAAGCAAAGAAGAGTGAAGGGCATCGTCACAGCCTGCAAAACACACACTGGTGAATTTGACAATTCTGAGGCACCTTCTAACTGGTATTAGCATATGATTGCACAATGGATTCAGAAAGTGCTCAGAACCTACATATTAGCATACTATTGGTTGGATGGATACAACTTCCATTTTCTGATGTTCACAGCTGAGTTGTATCACCTTTCCATTTGTCAATCATTAAGGAATCATTAAGATAATCTTAGCCACGACCTAGTAGGGTTGGAGGTAGAACGTTTTGCTTGATACATGACTTCAGCTGCTCAGAGGTCTGTGGTTCTCCACTTCATGATATCGTTTGGAGAAGCACTTTCACTCTCAGAATGAGGATTGGTATTGGACCTTTTAGAATAGCCAGAATAGAATAGCCTTTATTTTATCCTTACACATATACAGATGTGCAGTACAACGAAATTCTTTCTTCGCATATCTTCGGCATGTTTTTTGGAAGCTGGGGTCAGAGCGCAGGGTCAGCCATTATACAGCGCCCCTGGAGCAGTGAGGGTTAAGGGTCTTGCTCAAGGACCCAACAGTGG
>JAYDZG010000001.1:27333780-27346325 GCA_034509265.1 Microcambeva bendego | reverse complement strand
CATGACTTCAGCTGCTCACAGGTCTGTGCTTCTCCACTTCATGATATCGTTTGGAGAAGCACTTTCACTCTTGGTCTACACATTGATGCTGTTGCAGCGCATACAGAATGAGGATTGGTATTGGACCTTTTAGAATAGCCAGAATAGAATAGCCTTTATTTTGTCATTACACATATACAGATGTACAGTTCAACGAAATTCTTTCTTCGCATATCCCGGCATGTTTTTTGGAAGCTGGGGTCAGAGCGCAGGGTCAGCCATTATACAGCGCCCCTGGAGCAGTGAGGGTTAAGGCTGCCTAGCAGAGCCAGGATTTGTACCGCCAATCTCTGGTTAAGGGCCCAAAGTGCTAAACAAGTGCCGATTTATTGTATGTTTTTTAAACGTTCTCCAACCTTTTGTGCACCATGGACTACTTTCATTTAAGATTATATTTTATGAATTAAGATTGAATGGAAAATCAGATACTCCCACTTAATGGTCATAGAAGACACTGTGTGGCCTGATAACCATACAATAACTATTACCGGTCAGCAGCTCGTGGTTGGGAACCACTGGTCAAGAAAATAACAAACCCCCTTATGTCCCAACCGTTTTGGAAACACTATTTCAAATCAAACTACACAAAAATATGCACATATGCAATGGGTCTAAATACTTTCTAAATCCATTTTATTTATCTGTAAACATGCCTGGGATTTGATTAAGACTTGGTAACATTTTCATAGATGACATCGCTGGTGAGACTCTGCTGTTTTTTCTTCTTCCACATAAGTAGAACACACTGATGGATGAAGACATACTGCTCCTAAAGGACCCAAAAAATAAAGTTCGTAATGTAATCTTTACTGAGCAGGCTGGACCTAACATACAGGCATCACATAACAGTGTTTGTGCTACAGGTGAAATGTAAAAACTATTTTTCTAAATACGCTGAAGGTAATAATGTATATATTGAAGAGAAAAGCACACAGTGTATTTTTTACCTCTGTTTGTACCATAGAAAGTCGATGTGAGCGCATCTCTGACACCATGCCTAATATATCAGCGTACTCGTGTTCCCGGATGTGTTGCATTAGCCGGTCCAGAGCGATAAACGTACCAGTCCGACCCACTCCAGCACTGAAGGGGGAAAACATATTAGACAAACAATGTAAAATCCTATAAATAACTATAGGGTTGCCTATAGTATTTACCAGGTACAACATAAACTGTCTCTCTGTAACTATGTGCAATCCTATGTGCAATTTCACTGGTCTCTACTTACCATAACACACACACACTGTGAAATTTTAATTTATTCAATTTTAATTCTAGCCAGTAATTTTTATATTATCTTGTATTTGTTTGTATACAGAGATTTTTTATATATTGTTTATATACTTCTCTAACACTGTTCTGTCCTCTGCACTGCTGTAATAATGCGAATTTTCCCACTGCGGGATTAATAAAGGAATATCTTATATCTTATCTTATCTTTCCCCTGCCATTGTGTCAAATGCATTAAAACTAAGTGGTTGTAATTTCTTTCTTCATTTTGTCTGTGTTTGAGATAAGTTTGCAGACGACAAGCATCAAACCATGGAGTTCAGACTCTTAACGCTGGTGTGCTTTGCGGAAAATCCCGCTGGGCAAAAATTTGTAACTTGTTAATTCTCTTAAAGCTGTATTTAACAGACAAAAGTATGTTGGAGATCGAAACACATCTGGATGCCTTTAATACAATCCAAAAAAGCTAAGAAGAAAAATGTTCATATTAAATCTATTTTATATTATTTGTTAGTCTTCCATTTTAGTAAATGAATTATTTTGTAATTTACAGGTACAGATGGCAAATAATGAATTTTGTACTTATTTTAGGCATCATTTAAACCCTAACATTTAAGTGTGATATTTGGAGTACCCACCTGCAATGGACAATAATAGGTCCCTTGGTCCTGTTGACCTGCTGGCGCACTAACTGCACAAACTGCAAAATGCTTTCAATGGCATTGACTGTAGGCACACCATGATCAGGCCAGGACGTGTAGTTAAAATGTAATACGTCCTGGACCTCATCTGCCTGTAGGGAAAATACATAACGAAACTTAGCATGTTCAAATCTAAACGCAAAAAAGAAAAATCATTTACGACTTATAATTAAGTCTATGAACGTTTCTGTTGAAGCCGACACTCACATAGCCCAGTCGAAAATTCCTAATGGTCCATTCAGGTGATTCACTTTCAGAAAGCATCTCTACATTGATCTCTCCATAAGTAACTGGTTCGTCTGTAAATGGCCAATAGTGGTCACACTTTACCTGCAATAGAATTTCAGAGTCAAATGAGCAGACCACAATATGTTAATGCTAGACCAGGCTGCTTTTTTTTAGATTTTAAAATAGACTAATTTAAAATAGACTAATCTAGCTCACAGCTGTCAAAACCAGGTTCAAATCTCAGCTGTGCTATTACCAGCCTGGAGACCACACATATATTATTGGCAGTATTTAAAGTGTGAAATGGCTGATGGAAGTAATTCCTAACTGCTGCTGCACTTGTGGCTTCTGCTGGCTGTAGAGGCACCATCACAGAGACGAGGAGCAATACTGCTCTCTATATGAACCTGTCTTGTGCAGGTAAAAAGGAAATGGTTGGCTACTACACATGTGTTGGACGTGTTGCGTACGGCCTTTCTTGGTGAAGGTAAGGGTCTGTAGCAACTGGGAAATTATACAATTACGTTATAAAAATAATAATAAGAAAAAAAAAGTTAATTTAATGAGGTCAGTAAATCAAGGCCATTATAATTATACACATTTCTGATGCAGTAGAAGTTGATTGGTTGTTGAAGTGAACTGACCCTGCGTCGCTCATTGCACTGAGTCAGCATGACTATGATATGCGAGTTCTGCTGCATCACCATCTTCCAAAAATCATTGCGAGTTTCCGGGAGTGGCCCCTGAGTGGCGATGTATTCCTGAGGTGATTTGTAACCCTGTAGACATAGCGTCACATGTAAATCTGATTAGATCAAAGGGAACAACGTTTTGATAAAATATTCACATCAATAGAACATCTGGGACATTTTTAGGAAACCAGGTTTAAACCTGTTTGCTGTATTGTTTACTGTGTTGGAAAAAAAGAAAACCAGTTCGACTTCAATTTTAACAACATTAATTATCAGTGCAAATAAAGGAAACATGTTAGAACAGCCAATCTGTGTAGGGCTTTAAAAGGAAAGGAATCTGGAATGGACTCGCTCCTGTAGTACGTGTTTACGTTCCACTTCTGAGGAGATTCTGAAGGGTTCTGTCATGCAAGTCTATTAGCAAACTGACAGGAAATCTGACCAATTAGAGGTAAGATTCTCTCTAGGGGAGGTGGGCCTATAGTGATCTGCCCCGTTCTACAGCAGGTGTTACTCATGAAAACAAAATAAGGGCACTGTTCTGTGAGCATGCCAGGTTAGTTAGCTCGTTAACCTCGAATGGTAACTGCAAATGAGACATATTGTGACGTATCTAATTAAAAAGTGTTTTCAAGGCTATTTTTCAATGAGACACCCAGAGTGAATTTGGTTAAGTCTTTATCAGAAATAAAAGGTGTCTACATACTTTATGTGATAGACTTCATCTTTAATAGGACTTCGTGGACTGGTGAGTTACTTAAAACTTTATGACAGCCCTGACATATTAGGGCTATACATAAACCATGTACTTTTTCCCAAATATATTAAGCACATAGGTACGCTATGGAAAATAGGAAGCTGTTTGCTCTTCATTGTAGTCTGACCAACAGCAAATGCACAAATGAAGCTTTCGTAATAGTTTATGAGTGGTTTTTATAAGTATTGATCGTTTGATGTGGCCGCAGAGGGTTAAGGGCTTTGCTCAAGGGGCTAATGGTTGCAACCTGGTAGTGATGGGGCTTGAATCAGTTTGATTAGTCCAGACATTACAATAACTACTGTATTGCAGAGATACTTACCGGAATGTAGTTGGCATTAATGTAGTCAGAGCCTTCATCATTGTGCATTGAGATTAGCTTTACCCGGCTGAAGTCATCTGTGTAAAAAACAAGCATATCTAATCTAAAATATCTAAAATCCTTAAGAGGATGCTGAAGACATCCTTTATCTGTGATATATACAGACACAGATGTACAGTACAATGAAACTCTTTCTTCGCATATCTTAGCTTGTTTGGAACATGGGCAGAGAGTGCCGGGTCAGCCATCATAAGGCAGCCCTGAAGCAGACATGGTTAAGGACCCAGTTCATGCTTAAGAACCCAACAGTGGATTTGAACCACCAATCTTCCAGTTGATAGCCCAAAGCTCTAACCACTAGGCTTCAACTAGGTCAACTTTATTTACAAATGTCACTTAAAACTCTTTTGTATTTGATGTTTCAAACACAATGAGAAGTGAGTGCTGTGTGAGAACGTGGGTGCTGTTCCATGTTTGTGACATTTTACTTTAATGAGACTTTAACAGACTTACAGGGCAAAATGTTGGTATAGCGGTTCTTAGGCCTGTTTACTGGTAAATCTGCTGCATCATGAGAAAGGTCCAGACCAACACTTTTCAGCTCCTGAAATGAAAACAAGATGAACGATTTACATTTTAATTTTGTATTAGGATTTTTAGATGGGGAAATTAAAAAGCCTTTTAGATGTGGTTCATCTAGCATTAATAATTATTAAACAAATGTTTAATGACCTCAAACTGCAGCGAGAACTTGTAGGCGGAGTCCTTGCTCATGTCTTTAATGTAAGCCTCAAAGTCATCTAACTGCACTGGGCTGCGAACAATAAAAAAAAAAACACTTTGCTTAACAGAAAGCATTTCCTGGACCAAATCTAATATTAACATCGTTATGAAGAACTCTGCATTTTAACTACTGCTGAATGAAGTTTATAATTGTATTTAACATGAATAAAGTGTTTTTATTGTCGCCGTTAAATCCTGATCTTCAACAAAGCAGCTCTCCTTTTTGCATTAACACGAAAACATCAAAATACTGAGACAAGGCAGAGACATGCACATAAAATGTTTTAGTAGTTAGTATTACCTGGTTAGCTTCCTTTTCTTTAAAGCAGTCTTGCTCCTACAGATACAAAAAGGGGTAGGACAATCCACTGAGCCGTGCCTCACTTTATTTATGAAATACCACATTTAGTCTGTCGATGTCTCAAAGCATTCTTTATTACACATCCATCTGGATCAAGTCATTAAACATTTAACAAAAACAAGCATCACGTCCAGATCAATTTACTTATGTGTGTAAGTATTTCAACCAAAGTCATGCTTTCATAATAAGCATGCATTCCTCCTACAGTCCATTTTTATTTTTCTAATAACAAGAGCTGTCACAGTTTTAAAACTAGATTTAGAATAACTGCAGTGTCAGCAATTAATTGTACTTATGAATTAACAGTAGAATAATAGAGCACCGCCTAGCTTTGGCTTTACACAATGCACCAGGTATACCAAGAATCAGTTCATTTATTTACCTTTCACTGCTCTGTTGAAATTGAAGTCGTGCACTTTGTGTGTTTAATTCTGTCCACAATTGTTTGTTAGGCAAGGGAACCCATTCCATTCAGCTTGTCTTAAAACACTAAGTGCTTTGAAAAAGTATTTGCCCTTTACCATGTTCAGTGTTTGCTAGTGTCGATAGATAGATCATCATTGAATTTAAAGTCAACCAAAGTAAATACAAAATGCAGCCTTTTAAGGACCCTTCCATCTACAGTAGTTTGGTTTAAAATTACAATCATTTACAAATACACACACACCTAATAACTGACTTTGCCACCCATGTCAGTGGCAAATGTATTTTTTGAGCCATTTGGCGCCAACTGCACTTAAGTTCTGTATGACAGCATGACGAGCAGACATTGTCTTTAAGAATTTTTTGAGCAGAGAACATATGCTTATCAAATCACAGATTATCACACCATCACCATACATGCGTCATAGTTTAATTGCTGTTCCTGGTTTTTCCTTCAATCAATGAAACAATCAAAAAGCATTTTGTTTTTACTGGGGTTAACTTTGTATAATTAGAAGTTTTTTTGGAATAAGCAAATTATTTTTAAAACACTATGGGTCCCCACTTGCCGTGTTCTCTACTGCACTTTGTCTCACAACCAAAACTTTAATTGTATTCTGGTAACTGTGACAGCCCTCCTAATAATCAGAACTGAATGCATGCAAAGTGTAAATAAATAGCACAAACGGTTTAAACTGAACACTAATTATTCTAACTGTACTGGTTTTACTACAAATAGTTAGTAATCCAAAAATGTGAGGACACGAATCCTTAGTGAACTGTAGGAAAAGACTTAGTTAGTTGCACTTTTTTGTTTAGCATGTGGGGTTAGTTTAATGCCACTGGGCTCATGAACACAACCATAGACAAGGCATTACACTATAAGATACCAACATGGATCTCAACTAGATTTAAATCTGTGTTGTCAAGTAAATGAATAAATACAAATAATATGGTACTACAATGTTTTTTTCTGACTTTAGCAGTGTTTCATTTCTACATTCATTTCCCAGAATCAACTTGGGAACAGATTAACCCCAACCTCCAAAATTTCTTCCATGAAACTGTTAAGACACAGTTCTGAATAGTCTTTGGGTTTGGTTTTCAGGACTCTGTCATCTGGGACAGGAGAACACATTTCAGTACCATCTCATTGGTACTGTAAAATATGGAATCAATGTTTCCACTATAACAGCTGTAAATGTTATCTGATACGGTTTTTACACTGCAAGTCAATATTGCGACAGAACAAATCATGAAGGTTAATCCTTAGAGGTTGAGAAGAATGTGTGCTGGTGAATGGAACTGTGTCTATGGTTGTGGAGCTCAGGCTGAACACAGGCTGTACATGCCTCCATGATGCAGCATCTGGCTGTCAGTGCTTTACTTACCATGGATTAATATAAAAAGCCAAAAGATAGTCAGTCCAAAGGCAGGATGGCAGAAGAGTAAGGAAGGCAAAGAGGCTCCTTCGCCTGAAGGGGGTTCAAATCAACAAAAAACAAACAAAAAAACAACAAAAAATGAAAACAGACCAAGAAAAATCAAAAATAACATTAAAGGGCAAAAAGTTGGGAACAAAACATGGTGCTCCATTAGTAATAGTGACAGTGATGGCTGAGACGTACTTAATTAGTGCTTCATACAAGGTTAATCAATGCCTCATGCAGTCCACGGTGTCAGTCGCTTATCAATTGTATTTATAGGCGTCAATGGGTAAATGGCGCATGGACAGTGGCGTGAATTTGAACCCAACAGTTTTTCTTCCTATGCAAATACAAAGCCTGACATATTTCTTCAGTGCGTGAGTGTAGAAAAATATTTTTGATCCACTAAAAGCTATATAGGCCCGCTGTGGTACCTGAACAAAGCTTAATACAGTTACAGTAATAATTCCTATAAGCAGCAGACATGTTGCAGACATTTACAAAAACATAGTACGACACACATTCTATTACAATGGCAATGGGGGGGACAGGATTATTTTAAAGCAATACACACTAACGAGAACAATGGTGAAAATCTGCCTTAACTGACTGTCTTCAGACTGATATATTAATCAGAAATGTAAAACTTGTACAGTTCTGTCCTTGCAGTATTAATGTTTGTGCGGTGTGTGTGTGGTGCTTAATAATACCACTGGTAATATCCAAACAGCCGTTTTTAAGTGTTCCTATTTAAATTTCCTGTTGATTTAACAAAAAGTGTAGTCGTAACACATTGCGGCCCACTGATATTGTTTGTGTTTTGCCTTCAGTGTTTAATATGCCAGCAAAATGTCCTCTAGTTGCATCGTTTTCTTGATTTATTTAAGCAAGCAGGATAATAAAACACCTTACATTCTCACATACATTCTCTTTCAGTTCATTTTGGTGTCTTATATGTACTAACTCTCATAATGTTGGGCAAGGCTGCCTCAAATGTCTGCTGCCAACTAATTAGGAATCCAAGGGCTGTTTTTTTACACAGGTACTGGCACATGTGGTACTGTTGGCTATTTTACATCCATTTTTTATAAAAAATGACATACAGCACACACACTGCTACTGCTCATACATACTGACGTGAAATTAATATTTCCATTTTGGAATGTAGAATGTGCCCACAAACGAGCAGCAGCTGTCAAGGCCATGTTGGAATATGCCACCCTAATTGCCTCTTATTCATTGCAACAGACACTATTTACTTACTATATACTTTCCTGTATATGGCTTAGACTAGGGATGCCCACGCGTTTGTTGAAATCTTGAGATCTACAATTTCAGTAGACAGATCATCACGGTGTATTTTATAAGTTCAGCCTACTTGTTTTTCAAAACTAGCTTTAAAGCTTGTTAAAATGTGACTCGGTTACTATATTGATATTCAGCATTCCAGTGCAAGCAGCTGAAAATTACTGGTGTCAGCCAGGTTTATGCAGTCCATGTTCATCAGTAAAGGTGGACAGATGTTTGACTTCATTATTTGGGAAATGCTGATTTATACAAATAGGTTGATCCAAATGTTGTAAATATGTCGAACATATTCTTAGGTTCTAATATTGTTCCTCAACCGGCAAGTTCCAAAACTGGCCAGTAGAGGCAGTCATATGAATATGTTTTTGTAGAGTTAAAATTTCTCCATCAGTTTGTTCCACAAATTCATAAATGAAAACAGCATCTCTGCAGTGTTGTAATGATACACGCTATGGCATCTCCCATAGTGAGACACCAAAACAGACTTAATTACTTTTGCTTAATAGCTTTTTTGCAGGTACAAGTAGTTACACTGTACGAAATATACAGATCAGGCAGCACATTACCACCACTGACAGGTGAAGTGAATAACACATGTTCACTTGTTGGGTGGGATATCTAAGGCAGCAAGTGAAGGCAGCAGCCAACTATTGTTAGAAGAAGGAAAATTGGGCAAACAAAAGGATTTGAGTTTGACAAGGGCCAATTTGTCATGGCTAGATGACTGGATCAGAGCATATCCAAAACTGCAGTTCCCGGTCTGCAGTGATCAGTCAAAAGTCTATCAAAAGTGATCCAAGTAAGGAACAGTGATAAACCGGCGACAGGTCATTTCGTGGCCAAGGCTCATCAATGTACATAGAGAGTGAAGGCTGGCCCGTGTGGTCTGATCCAACAGACAAGTTACTGTAGCTCAAACTGCTGAAAAAGTTAATGCTGGTTCTGATGGACAGTTGTCAGAATACACAGTGCATCATAGTTGCAGGGCGGTTTTGGCAATATTTGAAAGATGGTCATATTGTTATGCCTGATTTGTGTATATTTCCCATCCGTTGTAGCCTGCTCAATTATGTGAAGATTTTTAACTTTGACACATTACAGTATTTCCACAGTTTAACCTGTGCACTAAATCTGGGAACAAATTCACCTAAAAATCTAAAAAAAAGAAATTAGGTGTTGTAAATATGTTAACACAAAAGCGATTGATTATTATTAATAAACTACTCTAGACATTGACTCTGAACAATCTGATCCCACAGTGGTTTACATGATATAATATAAAACCTTCATTAGGGAGCATTTGCATGCAAGTTTATTTAATTACTAAAATGTATCTATGGGACCCATTTTTTTCCAGCTCAGTTGTATGTGCACACAGCTTGCACGAATGTAACCATGTGACCCAGCCCAGGACCCACCATGTCACATTTGTCAAATAGTGATTTTATACTTTTTAATTACATTCTAAACTGCTCCCACTGGCTTATTCATAACATCATGCCATCTTTATTCCTACACCTGAGCCGTTTTATAAAAAATTGAGGAGAAATAAAACATATGGTAAATGCATCAGCGACCATAAAGTTGTTGCACTACCTAATAACGAAGACCTCTAGCCTCTCGTCTTTTGTTCAATTATGGTGTTAAAATGACTGTCAAAACTAGGGGGCACAAAAACACAGGATTAAAAACATAAACCTGCAAGTTTTAAGATTTTGCCATGTGGGTGCAAATGTGAAACCTGCAATAAAGAAGATTTGCATGCGTATATTTCCTAATATTGTACTCAAGCTGTCAGTTTTTATATTTTCGAAGGTGTTTTTCCTTCTCGACCTGTTAGTTTTCCTCATGGGTAAAGTGCATTACCGTTGTCTGCTTTCTGGGCTTGAAAGAATTTTTGTGCTCGAGACTTGGGTGTGGTTTTGACAGTTTGGGGGTGGGCATATGGGCCTGTGAATTCTATTGGCCGAACTTTCCCTCCCCAGCAAAATTCTACTCCCCTTTTGCGTGCATGTATACATACGCTAATTGTTACGATTCTGGTTATTTCTGCTTGTATAGAACGCTTGACGGTGGTCCCGGTAATTTTCATAATTGTCACATTTTGATTGATAATGAGGAGAGGATTGGTACCTAAGTGATAACCTACAAGCTATAACTATTTGATCAGATTTCATGAAACGGTGTATCAGCACATTATTACCTAAGCATATAGAATTGAATACTTTTAGCATCAATATACTTAGATAACCTTGGTTTATATAATGTAGTAATGTATAATGTGTAATATAGTCTTGAAGAGGCAACTTCAGGATGCTGGACTTCATGGAAGAATTGCCAACAGACAATATCCTTTCTCTTTAACCTTTTCTTTTGGCCAGTGTGAGGTTTGGCTTTTCTTGGCATTATTACTCTCTATTACTGCAATGTCAGGTTGGCAGATACAAACTTATTATAGTTCCAGACTAGAGATCGACAGATCTATTTTTCTATAACCGATGCTGATGTCGTTTAGCAGTCCGGGTCAGCCGATGGCCGATCTTTAGGGTCAGTATTCTACATTTACAAAGCCGGCAGTTCAATGAGCCCCTCACGTCATGGTCTGGTTTTTATCTTGTTTTAGTATAATTTAGGTTTAAGAAGTATTAGGCTTTCGGAAAGAGCGAGAGAGTTATAGCATGAGAGAGAGAGAGAGAGAAACACGGTGATTGTAAACACGGTGGCTCTGTTCTGTTTTCTTTACTCTTTATTTAGTTACATTTGGCTCGAATGCTTTTAAAGCTTAGAGCAGTTATTTATTTTGCTTTAGATAATGTGGTGTCTCGAGTGCAAAAACTCTCTTGAGCACAGAGAGCAGCCAAAGGTAAGAGAGAGAGCATGCAAAGAAAACTAACAGGTTGAGAACAAAAGCACATTAAAAATGAAAATTCGATAGCTTGAGAGCGATATTATGAAATATGCACATGCAAATCTTCTTTCCATGTTTGCAGGTTTCACATTTGCGCTCATGAGTTGGATGTTTAAACACGCAAAATGTTAAAACCTTTTTTGCACTACCTAGTTTTGAGTGATCTAACGCCATATTCAATCACCTGAATTTGCATCCTTTAAAAGAATGTGAAGTCACAAATTTCAACACACACTAGCTGTCAATAAAAGAATTACCTAAATCTAGCTAGCTGAGCATGAGACGATGTACACTTGAACTACTGTAGTTGTAGCCTAGAAAGTCCTGCAGTGGTAATCGAAAGATTGCTGGTTCAAGGTTGTCACTGCTTGGCCATTAACCCTCAATTGCTTAAACTGTATGCTGTCCCAGTACTGCCACTTTAGGTAAAAGCATCTCCTAAATGCTGACGATGTGAAATGTACTACATGCTTCATGCATCACTCTCTTAAAGCATTCAAAGTTTTAATTTAGTTTATAAGGTTAACAAAACGGGATTTCATAAAGTTTGTAGAATAGAATAGTATGTCTTTATTTGTCATATATAATTACATGTGTACAGTACAAAAAAAGTATTTTTTTTCACATGGCCCAGCTCATTTGGAAGCAGGGACGGCTATTGTGCAGTGCCCTTGGAGTAGAGTGGGTTAAGGGTCTTGCTCAACGGCCCAGTGGTGAATGGCCGAGCTGATTAAAAGTCAAAAGCTTTAACCACTAGGCTACTGTCCTTTAAAAGGTCGAAGCTGCTTTTTATGAGGGGTGATGCAATACTGTGTAGATCCACCTGACCTATCTCAGCAGCACCACCTGGACCCTTTAACAACTGGGTTACTAATCCTGCTATTACAGGAGCATGCTGTTAAGTTAAGTGCTGTTTCTTCTAGGAGAGAGCAGATACCTATAGCATGTTTATGCAGCGACTATAACATTTTATATTTGAATAGAGATATCTGAATATGCAGCCTCACAGCAAAAATAATGTGTGTTAAGATATTTTAACACACATCAGCTGTCAGCTATGGGGTTAGAGAAAGCTTTTATTTTTGGATGGAAATGGAAATGTAATATATTTAACAGACACCTTGTGTATTTTTTTGGCTAATTTGTTATTATTGGTCACAATTTTAAAACATGTACATGTTTCATTGCTCTGCTCTGTTGTACAATACTAGATACATATAAAATAAATTACAAAGTCTCTATTTCTATCTCCCTTCTCACTCCTTCTGTCCAGCTTAATGTATGTTTAGATTTGTTTATATTGTTTTTAATGTCATGCTTTTATTACATATACTGAAGATACTATTTTATGATTTTAACTCCACGA
>JAYDZG010000001.1:27318159-27328945 GCA_034509265.1 Microcambeva bendego | reverse complement strand
ATTTGTTTATATTGTTTTTAATGTCATGCTTTTATTACATATACTGAAGATACTATTTTATGATTTTAACTCCACGAGTTACTTTTAGTTCACATGAAATGAAAGGGTTCCTACCAGTTGAAAGGAAGTTTGCCATCTCGCTCAAAAGAAGCAAAGTTGACAAAGGTTTCTGCCCCACACTCTCTGAAATAAAACAAAAGAAACATTAAAACAAGTGAAATAAATAAATAGATCTACATTTATAATAAAGCTTATATATACAAGAACTCCATTTCTAATCCAAAAAACATATGAGATATGTTCAAGAGTTTATACAATATTCTTTAATAAGCCGGTGAATTTGTATCTGGTAGAACTATTATTATTGGAAACAGCAAGGGGATCCAACAAAGACTGAGTATTGACATCCAGAACATTTAGCCAAACTTTATCAATCAAAGAGGATCAAATGTTAAAGAAATGAAGAAAAAAGGTCTGTTATCAGCAACCATAAATAATGTTGTAAAAAGATTTAGGGAATCTGGAGACATCTTAAGAAAAGCAGAAAAAGTCGAACCTTTAAGCTCTCCGAGCTCACTCCATTGCATCACAAACCATAATGTGGATTATGCAAACTGAAAAGCTATTACACAAACGATAAAGGAAATCTGTAAGAAACAGTTTTTGTTCGGAATGTTAATCAGGTCCCAACCTTGTTATATAAAATATATAATTTCTGTAAATGCAGTACATTCTAAAAGCAGTCAGTTCTTGTTAGTAATGAAAATGCTTTAGCACCTCTGTAGGATATAGCTTTTAGTTCTTCAAACACACAAGACCTATGCTTGAGAGTGCTGCTCTGATCAGCGCTGTATATGCACGCCTACACAAAGTCTGATGATTCCAGTTGAATTCTGTTGAAGCGCAGTACTGACCTGGTCATCTCCATGTGCTTTTTGCGCAGCATTAGAAGAAAGAGCACCAGCAAGCTGAGGAGCAGCAAACTGAGAACAGCCAATGCAGAGATAGCAGCTACACTTGGGTTCATCTCCTGAGCTACACACAAACACTCACACGTTACCAGTCGGTAGTAGGGTACCAGTATACAATATTCTGTATATGCAGAGTGAAAACAGCGTGACAAAAATAAATCCTGAACAATGACGTGATTATATAAACTCAATATGAGCGAAGGTGGTGGAGGGTAAATTACCCAGAGTTCTGATGGTAATGTAGGCGGGGTCGCTAGGGGTGCTGTAGCTGTAGCTGATCACACTGCAGTTGTAGGATATGGAAGGCTGCAGGCTGGCCACAGTTAACACATGGGAGTGGGCAACCAGGGGCTCAGCAACCTGTTAGAAAAAAACAGAGAACCAACAGAAAATGATTAACATTATTTGTATTATTATAGTGCCAAAATTTAAATCCCATGGAAATATTTTTAGTGCAATTAAAAGAAAATACAAATATTAATGAGCTGGCAGCATTTGCATGAGAATTAGATGTATATCAATGGAAAAGAAACCTTGACATCCACACTTAATCCTCCAGATCATACTCTATTACAAGATGACTTAAGAGACCAGTATTTTTTCCCACTTTCCACTTCTGCCCACACCACACACATCTCCCGTAACTACCACAGTGCAAAGCAACACCATATCTTCTCTAGCCTGAATCCTAAAACTAGAAGCTTCTATTTCATTCCTCCACTCTTCCAACATTTCACACCAGTCTGCCAGAAGCGTCTAAGATTTAAATACCTTGGATTAAACTTCCCTGCTCTCTTCCTAAAGCAAGAAAGCAAGAGAAAACACATAATAACAAATTGCAATAACTACATGTTCCTGTATAGCCAACACAAATCTTACTTGACATTTCACCCAGTATTGTTCAGAAAAATTGCCATCATTCATTATTACCACACCATGAACTAAACAGTATTCCAAAATGGCCACAAATAATTCCCTATTCTGTTTAGCCAACTTCCTCCACTATTCCTCCCACCATCCTTCCCCTTCAAGCTACGTCCACCCTCAATCAGCTCAGCCCTATTCATCTCAACCTCCTCCTCTGTTTACCCCATCATCTAGCGTAAGTGTTAAAAAGGAAAATGATAGTCAGCAACCCGTTGAATGGGTGTAATCAGCAGATGACTGAACTGTTAAGACAGAAGAAAGGATGTTCAGGAAATATTACCCATATGGGCGGCAGGAGCTAGAAACAACGTGATGACAATTAGCAATAATACCTCCATTCATATCATTCCTATCCCATATCAACCCCCCAGCTGTTTTCATTTTTGTTTTTCAAATTCCCATTTTCCATCACATTTCCCACCACTCATTTCGACCCACACTCGCCTTATCCACCCCCGGGTCTTCAATGTGTATTGTCTTTGAATTCCTATTCCTCTTTTCCATCCCATTCTCCAGCACCAGTACAATAAATCCCCCACCCAGTTACACACACTGTGCTTCATGTGGTTGCTTCCCTGCCCATTTTCATCTCATTCTATGATCCCCAGTCCATCCCATTCTCCTGCTCCCATTCGCCAGACATCAATTTTCCAAAACAAACAAGATAACCCTGAGATATATATGCCCAGGATGATAAACAAGCCAGATATCTCTCACAAAAATATTCCTAAATGGCCAGCTGTTGACAAGTGGTTAGGGTACAGAACTAGAAACCTCACCACTGCTGATTGATTATGTCTGTACATGGTAGAGGAATAATGAGAATCAGTGTGTGGCTCTCCATACACCTCATGAAAATGAAAAAAATTACTCTCCTCAATTGGGCGGGCGTCGGCGACAGTAGAGCAAGCTTAAGATATTTGGGTATGAATTGAACACGATATCGAATCTCATCCCTTTTTTCATAAAGACCAGCCTATTCAATAACAACCATTTCACAATCTCCAAATAATAATATTCTGTTAGTATAACCTTACTTCAAGTAAAGCTACCCTCTATGTCACTAACTACTTACAAAAGCCCCTCCTAAACAACCCGCAACTTTCCAAATCTACCAAATGCAAATAGCATGAACATTGCCTCATTCAGAGGAAATCCCTACCATTACCACTAACCCCATGAAGTGAGAGGCATTTTATCAACCACATCATTGTACGTATGCCATTGCATTCCATCTCCCGAGAATCCAGCATGTTTGTCTATTCAGCCTTCCAGCCACATTCCCAAACTCTCTATCCTAATACAATGTAAATATGTAAATATTCTCTACATATTACTTTTTATTGATCGACAAAACCTTGTCTTACAATCTTCTTTCACCACAAAAAAAGTCCCACACACCATCCATGTCTCTTCACTAAGCTTCACAAGAACATGGACTTTACAATCCAACAATCAAGACACAGTTGGAAAGAGATATCAGCAACTTTCCTAAAACGTTCCTCAATATGGGTGCTTGTACTGCTTAATCATGTGCAGCTCAGAGATGACAAGATTAAAAGAGGCCCACAGCTTCTACAGTAATGGCTGAAGCAGATGGCTCATAGTTGATGATAAACGTTGGCCTGAGGATCAAAAAGCCAGTTATGACAATCAGCATCCCTAAGCTATTGAACTAACTGCTGTAGTAACAACAACATGAATCATCCTTCATAACTACAGTGCAGAGCCTTTTGAGGGAACCTGCAGGCAAAGCATTCATGTATTACCAACATAACGTGTCAAAGTATATTTTTATATTTAAACTTGGAATAATGACTATATCACACATATATTTTATCGTTTTTCCTGAGATCCCACCATTGGTGAATCAACGCAGATGTCATGGTTGATCAAGATGATGTGCTCAACTGTCTCCTAATGAGTGTAACTGTATTTAGGATTGGTTGGTAAGATTTTAACTAGAATAATTTGTATGAGACTCTATACTGACTGACATTTAAATAAATCATTTATAGTTGATCAAAATCCAACCTCCAGTGCAAACAGCACTACTCAACCACCTCACCTTAGAATATGGTGATGTGCAAGAACAATATTCAGGGGAAATTCTTCCCTTGAGATAATTTTCCTAGACCAAGAGAAGGTCTAGGAAAAGTATGTTGAAATGCCAATCGTTCTCAGCTCACCTATTCTAGAACACACACTGATATAGACCTGGCATTTATGTATTTGTGATATGCGGTGGAAGCGACCAGTTCCTCTTCTACACCAGACCATCTAAAGAAATCAATAATTATGCAATTTCAAAGAATAAGATCTAAACAATAGACTATAAATGTTGGAAACCTCTTCATGTCTTGCTCGGATGATTGCAAACCGACAAAGGCCAATGTTACTATGACGGAAAACTTTAAAATCGAATTGTAATATTTCGAGAATAAAATAAAAGTGGGTAGCATTGTCACCTCATAACAAGAAGGTTTTGAGTTCAAGCTCCAATTTCTTCCCACAGTCCAAAAACATACAGTCAGGTTTTGTGTGTGTGTGTGTGTGTGTGTGTGTGTGTGTGTGTGTGTGTGTGTGTGTGTGTGTGATAGACTGGCACATTGTCCAGGGTGTGCCTTGCACCCATTGAAAAGCTGGGATAGGCTCCAGCAACCACCACCCCCCATGCTACCTTAATTGATTAAGTGGTTAAGGAAATAGAGACTACATGAGAAAAATGAATAGTAATATTAAGAAAATAAAGTTTTAATTAAGTAAGCATCAAGTAATATTTAGAGGTTAGCAAAATAAGCATTGTAGAATGCTATCAGTGTATAGAATAATTCTGATTTGCCATACTCACCGCCTGCCATTTTAACACAATGAGTTTGCTATCTTTCTTATATACGCTTTGTTCCATGTTCCCTCTAACCTAACTCTAAATGCTTAAAAGCTGCATCAACTGGATCACTATCCATCCATCCTTCCTGCTGCATCATTGCAATGTAAGGCTCCATCCCTGGAGTCAGTATTACAAAGTATGTTGAGGCACTGAGGCCATAGCATGAAGCCAGAAGTTGGTTTGGTTACAAATAATTTTTCATTTTACATTTGACATTTATTATGAAACTGAAATCTGTGTTGAAAGAACTTCCTACCTTGAATTGCTTGCTGAGCCCAAGTTGTCTGCAACTGACCTGGTAGAAATCCACCACACCCTCCTCAGTCCAGAGCAAAGTGACGGTGGAGTGTGTAGCATTAATTGCGTACAGGGATCTGGGCGGTGCGGGATCTTTAACATGGAAAAAAATAATTATTTTCCAATTAAAAGCGAGTCGAGATATATTATATTTCGCAAACAAAACAATAATGTGCTTGAAACACAGTAGCTTTTATGCTCTCTGGGGGCCCCACAGTCTTTGACCTTGAAAACCGTAGATCTACA
Organism: Microcambeva bendego; assembly: GCA_034509265.1. NCBI lineage: Eukaryota > Metazoa > Chordata > Actinopteri > Siluriformes > Trichomycteridae > Microcambeva > Microcambeva bendego. The sequence continues at coordinate 27,323,614 of JAYDZG010000001.1, read as the reverse complement.
TCAAGTTTTGTATGGACTTCAGGTGCAAGGTTTATATTTAGTCATGCTTTTCCTTTGAGAGGTCGGCAAATCTGCTTCTCTCTAAAACCATGGCACCCAAACTATTTTTTTGCCAGCTATAAATGCTGTACTCGTTTTATTTGTAGCCTAGAAAGTTGTGAATTGCCTCAGGTGCAGCTTGATTTCCGTCCTCCAGACCAGATCCCATATGTGGACCTGTGATGGACCCATGATGGTCACAAGCTGTACCTGTTCATAGGATGCAGTGCCGACTCAGTTATTGCTGCCATTGGCTGGCCCTGGGTTTTCTCTTGTTGATCTATTCTGTGAACTATGTTGTGGCAGGTAGCGGGAACAGCGGTTATATTTTGGCAACCGGTTTTCAGGTCTGAAAGCATGATAACCCTGGACTGAGTTAAATAAAAATACAAATAGTACAGTATTTATAGTTGGCAGAAAATTAGCTTGGGTGCCATGATTTTAGAGAAAAACCTCTCAACACTGAAAAAAAAACGACACTAAACAGGAAACCTCCCACCTGGAGCAAATCACTAAAATTAAACTTGATGCAGATAAGCAATTGAAGCCTAGCGGTTAAGGTACTAGACTAGTAAAACCCACCACTGCCTGGTTGCCACGATTGGGCCCTTAAACAGGGCCTTTATTCTAATCCTAACTTCCTTAGACTGAAAGTTCAGTTCAGTTCATTGTCTTTAACCCCTTATCCTAATTAGGGTCAGGGAGGGGGTGATGGAGCCTATCCCAGCTCTTCAATGGGTACAAGGCACATGGTAACACCGTGGGTGGGGCGCCAGTCCATCGCAGGTTCCTACAGGACAATTCAGTGTCTCCAATTAACCTGGTAGCATGTCTTTGGACTGTGAGAGGAAACCGAAGGACCCAGAGGAAACCACCGTGGACACGGGAGAACATGCAAACTCCACACAGAACGGACCTAGATAGCGCCACCCGGGGATCGAACCCAGGACCTTCTTGCTGTGAGGCGACAGTGCTACACACTAAGCCACCATGTCGCCCAGACTGTGAGTCACTTTGGATAAAAAAGCATCAGCTAAATTGACAATCTAGGAATGTCTTCTCTAATCTCTTTGTCTATCCATGTTCTCTAATGCAGGCTGCAGATGTTTGTGTCACAATGTTCTGCTTTCTGTTATTTTGGTGAACTGAATTATTTGTCACCTTTTTTACTGTGCTTTTTCAGTCACAGTATTTTCGACCTTGGTAATGCCTCAGTACAAACTAAAAGTAATAAGTAAATGCACATCTCTATTTAATCTAAGCCTGGACACGCAGCCGTCATACACTTAGAAGTCACAGAAAAATCTAAATGAAATATTTATTTTCTACAAATTATTAAGTGCTACTTTTGTAAAATGTTGTTTGGCAAAGTTACCTGCTGAACTGAAATTGAACTTGGATTTTTTTAAAAATACAGACCCAGTTTCAGGATATGGGGCGTGGATGTGTTGCGGCTGCGTTCTGTGCAAGCTGTCACTGTCAGATTGTAGATGTCACCAGGAGGGAGAGCCAGAGATGCTTTCATTATGTTACGTGTCACCTTTGGAGAAGACATAAAACATAATATTAAGTAGGTGTTCGTGTTATGCCTGATATGTATAAGTAACTGCTGAAATTGAATAGAAAGAAATATGCTTTTTTGCTACTTAAATAAGTAACTAATTCGATCTCTGTGATGATTACCGATAAATACTTACTTTCCAATGAAAGAATACTTTCCTTTCAATGTTTTACCAATGCTTTATATACGTCAGAATATAAGAGGTTATGGCTTAACCCGTATTGCTAGATATAATGCAAATCCATCTCATGCCTCTAACTTTCTGACACACCCCTCAGGCATAGTCAATCATACCAGTAATAAAGTATCTGACTGACCAATATCACCACTGAGAATTCAAACCTTGGATCGCAGTGGTAGTGGGTTAGAGTGATCATCGTCGCTGCTACAAACCAACGTCTGATTTAAACGAACAGATTTCAGCCTATTTAAATTTAAATTTACGATGCAGTAAAATAAAAAGGAAAACGACTTCGGAGGATAGCATAAACTAAAGTACGTAGGCCTAGCAACAGTAGCAACAGTCTCTTGAGCTGGGTTGGTGGGCGGAGAACGCCTCTGGCTGGATCCATTTAGCAGTATCTAATTAATCCTTTTGCTATGTATTAGATAAGTATATGTGGTGGGTAATTTGATTCATTACAGGCCAGTGCCAATGAACGTAGATAGCAGAAGGAGGCTTCAGAGATGCCCTGCGTCTTTTTAATTAGGCCTCAAAAGAACACTGAGAAAGCAATCAATAGCTCATCTCGTCACTAGCAAACGAGGGTAAAGATGCTCTCTGCCAGACTGCATCGTTTAGCTTTCTGCTCAAAGGCCACTGGTCTGTTAATGGTCAAGCAGCACCACAGGACACTTACAGTTAACAGCTGGTAACTGATGCTGATGGTGGAATTACATCAAGGCAGGTTGCAAGGCAGAGAGTTCCAGCACATATACAGAGTTCAAGTGATTATATCGGATATTTGTATTAAGAAGCTTAACAATATATTTCAATCATAATTATTTATTATTTAGCCCACTCTGAGTCAAGGACAAATCAAACTACTATATTTAATGTAATTAATATTATAAGCAGTTTAGTGAGTACACATTGGACATTAAGTATAAAACAGATACAAATGTAAAGTTGTGAAATCCTTACATCTGTAGAAAAGCGTCTTCTGGAGCCTTTCCTCCCCTCAGCAAGCACCTGCCAGTGCAACATTCTCGAGTGGGAAAGGTCAGTAAAGAGATCCCCGTATGTCCAGCGAACATACAACATGCCGTGAGCATACTCCACTGATGAAATGTGGGGTGCCTCAGGAGCTGAGAAAACACGTCCATTGGTTGAATGATAATTGTTTATATCGATCAGAAATTAATAATTTTTGTTTGGGTCATGTGTTTTATCCAGTTCTGCAGAAGAACTACAAGCCTATTTTCTCCAACACATGAGAAAAGGTTTTTGTTAATATGGTTAAGTGAACCTTGGAAGTGTTTAATGTGACAGAGGTCCCAGGAGGCATAAGTCTTTCGATGCCCTCTCTATCCAGAGTTCTAATGATCATACCTGTTAGTAATCTGAAATCAGTGTTGTTATTTAAGTCCTGGCTAACTGTTCATCAATTAAGAAGTATGGTCAACACTCTCTCATTTTTGGTATTTGACCAAGTTTGTGCCTGGTGATTTGGATCTGGCATTTTTGGTGTGTTTATTAAAGTTCCACCAATCTTTTCCCACAACTGTCTGACCAGTTTGTTCTGCACTGGTATACTAGTAGAAAATCCAGCTGCTCCACCTGGTCACTAAGAAGTTTAGAAAATCAATTACATAAAATAAATGACATACTTCCAATGTTATAATCCGCTGCTAGGCAACACATTTTCATTTCAAAACATGTGAAAAAGTGTATGCCCCCAACCTAATAACTGTGTGCCACCCCAGAAATTATACTTGTGATGATTTACCATTAATGTTGAAAACTTTTTGGCCCAATCTTACTAACATTTTTCTCAGCACAGTCCTGTTCAACCCATAACAAGAACTAAAGGTCAGACCGGGCTGGCAAATGTGACATGAGCCTTTATGTCCTTGAAACTCTCTCACAGATTTTTGCCCAGTACCTTTTTTCTGTACTTGGGGAAACTGTGTACAGTGACTATAACTGAAACAAGTGAGGATTGCAGTTGAAATATATTTTCTGGGTTCTTTTGAATATTCTTGTCATTAGTGCATTATTAGTAAACTTTTGGTAAACGAGTTACTTCTGGTTGGGTTCCACACCATTCTAAGTTCTCTCCATTTGATAATGGACGTGGTTATTCAGACAATGCCAGTTGTTAACATAATTTGGTTAACTGATTGATTTAGAAGGTAAATGAACAATTATTTTCACACAGGGACAGGTAGCGCTCAAATTTCTCTTAAATGAACCATGAAAAACATTATTATGCAAATTATAAATTAAAAGCAGTTTGATTATCTGAAACATAATTCACAAGTGCTTTTCCAGAGCACTGTTCTGTAATAAGGCATCTTGTCAGCACAGCAATTAGAGGATTTCATAAACAATGCAGCTGAGCAAGGTTCACCTACCAGTAACAAAGCTCACAGTGGAGCCATCACAGCAGCTGAGAGGTGGGTCACCCCAGGTCACCATGGTCACTCTAAAGTTGTAGTACCATGCAGGCAACAGATCCGTCACTCTCTGTAAAAAGAGATAAACAGGCTTTTTTCACTAAATAGTATCTGATCCGGCTGCTTCTACAGTTAGAAAATTAAAGGGTCTGTCTCTGCTGGTCAGGATCACCATTATTACACCATTAAAGCAGTTCTCTGTTTGCCTTTCTGTATCTCCCTGTTAAATCAGCCCGTTGGAATCAGAAGCGATGGCTGGTCATTGCAATCATCGATCTCTTTCTGTATCACATTATGCCATCTGATTTAATCAGCCTGTTGGTTATGCCCTCTACCCTGACCTTTTTTTTTACTGTGTGCTGTGTTCCTACAGCAGTCTTTAATATAAATGCCTCCATGCTGTATGAGCACCAAATGTGCTAGAAAGCAGTACTGATTGCACAGCCTGCAATTAAGCACGAGTCTCATAATTAGGGGGAAAGGCTGCACCCTGGGATATTGTTTGCATATTAGTGCCAGGAAAAGAAATTCATTCCTTGCGATGGCTTTGCATGAAATTTATTTACAGCTAATTGCCATTGGCAAAAAAAGAAACTAGTTTGATTACATTAGAAATGTGACTTGGCAAAAGTGTCCATATCAAAACCAAAGACTTTAAATATTGTCCAACAAACAAAAAAAACCTTATTTTCATTGGCATAAAAACTAGACATCAAGTAACCTCAGTAAATAAAAACTACGAGATGAAAATGTCTGACAAGGATGACGTCCAATTAGAACTGATTTAGTTTTGTAGGAGGTAGTGAGAAGTTAGAAGAGATCTGATCATAACTACTGTTGCATATGTGGAGAGGTGGGACAAGCCGCGTAGCGTCCAATCGGTCATAATCTCTTTGTGAAAAGGCGGGACAAGCCGTGCAGCGTCCAATCAGTTCTAATCTTTTTTACAGTAACAAGACCAGACTAACCTGTGAACTGCCTTTACTCACGAACTAGGTTAACTCGATAATGCAGAGAGAGAGAGAGAGAGAGAGACGACATACGGACGCATTTCTCAATTAATATCATGAGAAACAAGACACTGTGTGAAGGGAAACATTAGCGCGATGTGCTTTCCTTAAAGTGAATAGAACCAAATAAATATTTTATACTCTGGTCACATTAATAGCTCAGAGAAAGAAGCCTGATGGCATTACAGTGTACTTTCTTTTTGAATGTTTTGGCCCTTTCAGCTGT
>JAYDZG010000001.1:27292011-27303672 GCA_034509265.1 Microcambeva bendego | reverse complement strand
TATAACTTTGAACATTTAATATTTTTTATTTTATTTTTAAGCAGACGACAAAATAACAGAAAACCTCAGTGTGCATAACTATTCACCCCCTAAAGTAAGTACTTTTTAGAGCCACTTTTTGCTGCAATTACAGCTACAATGCGCTTTGGATGAGTCTGTATGAGCTTGCTACTTCTTGCCACTGGGATTTTTGCCCATTCCTCAAGGCAAAACTGATCCAGCTCCTTCGAGTTAGATGGTTCAGACTCTTCAAGTCTTACCAGGTCAGGGATGAGAGTATAATAATAGTATGTGTGCTTAAATATAATGTGTGCCCTCCGGGATGAATGTTTAATTATGGAGTGTGTGCTATGGGATGAGTGTATAATACTGTGTGTGCTCAAGGCTGAGTGTATAATAATACTCCGGGATGAGTGCATAAAAATAGTATGTGCGCTCAGGGATGAGTGTTTAATAATAGTGTGTGCACTCAGGGATGAATGTTTAATTATATCGTGTGTGCTCAGGGATGAGTGTTTAATTATAATGTGTGCACTCAGGGATGAATGTTTAATTATGGTGTGTGTGTGCTCAGGGATGAGTGTATAATACTGTGTGTGCTCAAGGCTGATTGTATAATAATACTGTATAATAATAGGAATGAGTGTTTAATAATAGTGTGTGGGCTTAGGGATGAGTATGAAGATGCACAGATGAACTTTTGAATATAGATTTGTACATAGAGAACACAGTTGGACATTTGATACATTATGTCAGTGTTTACAGACTATATTCTCTCAAATTACAAATAACTAAAAACACGTTATTTAAAAATGCTGCATGAATTAATACTTAATCAATTACTTCTTACTTTCTCTTGAATGCATGAGAGGGACTAGGAATGGTTAAAGCCTTGTGATGGACTGGCATAAAGTCCATGGTAATTTCTGACTTAGGTCCAGAGGTTTCCTAGAGATAAAGGACCCATTGAAGCCCTGACCAGTATAAAGTGGTGGATTAAATAAATACAACTATAAGCTGACCAGTTCAACCCTACGATTCAAACAATTCTGGCCTGATCATGTTCTCATTCTGGAAATGATTTACCCAGCCCCCAAACACACACACACATACTTCTCCAAGTCCAGCAGAGTTTATGTTCTTATTTAATCGTCTCTATCATTTCCATTTAAGTTGGACTCTAGAAAATAAATCAATGAAAGGACTGACTCAGAGGGTAGAGCATGTCTTTATTAGTGTGATTCCCATCATTCAGTCATATACACTACCTGTCTGCCTCCATTACTGTAACTACAGAAGCTGTACCTACAACCAATTCAGGAAGGTTTTAAGAGTGTCTGCTGATTTTATACTACCTAGTTCATTTCTTATAGTTTCTCAACTCATGTATAGTGCTCATTTAGAGTAGCCAGTCAAACTACAAACGAAAAATCAATTTCCAAGGTTTTATTGTGTTTGTGTTGTTAGGCAAAGGCTGTTTGATTGTTGCCCGAATACATCTACTTGCTGGTTGAAAATTAAAGTTATATAAGTGTGATAATTAAAAGGGATCCAATGCTCGATCATCTGCGGAATCGGCTGGTTTTCAGTATGACTGACCATGACCAGGTTCTAGCTGATCTGTATCACATAGTCTAGATAGATAGATAGATACTTTATTGATCCCGAAGGAAATTTAGGAGTCTGTCACATTTACTCCCACAGCTCAAGTAAGAGGTGGAGAAACAACTCTGAAAACATTCAGAACAATGAATTTAAATGAATTTAGACATTTTAAACAGTATCACCACACTCAATTTGCCGAACAGAGACACTAAAGCTAAAGCTAGCAAGAGCACTGAGCAGGAGTCAAGCCCAGATTCCACCATTGCAATGAAAAGATGAAAGCAATTCCAATTAAATAATAGCACTAAATACTTAACCATTTTCTGTATTCAAATTTGTCCAAGCTTTAAGAGCCCAAGATACATAAAGCCGAAATAGTGTTACTTTTCAGACATTGAGCTACCAGAATAGTTTAATCTCATATCATGTCACACACAGCTTTCTACAAGCCAATTCCAAAGCAGTTATTAGTGTAGCAGCAGACATTTGAAAATCGTAACTGTCATTTGACTTTTATTTTTAAGCTTCCTTCTAAGAATTGAACAAAAATGTTACAATCATGAGATGGAATTGCCATTTGTGCATCTTCAATAATTATTAATTTCCTTTTTTGATGCTGTGATTGCTCTTGAAGACATACGGGGTTATTTTGTGTTATTCCTGTGTTGCCAGGACCAAGGCTATGTAAGCTGCTCTTTCATTAACTCAAACAGTGGGGATGGTACAGGCTCAGTGTCCTTAGAAGGAGGTGCAAAAACTGTGTCTGCATGAGGCTGCCCTTAACGTGCCATTCATTACACACTGTAAATAAAAGGTCTCAACACCCTTTAACCCTTGTTAAAAGTTTGTAATGAATAATTTAACTTTTTCTTATTTGTTTCACTTGTGTGCATTTATTAAAACAAACTGAGTGTTTAATAATGTGGTTGCATAAATTATTTTATGAGTAGGAGCATGGCATGTCATGAAGTAACTTGAGATTTACCGTTGGATTCAGGTCTGGCCTTTAAGGTTGAAAAGTTCTGATTGTAGTCATTTTTAGTTTTTAGTAGAGACTTGGCTTAAAGCTTTTATAGTCACTTAATACAACAGATGCAACAGAGCTAATAAGAAAATTTCTTTTCAATATCAGAAAAAAATAGAAATAGAAAACATGTAAAACTGCTTTTGCTTTTTGCTTCTCATGAATGTGCTAAATGACATTAGCATTAAAAATGAATTATGCAATTCATGGATTACCATGTCAGCAAAGGTCAACAAATAGCAAAATGACAAAACCCTTGTCACTGGACTGCACACAAAAAAAAAAAGGTTGCTGTGTGGTACTGTGCAAATGAAAAAGTCCATTAGATGTGTGACAATTCTCAGTCCCCCAGCTGTATGACTTCTATTGTAAATATATTAAATAATTTGAAAAATTTAAGGTCAAAACCCATTAGCAATTTTAGATAAAAGCCTTGGTCAATAAAACAGACTTTTCAAGAAACATTATTTAAGAGGTCGGCTTATCAGCCAGCTCGTTCTCCATCTCGTTCTCATGGGTGATGAATTTGATAAGATCATTGATCGGGCTGTTATTTTGTCTGCTCCTCATAAGATCTCCCAGTCACAACGTCTAGGTCAGAAAGCACAGATTGTAGCAGTTGTGAAAGTGAACATTTCCAAATACTGTTTTGATACATTACAGCTTCTCGACAGTTCAAGATCAATAATCTACCAGTTGATGGCATTGATTGACATGTTCCCATATATTACATAAATACATTACACATAATGTCTACAGCTTTTAACAAATTAGAGTTGCTCTGACCACATATTAGGTACGTGGTGTTAATGCTTCGGCTCATCAGTGTAAATGTTCTACATCACTGCCATGTTCTATGCATTAAGCTGTTTTTCACTCGATCAAGACTTAAGCCTGAGTGATGTGTTTAATATTTTAATGGGTTGTTCTAAGCCAGTCATTAACCATCCCCCGAAGAATCTGGGAAATGTGCATCTCATTTTGATACTAACATTTCTACACTGAAGCACATGTGCTCACATCTGAACATGAAGACAAATAATTCATTTAGGACCACTCTAATGCATGAGCACAGTTAAACCAATCAACACAACAGACACAAACTCTTAAGGCTTATTAAAATACAATAGAGTAGACCAGACAATTCACCGGTTGCCTGGTAGCTTTTCGATGGCACACAAGGCACGCATTAACACCCTTTACATTGTTTAGCGCAGGGCAAACACACACACACACACACGCTCATGCCTGCATTTACCTATATGTCAATTTTGTGTCTCAAATTAACCTGACTGCAAATTTTTTGGCTGTGAGAAAAAAAAAACTTAAAAAAATAAATGAATTTAAACTGTAAAAAAGTGCTAACTCATTGTGTGTTGTTGATACGCTGACTTTTTTTCTTTATTGCAACCGACTAGTGCTGGTTCTATATCACAGTATTTTTTTAATGATGTTTTGGAAAACACTGCATGTAGAAAGTAGGAATTTTGTATGCACATAGCTGTAGAAGTATTTAAAATTATGAGTAAAAGTTAAGAGTAAACTGTGTTTTGAGAATACAGCCCACTTTAGAGAAGGGGTCACCGACACAATGCCCTCGGGCACCAGGTAACCCTCAGGGACCATATCAGTCACCCACAGGCCTGTTCTAAAAATAGCACTCATCAGTGGGCTGTGTCTAAAAATTATTTTATTTACTTGCTATTCTTTTTAATTACACTTTAATTTATATAGATTTTGAAAATGACGATCTTAAAACTAAAAGAATTTTAAATATGTGTAAAGTTTAAGTAAACTCTGATGTAGTAAAAACGGAACATTTTTTCTATTAAATGTTGTAGAAGTTAATCTGAAAATGTAAACAATTGCTGAGATTAATAGAAATAAAGTATTAAATACTGATATATTGACTGTTTCATCATTTTAGTGATCAGTGATCAGTCAAGAAACACACACACACACACACACACACACACAAACGTTGAAAGACAGTATAATCAGAGCTTCAGCAGCACTTGATTGGGAGATCAAATAGCTGGTTTGCAGATCATGGTCATAAACTCACCTAGCATCCTCTCCCTTGGTAGGTCACCCTGTTAACATTAAATTTAATCTCTTTTTGTGCTTTTCTAACAGGGGTCCAGGTCAATGTTTTTTCCCCAGACTGTAAGGGAGACTGAACGTCTACTAAGAGACAGGTTCCTGAAATATAGAGCCTTCACACATTTCAAACCCATTTCTCTACTTTGCCCCCATATCTGACAAACTGGTCATCTGCAGTTGCTGATTGTAATTTGCACAAGCACGGATCTGATCAAGGAGGGCCAGATCACACACTAACCTCTAACATCTGTCTAATCTGCAGCTGGTTCTTATCGCTCGACAATGCTGAGTTCACACATAGAGACATACAGCGTTCAGTATGTGACAACCCCTGCAGTTAAGCAAATAAATTGGACTAGTCATGGAGATCGCATATCGCAGCAGAAGAACGAAGAGAACCCAGCCAACTGTGTTTGTGTGGACACCAAGCGGAGTTGGTGCTGATGCTGAGATTCAAACACTCTGAAATGGTGGGTTAGACAACTGCACCATACAAGATCCTGGTTATGTTAATTGGGGCTCGAGCCCTTTTTACTCCCCCAAACGCACAAAATGAACGGGATGAAGGTATTCCAATGGGCACCAAATTTTATAAGGTTATTGACCTTAACCTAAAGAACAAAGATCACATGGTTTTATATGACTTTGCCCAACAGAAAGTCGGCCATTTTTATTCAAATGCATGAATATTAAACAATCAAATGTGAGTTTGAGTTTTACCATGTTTGGAAACTCATGAAACTTTACAGGTCTACTGATCCTAGGTCATATTTTGATCCAATGGTAAAATTTATTGTCTGTGTGTCCACTGCATATTTCATACATCTGGAATACTCAAAAAGTCTTGAACATTGGCAGATTCTTTTATGATTTACACTTTGGAAATGTGTTGAAATTAATATACTCTATAGCGCCCCCCCACAAGTTGTAATACTATTTTTTTTACCGTGGTTTCGTCAAACTTTCTCCAATTCTTACGACTTTTGGTAGGATGATAGATTTTAAGATCTACATATTAACTCTCGATTAGCATAAGCTCCACCCAGTTGTTTGATCTGACATCAAACATAGCTGCTGAGCATAGAAGTTTCTCATTGGCTCTATAGCCCCACCATACTGTAAATATATAATTTAATCCATTGAAATAGTAGAAATGTCTCCACATTTGGTCCACACATTATTGTTTGATTGAAGCTCACAACTGTAAGGTCAGTTTTGATGGGTGTGGCCAGTTTGCTCAATATCTTAAAGTTGTAAATGAGTTTATCACCCGATTCTTGCGAAATTTGGTGGTAACATTGTCCTCACCATTTTGGACCTTTTCACCAAAGATTTGTATTAGATTTGTATCCAACAGGACGTCGTTTTTTGCATTTTTTGTCTATTTTTCAGGAACGCATTTAAAATCCCCAAATAGTGTTTGTCAGATTCCTTCAAAATTGATAATTTGGTAATAAATTATCGATGTTGTAATGGCAGGCAATTGATTGTCTTGAGACCTAAAACTAGATCAAACACAAACATGAATGTGGTCAAGACATAGTAACTCGGAAATTTATGAATTTTGGGATAATAGCTGTTACATACGATCCTACTCTAAAAACTGTAAAAACTCTATTGCTGTGTTATTACACAGTCTATCTCTAAACCACTGATGTCATGTTACTAAGATCTCTGTCCTGGACAACTTTGGAATTGGTACTGATTTTGTGTTATATTGCATACTTGTTCTAACTACATTTCCTTTATTTCTTAAGCTGCCCATTCCCCACTGACCCTTCACTTCCCATTCTCCTCTGCTCTCATCTATTCCTCCATACAGGTCAAAATGTCAATCGTACTCTGACAACATTTCTTTGCATTGACCTGTAGGGGGCAGTACAATACCTACATATAGGTTGTTTGAAATGACAACTGCCAATTTAGGCCTTTTTCCCCATTTATCACAGCCAAAATAAGCCTATTCCAGCCAATTCAAGCCCATTCTGGCCAATTTAGATTATTTGCAAAGGAATAGTCGATTGCACAATCGCTGTTGTAATGCCAATTGATTATCTTGAGACCTAAAACTAGACCAAACACAAACATTAATGTGGTCAGGACATAGTAACGCAGAAATTTATGAATTTTGGTAGGATCATAGCTGACACCATTTAATATAATTTCAATATGGCGGCCAGCTGATTTGTTTGAGACACCACATACAACAGCAAAATAATCCCTTTTGGTTAGGTTTGCTGTTAATTTGTGTCGAGTATAGTCAATGATCGCTTCACGCCACACGGTTAACTAATTCTGTGTTTCGCCCCGATACACGGTGCACTGTGTCCGAGAGCCCTGTGTCCCCCTGAACCAGGAGGACTCCACTTTAGTGCTCATATTTTATATATTTTTATTTTCATTTACGTATTCAGCATTTAGCAGATGCTCTTAGTCTTATCCAGACTGACTTACAGAAATAAGTACTTCCATAGTACACATTAGCCTTATCTAGTTCAAGAAGACAACAGTCCAAGACTGTAAATCTGCCGAAACCTTGTTAGAAGTTTTAAGAAAGAAGTATAGAATAAGGAATTTTAAGTAAGCACATTTCAGCATTAGTGCTTAGTAAAGAGTTGAGTTTTAATTGTTTTTTTAAACAAGGGGACTCAGAAGTTCAGATTGAGAGAAGCCTTGATGCTTGTCTTGTCCTGGGTGGAGGATCGCCAGTCGAGTGAGACTAGTGGCTCGGTGGTTGTGTGGTACAGAGCGGGGTCTTGAATCTTATTTTCTGAGCATTTTTAACTTTAAGTATTTTGGCCTAATTGCGCATAGATGCTTGGTTGTTAATCACAGAACAAACCTGTCGATAGACAAAACACAAGGACAGTTATCATTGTATTAGCATAACAATGCTGAGATCCGGGTTTGAATATCAGTGGTGCTATCGGCCAGCGGGTCTCCACACTAACATGACTGCAAGTGTGGGTGGGGGAAGGACAAGAGCAGTTAGTGACATGAAACTTGAGAATAAGCATTATCTACTACAGCATGCCCTGTCAAACTTTGTTGCCAAATTGATTAAAAGTAAGCAAGCCATTAAAGAACACACAATAACTGAACTAAATACATGCCCTCATTTCAGCACCAAAGCACATAAACCTATCATATAAGAATTACAGCTAAATGCTTTAGAAACACTGTGAAACAATCCATATATGAAGTTTTATTTGCAACAGGAGATGATGGGGTTTCCTGAGACATGGTAAGGTCAGTATTTAATTAAAAGCAAACATAAAGGAATGTTGACAAGACCAAAACCCCCTACATGCACCAATCACCCAGGAAGCCAAAACAAAGGACCCTTGCTGGAAGTGGCCAGCCGCCCACTGCCGGAATGAAATGAAGGGTGCTATAATAAAGCTTTTTTGCACAATCATCACTCCCCCTAAGGTTTTCATCAACATTCCAGCAGAGCTAGAGAAGAGTGTCAATAAACCCTCCGCTAGACCTCCTAAAGTTTCTACTCCTCCTCATTAATTTCTGTTCCTGAATGCAATTTTTCTGCCCCTCCCCTATTTCAGCCTTGGAGAGCCACAGACTTGGATGTTCCACCTTTGTAATATGCAGTCCCTAAGTCATATCACTGAAATACACCACAGTGGTGAGCTAGTGCAATACTTCTGCATCCAGCTACAAAAGCATACAGTTCTGTGGTTCTTAAAAGCCTCTAGAGGAGATTGATCATATCCCACTGATCATATCCTGCTGTCGCATCACAATAAGAAGTCCTGGGTTCAAGCCCCTGGTAGAGCAATCAGGATACTTTCTGTATGGAGTCTGCATGTCTTCCCGAGTCCAAGTGGGTTTCCTCTGGGGGCTCCGGTTTCCTCCCACAGCCCAAAGACATGCCACCAAAATGGTTGGAGATGTGAAATTGCCCTGTAGCTATGTAGACACCTAACCACTACATGGTACTGCCAGTTCCAAGCCTGGTTGTATTAGGGAGGGTTGCAGTAGGAAGGGCACCCGGTGTAAAACTGAGCCAAGTCAATGATGCAGACCAGGATCCGCTGTGGCGACCCCGAGTGAAGAATAATAGTAAGCAAGTGAGTTATTAAGTTAGCTTACATGCTTAGAACAGAGCTGGGATTTTAGTTGTTTTTAAAGACACCCAGAGACATCAATTCATCCATACGAACTTTAATGGTTCTATGGGGTTTTGATAAATATGCCAAATATATCTCATAATATGTCTAGGCCATCAGCTCTTTGGTAACCAGTTTAATGACCCTCATTTGCTGTGCTACCAACCGAGACAAATGAGGCATATAGACATAAAAGTGTGTAACTCACTGCCAGGCTCCCAGCACTTCTCTTTGGGGACACTGTTCTTGAATGGAGGCCTCTTTTGCCAGCTTTCATCAAGCCACAGAGGGTATAATGTTCCAAGACATACTCAATGTGCATTTTGTGCTGTCTATGAGGGGACCGTGACACAAAGATAAAGCTCCATAGAATTATATTTGACTTTCCAAAGTGTAGGACAAACCATTTATCTAGAAATTATTATAGATGAATCAACCTTGCGAAGTTGAAGGACAAGCAAACACATAATTCAAATATGAAAAGGAATGTCATTCTCTTACCCTCATATGTCAGCGAAAGGCTATAAAACAGCCACTCATCTAAAACGACCACATCTACTGTTAGGCAGTAAATATAAAAGGCTCCAATTAAGTGGAACTGTGACAAACTTTACTGTACAAGAGACAAAACTACCATGATATGCAATTTTGAGACAAACAGTTTCAACACAGGAACACAGAAACACGTTTAGCTCCTGTTAGGGGTCACCACAGCGGATTATGGTTTGCTAGCCCCTAGGATGCACAAACCAGAACATTAAAGTGTCGGTCCTGAAGGTCTGTGACAAACTGGGTCAAAGGTAAATAAAGTGCAAGCACACAAAACCATGAGTACTTATTATTCTAATGGTTGCTTTGGTAAGGGGTCGCCACAGCAGATCATGATCTGCATTGTTGATCTGGCATTGTTTTTATGGATGCCCTTCCTTTGTTTATTCATGATAATTTGACAATAGTTGTCTAGTTTATTTATCAAACTAATGATTGCCCTTTTATTTCTAAGGTAGGTACAAACTATGCAAACAATTTAAATAAGCCAAATTTGCCTGGAGGATCCTTTACCAGTCAATCAGGTGTATAGAGCCAGTGACATCAGCAAGGTCAATATTGCTTCATTTTAAACTGTCACGTGGTGCATCGTTACATCCCTATTTATTTTACATAAATGCATATTTGTGTTGTGGTACACTCTGATCACATTTTACCACATCGCCCAAGAGAAGCTGAGCGAAGTGGCAGCTTGCGCTAATGCTTGCGGTGAGCAAACAATTATGCTAATTCTAGAATGAAATAGGTGCAATTTACTAGCATCTACCGGTTTTGAAGCTAAAGGGTTTAGGCTTGTTACTACTATACAATAATCCAAAGGACGCTGATTCGAGCCCCACCGTCAGGTTGCTGCTGTTGGGCCCTTGAGCGAGCCTCTTAAGCCTCATTGCTCAGACTATACTGTAACTGTACTGTAAGTCGCTTTGGATAAAGGCATCTGCTAAATGAAGAAAATGTAAATGTAAATACATCCCCAAAAAAATGAAATACATGTTACTGCCATTAAATTATCTTCACATACAAATTTAGAGAAATTAATACAAATTCAGCAGTGCCAAAAAATGAACTATTGTCATGATCATCTATTAACTTGGCAGGTATTCAGCGTAAACTTATGCCATTTGTAACAGAAACAAAGCCTGGCTTTAATTTGCACTGTGTGCTATGTCAGGGGTTCTGAAAACAGAACTGTGTTGCACTGTGGTTGGTCTGCATACAGACTTCTGTTTATCTGCTTGTGGATGTAGCAGCAAAGTCAATCAGCCAATAACAGACTTCTACATAATAATTATTATTATTTGAATAATATATAAGTTTGTTTGCAATTTAGATCCAATTGCTTAGTTTCCCAGATACATGATATATTTCAAAGATATGCACCACATTTCATGTCAGTCGTTACAACACGCATTAATTTAATGAAAAAATAGAAGATACAATAGACATTGAAGCCGGCATTAACAGTTCAATATAAACCTGAAACATTCAAAAATTTCAAAAATACTTTTCCATTTTCCAAACTCAGTTTTCTGCTATTTGAGACTTGGAAGATAAAATGCTAAACCTCTAAACACCCACAAATTTGAATATCGAGTGGCACAGTTTGTGATGCAATTTCACACCCATGAATCAGGTAGGGCATTCATTATAACACTTTGCTAATAATATAGAAACATCAACCAGAACATCAAACCTCTACCAGGGCTTACTGTATATCACCAATGCAGAGATATTTGGTATTACTTTTAACACAATGTTTCAAATGGTCATATTTAATAAATGGAGGATGCCCGATGCACAGGTCGCCATTTGAGAACATGTAAAATCAGTTGCACATAATGCTTTCTTTAGTAGTGCATCAGCAGATTTTATGATGCTGTGTAGTAGATCTGGGTCACAGTGCCGCTGTTTACTGTTGTCACATCATGGTTCCTCTACAGATTTACCAGTTGAAATAAACCCAAACTCACAGGATGCACCAGTCAGTGTACCGAGCATTTTTCTCTGTTTGATCATATTGTGCTTGGACCTGTTTTTGTTTATCGATGCTGACTTTTGAATTACAGTTAGTTTTTGATCCCGATTCCAACAATCAAGTTAACTGTATTTTATATCACAAAAGTGATATCCATCCCTCCCTATTTATCCGGGCATGGGACCGGCGTGCAGCTGTTTGCAGTTACACGGCTGGGTAAACCTACAGGACGATTCAGTGTCTCCGATTAACCTGGTAGCATGTCTTTGGACTGTGGG
>JAYDZG010000001.1:27275700-27286053 GCA_034509265.1 Microcambeva bendego | reverse complement strand
TCCAGAAAGCAGTCACTGACACTGTCCACAGGGAGGGTAAGCCACAAAAGGTAATTTCTATAGAAGCTTGGCGCTTCACAACTCATTGCTGTATTCAATCACATTAATGGAAAGTTGATTGGAAGAAGGGCAGCATGGTGGCTTAGTGGGTAGCACTGTCGCCTCACAGCGAGAAGGTCCTGGGTTTGATTCCCACATGGGGCGATCCAGGTCCTTTCTGTGTTGAGTTTGCATGTTCTCCCCGTGTCTGCGTGGGTTTCCTCCAGGTACTGTGGTTTCCTCCCACAGTCCAAAGACATGCTACCAGGTTGGTTAGAGACACTGAATTGTAGTGTACCTGCGATGGACTGGTGCCCCATCCAGGGTGTTACCATGTGAGCTGGGATAAGCTCAAGCACCCCCTACCCGACCCTATTTAGAATAAAAGGTTAAAGAAATTGAACTGAACTGAACTGATTGGAAAAAAAGCAAAAGGGATAACCACAGCCTTGAAAGGATTGTCAAAAATAGGCCATTCAAGAATTTGGAGGAGAGTTGACTGCTTCTGGATTCAGAGCTTCAAGAGCCACCACACATCCAGGACGAATCCAGGACATGACCTACAATTGTCACATTCCTGTGTGTCATGACCTAGAGACAACACCAGAAGTGGACTATTGGTCACTGGTCCTAAGTCAACTTTTAGGATGAAAGTAAACTTTGCATTTCATCTCTCCACACTGCAAACAGTACCAATTTCTGGTTTAATAACCATAGTATCACTATGCTTGATTGGCCAGCCAACTCGCCTTACCAAACCCCATAGAGAATCCATTGTGTCAAGAGAAAGCTGAGAGACACCAGACTTCCAAAACACCTCAGCAGTGCTACAGGTTGATCACCTCCATGTCACTCCACATTGATGCAGGAATTCATGCAAAAGGAGCCCTGACCAAGAAATGAGTACATATATTTTATGTATATTAAAAAAAAAAAGATCTTATATAATATTCTGAGATAATGAATTTCTGGTTTTCATTACATGTAAACCATAATGCAATATATACATAATATATGATACATATTTAAATTAAATTACTGAAATAAATTAACTTTTCCATGATAATTTATTCCACCTACCAACCTTCCACAAACCACAAACATTCAATAATTTATAATTACAGCATACTGGCCAAAACATAAGAAAAGTCACCTTTAGTCAACGAGTTATTTTCTTGCAAGCATTTATACTTTAACTGTTCAAAATCACAAATGAGTTAAATTAATTTAGCTAGGTTATTAACATTAGAAATGAATACATGTATGAGGGTGAATATGTATGTATGAATATGTATGATTATATGTAATGCTCTGTGATATAGAAAAGCATACAGAAAAAAGCAATAGTTCTGACACTCCCACACGATCTACTAATGCTTAGCTGTAGCCATTTGGACATATTAACACCATTCCAACCCTAAAATATATGTTTGGCTTTTATACAGCTTTTATACAGCTTTTGGACATGCAAACCTATTCACCACTCAAGTTTTTTTCCTCTTTTTGTCCATTTCAGCCCTTTTATTTTTTATTTTTTGAGAGTCTGGTCAATATACTGTACTTCTGAGCAAATATTTTTGCATCACCACCTATTACATGCTTGCACACAGTCACCAAGTTGATAAAACTAATTTATTTCCCCACCAACTGAATGTTTTTACACATACAGTTTCTTGACTAACATTTCATATTTTCCCACAACTACATGACTGCATATCCACAAATGTATTTCACACCCCCACTATGTGCTTATACATAAGCCCAATTGCCTTTTTGAACAAATGTATTTACATCCCTGGCAAGTGCATGCCTATGCAAATCTAATCACATACACTCATCACAAAAAGTTAGGGCTATTTGGCTTTCAGGGAAAATGTATGGAAAATGTAAAAAGTTCATTGATGTTATATCATGAAACTAGGGCATTTAAGTAGAAGCATGCAATGGTGGTTTTCTAATATCAAACAATTTATTGAAACAAAAGCCAACAACAGTGACTTGTATAACCCAACAAAAAATGTTAATATCTCAATAACTTGTCATGTGTTCTTGAGCACCAACTACAGCATGATAACTATGTCTCATGCTGTTCACTGTTATGCTGTTACATTCACAAGTCAACTTATTGTCTCCTGAGGCTTGGCATCCGACTCTTCTTGAAGGACGGCCCTCAGGTCATCGAGGTTCTGGGGTACAGAGTTACGAGCCTCTACATGGTGACTCAGCTGATCCCATAGGCTTTCTATTGGATTCAGGTCTGGAGAAAGTGCACTCCATTTGAGGAACCCCAGTCTCCAGCAGTTGTTCTCTAACTGCTAGTTGTTCATTCACCTGTAAAGGTTGGAGTGCGTTTTAGATTCATCCAGAAATTTCACCCGAAAGCCAAATATCTTTTTATGAGTAGTGTATCTGAGCAAAATATTTTCACGTTCTTTGAAGCGTGGCTATTGTTTTTTGGCCGAACACACTTTGTTGTCTGGGTGAAAGATGACTTATGGTCACCCTAAAACATGTTTATATACAGGGATCTCAAAACCCATGAAAATGTACAGTTAAATTTCATAGTAATCTATGAATGATGGTAATTTGGCCACTTCATGGTTCAACTGTGAAATTCTCTAGTCGACAGTCCCTCTATAGACTTTTACAGTAGAACCATATCCTATTTTACTATTTAAAGAAATCAAAGATTGATCATAGATTATAAATGGTACACATTCAACTGTAAAGCTTCAAAGTACATTTCTCCTCCTGGTAAACCCTTGTAAATATCCACAGGTACTCTCCCATGCTGTCTGTTATGTAAAACCTTTGTAAAGCAACATATGGAAAATATAGTAACTACAGACCACCGTAGTGTTTGCAAATCCCAAGTCATGTCATGTTGTTTTAAGAACTACGTTTAAAGTACTTTACACTAGATAACCATCGACTTCATTTGCTGAATTTACACGAGATGCACACAAGAGGGAGCAACATATTGGGAAAACTGGATTTTTGGCTTTTGAGTGGAGGTTGATACCTCGATATGTCCGTCCCCTCCAGAGCGGGTCGCACATTAGCCTCAGCACCGTGTTTCTACCTCTCTAATCACATCACATCTGCAACAGCTGCTTCATCACCACCTGCACCACCTGCTGCTCCGTCAACGCAGTGAGGTATTTTTTTCCATATCTTAAAAACAATATAAATGGTGAAATATACAATGTGGGTAAAGAGGAAAATGTACTTTGTAGCGGTTACTGGGTCATGTCATAGAAGAGCAGTATGCCAGTGCGCTATGCGTATTATAAGCGCAGTAAAGGGTGTCTCAGATTTGGCATGGGTGAATATTTGCTTTTGGGATTCGGTTCATTGTCCAGGTAGGATTCATTCGTTGGGCCGTGTGTTTCCGGGTTAGTAAGGGGTTTAGTAAAAATAAATAAACGTGTGTCGCTATTTTTCTCGTCTTGCGTGAGGATGCTTTATAACATTCGCCAAGCCTACAGGACAACACTAATTCACCGCATGATTTAAGCAAACATTCATTATGTTTTACTGATCTTTTAGCCCGGGTCAGATCCGCGCTACCCGAAAACATAAGGCATGAAACAGTCTGGACCGGGTACTAATACGTTCCATAAACACACCCACGCATTTACGCATCTCACCGCAAGTTAATGCAACTAGCTTATGCACAACACAGTCGTGAGGAGAATATACTAAACTGTGTACTATACTTGTGATTACCGGTCAGTTAGAAGGAAACAGCACTAGGTGACTTGGACATGTTGTCACGTTAAATTATTCTTTAAAAACATTACTACAGCATATTCCAAACATAGACTCATGACGCGCCTGACTGGGAAAAAGATGTGGTTCTAATCTCTTAATGTGATATTAATCAAACAGTGAAAGATATACACTCAAGTATTTTGCCAGTTGTGCTTGGCTGGCACAGAAAGCTGGAGGTCTGGATTTTGAATCTTGTCTTGTCTGTAATTGGCATGTGGGAGGGAAGGTCAGACAGGGCTTCTGTGCATTACTTTTTAGGCTTGGCACTAGCACAAGTGGTGGAGGATTCACATAGGGGTTACCGTATCTACAGACATGATACAGCTCACTTTGAAAATCTACTAATGGCTGTGAGAATTTGTTAGATTGCTTTGATTGGGTTCACCCATAAGCCACATGAACCCATACCATAAAAAGAGGGTGTGCATTGGAGTAAATAAACACTTTTGAATGATTGGGTTGACAGTGATTGGGTTGACAAATAAATGTGTAAACAAATAGGTATAAAACTATACTTAAATTCAATACAAATCAGGCAGACAATGTTTCTCCTGAGCACAATCAACTACAATCTATTCAGGAAGAACTACACAAGAGCTGGAAACGTAATAAAATATACTAAACTAATCCATCAATGTCATGTCAGCAAAGAGACTACATTCAAGACAATGTTATTGTGTAAAAAATGTCAAATTCACCTATACTAAGTATGACATCAGCTCAAGCTCATAAGCCCAGGTTGTAATTTGGGATTTTACATGTTTCATCTCTGTATCTCCACCCTAACTGTAGTCTTTAATCAAGCCCTCCAGCACTTCTGTTTTTACTTTTCTTTGGCTGCACTTTTATGTTCACTGAAAAATGTATGTACCAAATTAATATCTGAGTACAATTCTAAAAAAATATATTTTTATTCATATGTTAAAAATGGAGAAATGTCTTCTGTGGCTCTTGATTTTTTTTTGGCCCTTAAATATTTGTGATTATCCACATCATTATTCATAATTAAACATCTTGCTTCTGGGCTTTAATTCTTATTCTTGCAGTTTTTTTTCTAAAACTTCAAAAGATTGAAGTTGCAATTAACATTTAAGACTAATCCCAACAATGTTTTTTTTCTTTACCTGTCCACCGGCTTTTCCCCAAAATACTTTTGTCTAATCTAGATGTTATTTTGAATATTTCAGATACCGAATTATGTGATAACATTGGATTTAAGGTTTCTGATAACTTTTCCATGCAGATCATGTTTGTACAAGTAACACTGCACAGTAAAATGATGCAGGTCTTTCTGCAGGTATTTTTCTTGAAATATTTTTTGCACTGGGATTATAGTCACTTTATGAGCAGTTTGTTCGAAATATGTGTTAGATGTTTCAGAATTTGTTTGAATATGCTAAAAGCTGACATTTTTAAGTATAAATAGTTTAAAATGCTTTCTGTTTTGTAAGAATTAATTTCATTCACATTCAGGTTACTACTTATGTAACCTCACAGTGGCTTAGTATTAGAAGAGGGGTTCACACCAAAGAGCTTTCTTAAATCATATTCTCTGTAATTAACTTTGTATTTCATCAGATAATGTTAAAATTTGTCCCAGAATACCATTTTCTCTGATGTAATTAAATCGTGGTTTATGCAGTTGATCTTACCATGGTATTTGTTATATCAAACTAACGTTATCAACAGTTTGCAATCCAATAGCGCATCTTTAGAATTACATTACTGTGATTAGTAATGTAGGTGTTATTTATTGTCAGGAATATTGCAGTGGGAAAAGGCTGTGTTGAATAGCTTTGGAGTGATAGACTTAAACAGCATTTAATACAAATTTATTATGATGTGAACTCACCATTTTCCTTGTTTTAACCTTTCTCTTTACAGTGGTTTTTATTTCCTCGATTGTTACTTTCTGTGGTGCTGCATCACTCCTGCCTTGATGGAGTTACAGTAATAAATATATAAAAGTAGGTGTATGCATGGATCAGCTAGTAGACCTACTGAAACAGTAGACTGTCAGAGAGATTACAGTCAAAGATTCCTGAGACCGACTGCAATTAAAGGTGTGACTTGAGCCTGAATTGCTTGTCATGGGCATGAGAATTCCTTCACTGCTACCAAACCCACAGTGGTCTATTACATTAGTACTCAACAGTAGTCTACACTGTAGTATAAACTCTTGCATTCAAATTTCATCAGTGCTACCAACCTGCACAGGCATGGGCCAGATGAGTTGTTTCTAGATTGGTCAAGGTGCCATGACACAAGTAGAGAGGGATTATAGATTTTTTTTAGATTTAGAATACTCTTTTCATCACTGTGCAGTGAAATTCATCCTCCGCATTTTAACCCAATCCGTGCAGTTAGAGGTTAGGTGCCTTGCTCAAGGGCACTTCAGTCGTGACCTGTCAGCACTGGGAATCGAACCAGCAACCTTCTGATCACAATCCCAGTTCTCTAACCAACAGGCCACGGCTGCCTCTATAACATGTTTACAAGTCTATTATAACATTCCATTCAAAGCCTCTGGCATACTTAAGGTTGTCTGACACATTAAATACATTTTTCAGATCTTCAGATTAATTTTTGTTTTAAAATGTGTGAGAATCACAGATTGTTAGTTGTGCAGCATTACCTGCACAATTTCTTTTAAATATATAAGTTCCAATCTGTGTTGGTTTGCTTTCTGAATGAATAATTTATACCCATGCCTCAGTCGCACACTCACACATGTGCCCACGCCATGACTGAGCATGACTCATAAAGTTAATGTTGTCATTGAGCAATCTGTTTAGCAGTTAATCCATTTGGTAGTACACAAAAATAGGTTCATTAGCATAAGGATTTTGAGACATAACACTGGATAAATCATTAAATTAACTGATTTTTATCTGACCTACACTTTATATTAATTTCAAATGTACTTCTTGTAGATAAGACATTCACCCAGCTTTGTTCTCTGTTTGATCTAAGTTTGAGCTGGACCTAAACTACAATTTGTGAATTTGTTCTTGACCTTGTTGTTATCAGTATTTACCCTAATGAAGGCTAATATTCAAACATATTTTGATATGAGCCTGACCAGAATTTGGGCTTGAGCTGGATAAGTCTGGCCCAAATTCAAATTTGACGTAGACATGATAAACAATTGAGCTTGACATAAATGTGATCTAACTTGGAGCTTCTTTTTTCAATCAGAGCTTGAGCATAACATTTTTTAGAACTGAACTTGACCATAATTTAAGCTTGACCCAGAGATTTACTTGAATTGGCTTGGAATGCAACAGTTTAAGACTTTAGTGTTCTATCTAAAAAGCCTGTAATACAGTATATAGCAAAAGGTTGGTAAAATATTATCATGTATGTTGTGTCTGTGTTTGCAGGAAATACAGTACTTTATATGCAGACATGGAGTTGGATCAATGAGGTGGCTGCAATTTCACCCTGATAACGGTCATCTCCATAACTGACACTTTGTGATGAAATATCTTTTATTATCATGGCAAAGAGTCCAGAAGTTAAAGTGGCTGTTTTTGGAAAAGCTGGAGTTGGAAAATCAGGTAGGAGTTGGACTCTACTTTTTACTAGTACAATATCAAATATATTAAAATACCTAACAAACATTTTTAAATGATGCTCAAGTGTAATGTCATTGTAAATTGATATATTTCTATGCTTACATGTATATGCATAACATGTAGAATACATATGTTTATAGCACCTACAAGGACACACATATTCAGATATAAAAATGAAAAAGTATGAATGAAATAATAATATTTTTACTCCAAACTTCCCAATGGCATGCATGAAACCAAAACCCCAACAAAACCAAGCCAGCTTCTAACACTGCAGGGGGCACCAGACTGCACTGACAGGCATATGCAACTCAAGATCGGGGCGTCAAACCCAGATCCTCCATGTCGCGAACAAGCAGGGAGGTTCTTCCAAATACCTTGGAAAACTGAAGATGTTCTGTTGGTGTAGTTTTGCTCAGATTTGTCTGCCTTTTCATATAATCTCAAACAGACTTGATGATATTGAGATCAAGGCTATGTGGAGGCCATATCATCATTTCAAGGACTCGTTGCTCTTCTTTATGTAGAAGGAATGAAATTTGCTACATGTTTGGGGCCATTGTCATGCTGGAGAACAAACTTTGGTCCAATCAGACACCTTTTTGATATCACTGCATTACATCTACATGTATTTCTTAGTGTTGACGACACCAATAATCCTGATCAAATCTCCAAAAGTTTGATAAAGTACAGCCCCAACCTGGCAAGAACTTCAACAATGCTTCACTGTTCCCTCCTCCATGCTTCACTGTTCTCCAAACTACCTTCTGTTACAGCAAAATAGTTCACATTTTGACTGATCACCTGACATTTTCAGAACTCCAGTTTCTATGTTTTTGAGCATAGTTTATAGTTGCTTGGCATTGTTTCCATGCCCAAGGTATGGCTTTCAGGCTGTAACTTTAACTACAGTGCGCAGTGTTGGCAATTTCTTTGTACTTCTTCAAAAGAGCATGACATCTTGAAACCCCAGTGTGCTTTGAGTGGGAGAGACCTTGCTAATACAGTAAATACCTTGTGTCTTGTTGCTGTTCACTGTCTTGGCATGGTGTATGACCTGTAACATGACACTTTTCTAGCCTAATCTTTGGCTGTTCCTTACCTTAAGTCTTAAGTCTCCTACAAAGCATTTTTCTGAACACCTGTTACGTAAAATTAATCTATCATAGACCTGATAATCCTACAAAATCGTAACTGATGTGCATTGCTGCTATTTTGCAATTACTGATGTAGAATACATTAGTCCTAAAGCATCACAGCCATTGTTTAAAGCCGTGACTGCAGGAGAGTCAGGATTTTGTGTCTATTTGCTGTGTGTCTGAGTGACAGATATTTAACATGTATGTTAGCATAGCAACCAAGCTCTTTGAGAAATGCTATCTGCTAAGAACAGACAGTGCACACTACTAAAGAGTTAGTTAGACTAATTGGGTTTTATTATCAGGGAATTACAAACATGAGAGAAACCAGTTGGAAGACTTTGGTTTGACTGAAGCAAAATGATGCCATTAGGACAAGAGAAAGTTGCAATTAGGCATCCCCAATGTCATTATTCTATTCTTCAGATACCCCTTTTTGATTATAAATGTATGTCTATCAAAAACAAACCATTTTGCTTGGGAAACAGTTACATTACATATGTATATACACCAAAAGGTTAAGAGGAAATTGAAAATAATAATGGTATTTGGGATAAGAGTGGACAATTTTAGAACATCTCTTTTCTGACTGCTGTGGAGCCAACATAAAGAAACGAGAAGGAAACATATAAGAGTAGTAGCAGGTTTCTTCTTATACTGTGGTTTATAGCCATGCAGCAAAAATTACAGTGTATGAAATGATTTTCTATGACAGCAAACAACGATTTTCTTTTCAAAAGTACTAGGGTTGTTGTATCTTAGTGTTTAAGACACTAAGAGTTGCCAGTGTAAAAAGTTGCCAGTTCAGGCCCCACTGCTGCCAAGTTTCAACTGTTTCAGATACTGACAGTTCCCTGACAGTTCCCTCTTGGTTCCTGAAAAGTGTTTTGACACTAGCTGGTTGTGGATACCCATAATGCACTGTGTTGTTTGGCTGGAATCCTAGCAGCAATGGTTGACCTAATCGGTTACAAATGTAAGCAGCAGATTTATTGAATAATTATTTTCCCGAAATGTTTTATTGTAAGCATATAAGATGAATTTAGAAATAATTAGGGAACTTTGTTCAGGGCAGTACAGGGCAGATGTTTATGTGACAGAATCTTCCATGGTGCAGTAATGAGCAGAAGGTACTACAAAATGTAGTGTCCGAAATTGTTCACTACCATCCTTAATTCAGTCCCCTACTACATAGTGAGCAATGTAGGGAAAAAGAGACATTCCAAACACAGGGTAAGTGTGCTGCACTGATATGGCAACTAAAAACTTCACTGGTCCAAACCTGACTTTAAGACAAAACAAGGTTGCCAACAGAAAAGCTGGAAAATATGTGAGCAATTGAACCATTTAATCTAAAATCCAAACGGGGAAGTTGGCAAACACTGTTATCATAGCACTGTCCAAAATCATCAAATGGCAATTAATACATTCTAAAAGTCATTTGGTGTTGGTGTATATTTATGTTTGGGATATATGCTATCATGTGACACTATTACTTCAAATTTAGATTGAAAATCTTATTTTTTATTTAACAAAAGTGGAAAGAAAATATTGCCAATGTTTTTACTGATCAGATTAATTGTGCTTTACAGATTTAATTAACAGTAATTAACAGATTTAGAATTTAATACCTGCAAGGCACATCCAATACATTAGGACAGAGGCTTAATAAGAGTGTCAGAATATTCCACTGAAAGCACGTAAATTGTAACAGGCAAAGGAAATATGATTGGGTATAAAATAAGCATTCACCAAAAGTCTTTACAAGCTATTATGTATCCTGCTTCACCAATTGTAAGTTTAACTTACTAATAAGTTTAAGT
>JAYDZG010000001.1:27254258-27264475 GCA_034509265.1 Microcambeva bendego | reverse complement strand
TATATATATTATACATGATGTAAAATGTAAATATACATAGAACAGTGACAAATCAGATTAATATCACCCACTACAACACATAGTTCCTCCTTACAGGTTTATGGCTTTTAATTGCACATTATACTGTGCATGTTAATAATGGAGGAGACCACTTCAACACATTGACATTTAGCATTCCCACAAAAGAAAAACTTAGCAGCAATACAGCATAACTTCATTTTTTGAACAGAGAATTTGGTCCATTCAAATCAAATCAAATAAACTACTAATAAACAAAACATTCCTATCACAGATGCTGTAACAAATACTTTTGTTTTGTATTAAAAACAATTGTGTATATATAAAACAATTACACTAAGACAACTATAACGATATTCAGTAAGTCATTTTTTCACTTCCAAAAATGTGGCATGAGCTTTAGGTCTCTGTTTTTATAATAATAGCAGAGGAGTAACAATTCATCATAGGATCCCAGATACAGCAGGTGGTAGAAATATCCAGCTGATTTTTTTTTACCTTTGGGACAATTTATTATGTGTACAAATAGCATATATTTACTGTTATTTAATTGAGGCAGAAGAGCAGAAAGCATGTATCAGCATGACCTCTTCTCCTGTTGGAGCTAAGGTGTCTGCATGGTTTTTATTATGGATACTACTACTACTTCACAAAACATACCAGTAAGTGGTCTGTCCTTACTGTCTGAGTGTTTACTGCCCTGCAATTAATTGGTGCCCGTCTAGTGAGTTTATGTGCCTTTCAAGTGGCATTCGACCAATCAACTCAGGTCAAGCACTTAGTGAAAGTCAATGAATAATAATACATTTGTTTTATTAGATGTGTTAACAATTAGACATAAAGGTTTATTATCATGGATTATTTTATGTGAATAAATAATTCAGTAAGCTTTTGTGTTAAAGTGGTGTAGAAACTGATTTACATGTATGAAACTGTAACAAAAACTCAAAGAAATTTTAAGGCTCGGCAAAAAAGTAAAAAATACAGTATTATAACTGTATGATTCGTTTAAAATTATAATTATAGTATAGTAACTAAGAATAACAGGTTTCATTTTGTTTTCAAATAGAATGTTGTTTTATGTTACATACAGGCTAGTATATAAAGGGAAGATTGATTAGTAATGGAAGACTTATCTTTTTAAAAAGAAAAATACCACTGTTGAATATTGCATGTTGAAATACTGCACCAGCCAGTTTGTATCCAATCGATGCTGTACGTAAATCACTTTTCATACCTAAACGTTTTAAAATAATAATGTACATACTTGGATAAGACCATCTGAAACACCATCTTATGTATTTCATGCTCATCCTTTATGGGTAGAGCACCTAATGTTATTTTCAGCTTGTTATGGCATTACCCCTGAGATATACTATAGTATATCCAAACACCTAAGTAGCCTAGTAGCCTAACAGAATTTTATTGCCACTAGAATATGGCCACTGAAAGCTAATAGAAATGTAACTCTACTAATTAATTAACTAACCAAGTAATGTAACTAAATAAGTTCCATGCTTGCACTGACATTTATGTGATTATTTCATTTAGCCAAAGTATTTTTTTATTTTCACTACCATACCCTAATGTGTATGTTTGTGTCTGTTTGCCTGTGTGTGTGTGTATTTTGTTACCATGTGCAAACACTGAATCCTAAATAGTTTTAAAACTGTCAAAAATAATTTATAGCCTAGAATGACTTCTAAGTTATATATTTAAACACAAGGAACGGGCAATTCAGAAGAAGTCAGAACTTATTAAGTACTGGTGTTGAGACTTTATTTGGGGGAAAAAACTCAACTAAGAATATTTAAACAAAATTACCCACAATTCAAACAGTGACACAAACCAAAGCCTGTCATGCCATGATCGTTAGATCAACCAAATCTCTTTTTTAAGCTTACACTTCATTAAGCCTACACTGCAGAGAATACTAGCCATGCTAGTGACTGAGATCGTATTAGTCTGAGAACAGACCGGCAAAGGACTGACGTAGGCTGCGTATGGTCTCAGCTTTGGCCTCGTCATCCACAGGGTTTCCTTTCAGTGTCTCTGTAAAGGTGTTCGTGAGAGACTGAGATTTGCTAAAAACAAACACATTTGAATAATAATCAGGTCCAAACAATCAAATCTAGTAATTTTAACAGGAGAGAAAAAAAGTCAACCAAACATGAACATATTGAATGAATGTAAAGCATGATATGACTTGAGAAACCGGTGTTAGGTTTGTTTTTAATATGTGTTTTACTTTACTAACATGACTTGAATATCTTCATAAGAATTGAAATGGCTATAACAGTAGAATTTGTCCTCCTCATTTTAACCCAATCCATGCAGTTATCTTCACATATACACACTAGTGTACATTAAAGGTGGGGGTTCCAAATGAATAATTATGAAATGTGCGGGGGGACATGTCCTCTCAGACGTAATGTAGTGACATCCATGGTCAGTTCACTGATTATTTCCCAAAAGTCTTGGAGATTATCAAGATGTTTTGGCAAATGTAGAGTAGATGACAAATGTTTGTGTTATTTTTTGGTCAGCAGTGGTTTCCATCCAGGAACTCTCCCATGGATACCATTTTTTGCCCAGTCGATGAGCTCTTGGAGTTTTTCATGCCACGTTTGGAAGCTTGCATTTACTTTTTCACGTAAGCCATATTGTTTGGGATAGTTTGTTCCCTTAATGAATAAAATCATCATTTATAACTTGAGTTATCTTTGTCTGATTTTTAAATTAGTTAGACAAATGTGCAAAAACATAAGAAATCTGTAAGGTGGCAAATACTTTTTCACAGCTGTATTTAGCTGAAATGATGATAAAGACTCTCTGACTCATGCTGTTCAAAAAAAACAAACTTTGAATAATTAGCAATATGTACATTAGCATCCTAGAGTTCACCACATCTTGTGGAACTATTTATAAAACATACTGTATATGTACATGTACTGACCCATATGCAGCCTCTTCAGGCCCGTTGACTTTTTATTTGTTTGGGGCTCTGATTTTGGTGCTTAGAAAGTCTTTATACAGAGGTCATACATTTCTAAGTGACATCCCTAATATTAATTAAATCTTCATCCCAGCTCATACAGCTGTCATTAGCACACATTAGGGTCCTGACATATTGAAAGTAATAACTACAAATACAAAGCATACACATTCTAAGATAGGCATTTGTGATGCATTATAATGTGGTCTAATTATATATGCAATATGCAATTTATGTAATATACACTTCTATTGTGTGAATTTAAAAAGCCAGACTCTTATAACTAAATTGATCATGCAACACCACCCCATCCAGTCCGACAGCCAAATATATTTCAGATTTGTGATGCGCACTCAACACTGTAAGGAATGGGAAAGAAATAAAATGGCTTACTTAAGCTGGGGTGCTTGCTTCTGAGAAGAAGATGCTGGGATTGGGCCAGGCTGGAAAGCCTGACTGGGAGAGGTGCTAGCAGAGCGTGTACGCTGGGGAGATCCCTGTGCAGACTGAGATGGGGAAGCAGTGCCTGAGAGAGAACCTCCTGCAAACCCACACATACTTTTAACTTTAAGAAAAATGTATATTTTCAATACATTTCAATACATTTCAACAACATTTTGTTTCATTAAAATATTTTGAAATATTGTGTAAACATAATTGTTTTCGTTAGCTTACTATTTCCTAGATGTGCGCAACTAAGGGCTACCCTATACTGCAGTACAGTAACTGCTCTATTTTGTCTATGCCGGAAAAAGTTCTGAAGAGTGGGCAGGGGAGAATTTTCCTCACAGGACATTGCAGTTTGCTTCTGTCCTGTTTTGTAGCTGATCCAAACCACAAAATGAAAGATGTGCAAAAATCGATGGGCAAAAGAAAGATTTCCTGGGACCTTTTGAGGATGGAGTTGATGTTGGTCTCCCACTTAAACTTTTGAGAGATATCCACAGTGGTACATTGTGGTATTAGATCTTGTGGGTGAGGGTTGTCTCCTAAAATTCAGTATCATCTGAATAGTCTTAATCTGACTACGTCATATTCTGATTGCACCAGAAAACCAACTATTCAACCTCTGAATAGTTAGTTCAACCTATGAACAAATGGTCCTCTGAAGCAGAACACTTCTGGGATGATGGTGTTCACTGTTGAGATAATATCCACAAATGGGATCATTGTATGTATTCTTTGGCAGTTGAGATGTTTTAGGATGTACTGCAGTCCCATGTTGACCCCATCATTGACCATACTTTTTGCCTGGTAGGCAACCCCATGAGATTAGAACAACATGTCTTTTAGTCATTTAGTCCCATAATGGATGATTTCTTGGAGATTGGGATGATGGTGTGTGACATTATACAGCTGTGACATGTTGAACATCTGTGTAAACAGGATGAGTTGGTCAGCACACTCTTTGACACATAGTCACCTAGTTGCTAGCTCACATACTCATATTTAATCAATGCTGTGTATTTGGGCAGAGGGATTCGCGATAGCCAGATGTATGATGTCGACTGTTGATGTGCTGGCGGGCGGGGGGTACTGTCAAACCTGTGAAAGACATTAAGTCTGTATGTACAGAACTCAGGGTTCTCAAGGCATCTTCCGCTGTCTGACAATATTTCTTTAATCTAACCATGGTTTGTTGTTGTTGTAATTGCCGAATGTCCTGGTAGGCACACACATGCCTTGACAAAGTTTAATGTACCATGCCGCAGTGAAAGTTCACTTTAACAAGCGCAGTCAAAACTTTCCTACAGTTTCTGCTTTGTCTCGCTGTTCACGTCTTCACCTTTTTGTCACAGGCCTGGCTGACTTTAGTGTCTGTATGTATGTTGAAATACAAAGAACCAAGCAGTGACCAGAATGTGTGCAAAGAACAAAGCTGTATATTTAATAACTGTGTATCAGTGGCCCAATTTATTATTGTCCCTGGTGCGACAGTTAATGTGTTATTCATATTTGTTAGTTCATGATTTAAATGCGCCATAATAATGTCCCAGTTGATTCCAAAAAGTGAGTTTGCATCTGGCCAGCTTCGTATGATTTACCACCACACCGGTGTGCTTCCCCATCTTCCTCTACTCCACAGGAAGCCAATGTTCCACAAACTAAGAATTTAAGTTTGAAAACAATAAGCAATAAAAGCACCGTCTCCTTTTGATGCTTTAAAGAGGAAGATTGAAGATGGGAAGAAACTCAAATGCACAGGAAGATGTATGTGATGCCAAACTCCTGGATACAAGGATCTAGGAATAGTGTTATGTAGCATGTATTCTTCCACAGACATGTTTGCAGGAACAATTGAACAAAATAAGACATGAAACACTTTCTCACTAGTAATGGAATATTGTAAGGGAATCTTGTTAAAGGTGCGGTTTGCACTTGCAAAACAGGGTCTGGCTTTGTAACTAATACGATTCCAAAGAGAGAACGTGGTTTAAATGTTCTTATGATCTAAACATATATAAAATAATGTACTTAAAATAAGAAAATATACTCCTAGCTGATTACTACTGTTAGACTTTGTAGGCAGTTCTGTTTTTTTTACTCACCTTGAACTCTTTTGGGCTGGGTTGTCTGCGGAAGAGGCTGTGTCTGTTTCAGAAAAAAAAGTATTTTATAGTCAATTTAATATGTATAGCAGATGTTAAGTTACAAAATAAATCTGAAGATGGTAGGAGTGGTAAAACAATGTAAAACAATAAACATTAGCTTCAGTTAGATACTTAGAGTGATTTCACTTGCATTACCACAGCACTGTGTATAAATATGTAAAATTGTTAAAAATGTGTATGAAAGACATTTTGTGATGTTTTTTTTAAATACCTTGCCATTAGTGGCCTGTGGAGAGGTGATTCCAAGCAGGGCAAAAGCCATTTTGTTGAGAACCAGATCAGCAATAAGCTGTTTGTCCTCTTCCACATGCTCACCAATCAGAGGCATTGAGCTGTCCATCACCTGAGGAAATATAACATACAGTCTGTGCAGGCCAAGTAGAGATTCCTAATGATGTAACACTGACTGTAGTATCCATCAGTAGCCACACTGTGTCGTTGATGTAATGTTCTACACTGACAAATCCATTAAAGCTGCCATTCAGGACTACAGTAAGAATCAGTTCACCAAATAAAGGATTTACAACTATGCTGTGCTAGGCTGTGTAAAAAATTATATATTTTTCAGTTACACAGTAGAGCAAATGAAAATCAAATTGAATGATGAAACAGTTTCAGGTGAGTACCAGTCTGTGATTTTTAGTGCTATCATTTTTTGTTAATATGGCAATGTCACATTTATTCAACCTTGAAAATAAAATCTAAACATAAAATTGCTGACCATAAAACCTATTACTAGTCTGTATTTTAAGTTTATAAACTTTAGTTAAGCAGTCATTTGTTATATAAAAGTTATCTATATTCAAGGTGTTGCAACCATAGTGAAAACTAAGCTGTCCCAAAACCTGAATGAGAAGTTCATCTTTTGCACCGAAAAGACTTCAGGACTTCCAAGCTTATGATGCAGAGGTAAAGTTACCTGAAAATTGGATAAAGTCCAATAATTGCATCCATAGACTTAACATTCATTATGAAAAAGCTTCTGTAACGTGCACAGCTACTGACGCCGCTCCCTGTGGCGGAGTGTGGCTTGGCCATTGCTTTCCAGTGCCGCTAGCTGGTTGTGGGCAGCCAACGTGCCCCGATTTGTCATCAGTGCAGTAACCCCTTGACTGAACCGTGGCATTGACTTCGTCATCTATACGCCAGTGTCGTCTACGACCTGGTTCCAATTGTGTTTTTGCACCATTATCCTCTCTTTTCATTATAATCTTCGCTGCCCATTTCATACCACAAGTGCCAGTGGTGCCCGAGGACCGCGGTTCAAAACCTAGCTTTCCTAGTTTTGTTTCATCGCTCTGTGCGCACCCCAGCATCCTTTTTACCCGGTTTTATGTTGTTAGTTTTTGTTTGTTGGATTGTTATTATTTCAATTATTTTTTGTAAAACAAATTCTCTGCATCTTTGTGTCCGACTAGCACATCGTAACATCTGCTTCAAAAGACTAATCATCTAGAATAATCTAAAAAAAAAAAAAAAAACTGAACTGGTTGAATTGATTTAGCTCTGGGGCCTTAGAAATGACAATGGCTTGGTTTCATCTTATCAAGCTCCTTTGTTGGATTATCTGCTTTTATGTTGCAACCTTTGTGCCAAGCATGTGTGGTCCCAAAGCCAGCTTTCCAATTTCAAGAGTGGGGAGATGCCGCCCGTTCACTGCCAGTATGTTTATGATTTCCTTGCCATCCTCTTTTTTCCTAGTCCACGGTTGTTGCAGGCACTCTGAGTAGCTTGCCATATTGTGACAACTAGTTCATATTTCCCCTTTAACCTTTTGTTTTGGCTTATAAGCCATAGTATTTTTCAACCTTGATTAGGCATATTTCTAATAAAGTCATATTTAGTTTGTTTATCATTAGTAGTGTTAGGTGCAGGGCTACATTTTGTGTGGAATCATGACACAGTGCTGACTGCTGCCTGTGAGCTGTGTGCCAGTCCACGGTGGGATTATAAGGGATAATAACCTGCATCTACAGCCAGCGTGCGGTGTTCCCTTCACTCAATGTTTGCTCAGCGTGATTCATCAGAGGTTCCTCTTTTGTGAGGTTTCATGTGTGTTTATGGTCAGTGGGAATCTGCTGGGCCTGTATAGAGGGGTCAGTAGGGTACACAGTTGTAGTTGGAGCACAGAGCACAGAGGTATTTAGCTTCATTGATAAGGGTCAGATTGAAGTCCACACCACAATGAACACCCGACCAGCTCTCTGCCTCAGCCCTCTCTCTCCCACATCACAGCCGATGATCACCTGCTCTCCCTGCGTCAGACTTTGCTGCTTCACCCTTGACTCCCAATTCATAAGGATCTCTTCGGTGTCCAGGGGCACTCCACAGGCAGCCCAACACTCATTAGAGGCGACGCTCTTCCACCGCCCAACTTGGCCAGTTATTTAACACTAAATGCCACTTTGATTTCCCCTGCACTTTGGCATTTTCTTTTTGTTTTGTGTTTTTATTAAATTCTGTGTTTTGGTTTTCTGCCTATGTTCCGCAGCATCGTGTGGCGGTTCTGCAGTTTCCTGCTAGTCCACTGAGCATGACCGCTTCTTTTCCCCCACTTCCTCACTCACACCAGAAGCGCATGTGGCGAGTGCGTTACGCGCCTGCTCAGCTCGTCGGTTGCACTTATGTTTTTCACTAGACGCAATCCCCGGTATCCATTTGATTCGGTTTGTAGTTTATTTGATTGTTGTTTCCTTTACCATTACATCTCAGTTAATAAACAATTTAATCAACCAAAATCTCTGCATATTTGTGTCCACATAACAAGAATCCTGCAATTACTACAGCAGGACCAGATATTTCTGATTAACAACTTGCTTGAGATTTATTACCATAATATAATGTTCAAATTAATCCTCTTTTAAATGGTTCATGTGACTGTATTGTGTTCTGTTTTGGGGAATTATGTGCAAACAGACTAAAGGGCACTTATGTAAAACCACATGGCAGTGTGATTACATCATGTCTAATACTTTCCTCCTGGCTGAATTTATACATACTTTGAGTCAACACTAAGGCTCAGACATTCCCTTAGTTTTTATGTAGCAGTTCTCTGTGGTTTGCTCTAGGGGTAACACCTCTTATCAAGGACATCCCTGAAGACCTGCGATTTTAAAGATTCTCTGATCCAGTCAAAAAGCATCACACTTTGGCCCTAAATAAATTTGCTTACCAATTGTCCTTCTTTCATCATATTATTTCATCATATTACATGCATTTCATATCCCACCCCACAGGTACTATTGTATTTAAATAATCAATGTTATTCATTTCAGCTCTCACATGTTGTGGTTGAGGTACGTGATTTTACATATTGTTTCTTGGAGTTCAAAATGTTAAGGGTGG
This sequence comes from Microcambeva bendego, assembly GCA_034509265.1. NCBI lineage: Eukaryota > Metazoa > Chordata > Actinopteri > Siluriformes > Trichomycteridae > Microcambeva > Microcambeva bendego. The sequence continues at coordinate 27,255,505 of JAYDZG010000001.1, read as the reverse complement.
TATGGTGGCTTGGTGGGTAGCACTGTCGCCTCACAGCAAGAAGGTGCTGGGTTCAATTCCCAGGGTTTGAGGGTGAGTTTTAATGTTCTTCCTGTGTCCACATGGGTTTCTTCCTCCTCTGCTGAAAATGTGTTTTAGAGTGACAATGACACAAAGCATACCTCTACATCAACAAAAGGCTTTACCAGAAGAAATCTGTATGGTAACCGAAAAAGGGTAGCCTAATCTGTAAGGTAACCTAAAAATCTGATAAGCTGCCAAAATTGGAAAGCTTTCGGAAGGAAGAGTGGCCAAAGATTGCTAAAATATGTTCCAAGCCAATATACTCCTACCCCAAAAGACTGAATGCTGTCATAAAATCAAAAGGTGCTTTAATAAAGTATTAATTTAGCTCTGTGATTCATAACTAAGGAATGTTATGGTTTCTGAGTAAGCTGTGGCCCCACAGTCACCCTGATTACAATGAAGTGGTCATTGAAGTGAATGAGTAATTAATAATAGTATCTGGATGATAAGGTCATTTACTTGCAGCAACAGCACACTACAATAACATTAATTCAAGTAGCCCAGGGTCTCCTCTGTGGAATAGTTCAAAAATGGAATGTGCTGTGTCACAGACTCCCTGGAGCATGACACTTCCTGTCACGTCCAGAGTTGCAAAATGAAAGTTAAACTAAGTAAATACAATTTTAGATTAACAGGAGTGAAGTGGGAAGATATTATACCCAAATAAGGACATTTTGCATCGCCATTTGTCTGGTTTAACTGACTACTCATAATAAAAATGAATACCATAAGACTAGAAAATCTATTCAGATATAAGTTTCACCAAGCTATTTAATTAATCTATTATTAAAATAAACAATGACCAATGTGAAGTGTAATTGATTTTAAACAACTTTTAACTTCATTATATATATATATATATAACTAATATATATATATATATAATAACTAATAATATAAACTATAAACTAATAAATTGTAATTGTTAATTTTAGAATTTTAAGAGTAGAGAAATTAATGTGCACTGCATTCAATGTACGTGTTTAAAGCAACATCTGTATTTATATATCTCAGAAGGAAACCATCAGGGCCCTCTAGGCACTAAAGTGTTACCTAAGATATGCTGAATACATCATAATATGTACTGTATAATATAACAAGAATTAGGTTTTAACTTCATTCAATCCACTCATTTGGGGACCAAGATCACATTTTAATTTGTGACTTAAACAAATTTCCAG
>JAYDZG010000001.1:27243920-27254158 GCA_034509265.1 Microcambeva bendego | reverse complement strand
TAGGTTTTAACTTCATTCAATCCACTCATTTGGGGACCAAGATCACATTTTAATTTGTGACTTAAACAAATTTCCAGCTCAGTGCAAAAAAGGGTAGTACTATTTTTTTAGTTTAATTAGTTTTTGCATGTATTTTACATTACCTCAGCTGGTTCGTGGTCACATGTCTGATTGTTCTCATCTTGATATACAAGGCATTTTCAATGAGACAATAGGCAGGTTAGTCCCAATACATGCATCAGCACAAATGGTCCCATGGTCACATTGATGCATCCTCCCCCATACCATGACATATGTTGGCTTTTGCACCTTTCACTGATAAAAGTCTGAATAGTTTGTTTCGGCTTTGGCATGGAGAACTTGATGACCATCTCTACAGAAAACAAGCCAAAACTATTTAACCACAGCATGTTTTTACTATTATGGAAGAACCAAAACCACTCCCAAAATATTTATGAGCCTCTCCAGTTTTGTTTGCTTGTTTATTGGGATTATAACATCATGTTTTACATTTTGGTCAAATTCATGACAGGAAATGGTTACTCGTTACTAAGTTTAATCAACTCACAAGTTTATATTAAAAACAGTCATGGCCAATCCAATTAACCTCAATTGCATGTTTTTGGAAACTGGAACACCCAGAGTAGACCTACAGGGGCACGAGGAGAGCATGTGAACTCCACACAGAAACGACATGGACAAACCCTTCTTGCTGTGAGGCAACAATGCTACTCACATAGCCACCATGCAGTGCTGAGCCTCAACAGTGTTTGTATGTGTGAGTTCTGGCAAACTTCATTTTGGCCTTAGCATGTTATGTGTCAGCAGTAGAGTCCTCCTGATTCTCCACTCACAGTGTCCAATGTCAATCAGATGACAACACATTGTCACTGTTCTAACACTGTGTATGCTGGTGTGCTTTTGGTTTCTTAATGAGGCTCTTTATCTGGCATTTGAACAATCCTTAATTTCAGGATTTTTTTCTGCCCTCAGTCAAGAAGGTAAGTGACAGTGCTAAACTTGAATATTAAACCTCTTAATTTTGTTGTGCACAGAACGTATGTTCTTTAAGGGATGGTTATGCAACCTTGAGATGTGTTTGTCTGGTTCTCACCCCTTCATTTTTAAATTCATTTTTAATTCAATTATCAAGTCTCTTGTGCTCTTTTAAGTACTAAGGATGCTTGGCATGAAGAAAATGATTCTTGTATTTGAGATATTTCAAGTGTTTCCAAAATGTCTTATGGGATTTCTTGTTTATTAATCCAAGAAAGAAACTATTCTGTACATATCTGCACTCATCATATGTGTTCTATAGGAAGAAAATACTAGGAGAAGACAGGCTGGTGGTTATTTACTGAGAGTGAAAGCCAAAATTGTAATACATCATTACATCATCCTAGAGTAAAGGCAGACTGGGGTCCTTATCTATGCTGGAACATCATCAATGTGAATACTTTGGAGGTGAGTGTCTAGGACTAATTTGGTCCTCCTGAGTTCACTATGACAAAAGTGCAACAATCTCCTCATTTACACAGATGTGTCCTGCCAAGAAGGTAACACTAGCTGCTCTGCTATAAATAAGCTTGACAAGTGGCCTCAGAATGCCAGGACTCTCAGAGGTGCTAGTGGAGTGCTTTTCTTACACACAGACTGAGTGGCTTCAGACGTCTGCCCTTCACATTATCTGAATCCTCATGGTTTTCCTATGTAGAGATCCTCATCTAATAATGTTTATACAAAACTGTTTAGAATGGTAATAGTCTGTGTAAGGTTATGGTAGAGGACTGAGGGTGGCAGAATTCAGTATTTAAAATGTATAATAATACATTTAATAATAATAAACCATGCAATTTAAATCAGACATATTGGTATGAGAGTATTTATTTTTCTTAATACCAATGTGAACTTTTGTCATTAAGGCGGAATTATAGTTACTGTTGTTCCTGTACATCTAACACCGGAAAGAACATTGTACTACTTTCTAAAAGTGTAAGCCCTATGTTGATGGGAAATATGTATGTTTAAAAACCTTTTTTTTTATTATTTCAGAGTGAAAACATATGTTTGATGAACAAAATATATATATATATAATTTATCATAATAATATTTTCTATTAGTTCACCATATGGGAAAAGTTATAGATTGAAACATGATGTTACATTCAAGAGGTTAGACTACTAAGGTACAAAAAAAACATATTTGCATTTACCTAGTCATGGGTTTTCAACATAGTGTGCTTCACAGTTTAAAAAAACATCTTCTCTGGAGTCATTTTGCTTTCTGGCACACATCAAGGCTGTATGTGCCATTCATAATAGGACTATTTCAATGCACTGCACTCTATTTAACAGTGTTTGCAAAATGATTTGCCAACAGCCTTACTGTACTGAATAAGTATTTGTCATTGTATATATTAATGCACAAGTTCCTTCCCAACTACATTCATGAGGTCACAGAAACATTGCCCAATTAAAATACTACAATCCTAATCAGTGTATTCATAGCTTTATTTTCTGTACTTTTAGATTGGTTATCTTGTTTCCTTCTTGATCCTCTGTTCTGATTACTCATGATTATTTTGTTGCCTCCAAATTAAATGCGTTAATTTGCCCAAGTGTGTAATTTTTAGGGTTTAGTAATGTAAGAGAGTAAAAAAATAAGATTTTAAGATGCCTAAGATTACAACTCTTTGGCAAAAGAAAAGGCATGATCTCAAAGTAATCTTCACATTCAGTTTGACAGGTGCTTTTTATTCTAATCCAAAAAGTAAAATCTGGTACATTTTGAATAAAAAGAGATATCTCTGTTTTAGAAATGCCGAAACAATAAGTTTATTATTTATAATAATGAGACCAATTTATCTGAACTGCCAGCACTAGAGGTTCAAGGTTCTGCAATGAATCTTCCTTTTACAAATTTCCACTGTGGTCCTGAGAACACTGAAATTGTTAAATATTGTTTATATCACATAAGTGAACTTATCAAGGATGCACATACACTAGTTAGTTAGTTAGTGAGCAAGCTGACTGAGTGACAAAGAAAAGGGAAGGGATGTTCAAGCCTGATAACGCAGGATCCATGCCTTGGAAGGAAGATGGAACAGACAAAGTTCTGGATGGTGGAGGCCTTACTGGGGGCACACTTTAGTGTCCTGGTGTGATAGAATCTATGATGGACTCACAGGAAAAAATATGCAGAGGTTCCAACTGACAGACTGACTGTAAAAGGAGTTTGATTGTAAATAAAGAATCAAATGAAAGCCGCAATCAAATGAAAGTATAGGGCCCTCCTGGTTAAGCAAGAGTGTGATCATGTATGGTAAGTTTTTGTGGTCTGCTGCTGCTAAACATAATGGTGGCGGTCCTGTCTTGTAGGTAGTTAAACCCATTTTTGTACCAACTTCTTCAACAAATTCAAAATAAATACTCCTAATCCTTAATGATAGAAGTTTAATTTCTCTATATGTGCTTTGAACCTTGATGCCACCAAACTAACAGCACATCAGTGAGTGTAGTTCATCCAGCACACCAGCATCAAACTCCCTGGTTTGAATCTTGGCTATGCCAGTTTGCTGTGCATTGTAGTGGATAAATAGAATTCACTCACCTCTATAATGTAATCGTTGCCATCCTTTCCATGAACAGCCTTGACTGCACAGACATCCAGGCCTCCAAACATCTCAGCACATGAGTCCACCCATAGACGATACCTATTGAACCAATTTTGGTCACAAACAGGTCTGACCTACTACATTAGATTAGATTCAACTTTATTGTCATGACATATGTACAAATACAAGTCAACCATGTCATTAAAGCACTAGCCAAATCAAGACTTTCAGTAGGCTACTCTTAAAATTGAATCATTTGTATTCTATCCATTCAAATGTGGATTTGCATTTGGGGTGTCTAATATTGTCCTGGTGCAAAATTTTAATTACACCCAAGCTTTAGTTTACATAATCAAGACTATTTGTTCTTAAGAAAATGAGTGGAATTCACCCCATTTAATATATACTGTATATATTAAAATCTTTCTGCAATTGTTTAATGAAGACATTTCTCTAGGTTTGCTGTACAGTGGTTTCCTTTTTGTGAATCGTCCTTTTCATGAATCCGATTTTTTAGTCCCTTTTTAAATGAAAAGTCATGAACTGGAGTTGGATATAAAAATAATCTCCTCCTGGATAGGTTGTCGCTTTGAGTAACCAAGGTTTTGTATATATGGTTTACATTTAGCATTCCCTGAATTTTGTTCTTTATATTTAAATTTAAAGAACATGCATGCCATATACTGTAACACATTTATATAAGGTTAACAAACTATCCATCTTTGTCAAAACTTTGCTCCTCAAAGACTCCTGGATATGGGTTTTTTAATGAATTTTGATCCTCCCTTGACATCACCTGTTTGAAATCACATTATTATTTATGCATTAAGATTACTTTTCTCAATTATATTTACTTTATTGTAGTCATCACAAGCCCTTAACTGCCTCATCACACATGTTTGGAATGTGTTGCAGAACTTAATGTATATTAGCCAATTAAATACATTTTCACAAACAAAATAATGTTCATGACTGTATTTTTCTGTAAATACTCACCTATCTGTCATAGCAATCTGCTCTAGCATAGAAGAGCCGGTGTTGGCTTTCCAGTTTCCTGAAATAGAGGTTCTCCTGAATAAAGAAAAATATGGAAAGGGAAAAATATGAAAGTGAATAATTCTGGTTCAGACTAAAACTTGAGAAATATTAACTTCCCTTTACATTTAACTGATTTTATTATTCTGAGTAGTTGAAATTTTCCCCCAGTTTTTTTTTAATCCTACTGTCCTCTCATCCACTCCTATTCATTACAAACACACTGCCCCAACAAACAAATGATTCACACAATCAATTATCCGAGCCAATGTATTTGTGCTATAGCCCCACATTTTACATTTATTAATGCATTCACTCTTATAATATTCTCTACTGGTGCTGACCTTCGCCCTGATAGATCAATTATGAGGTCCCTATCCCTGTATAAACAACAGTCAAACATTGTTCATTCACTTGTTTATAGTCACCCAGCCCAGGAAGGTGGCAGAGCTAAGATTCGATACAATGTACTTGAAATCCCATCTCTGGTGTGTTAGCATATTGTAAAAAAATCACCTTAATTGTGCATTGTGGTTTTCTGTGCTGTTAATGCATTTTAGTGTATTTTTCATCCTGGTCCATGTTCTATTTTACTGTCACTGCAGTAGGTGACATCTAATTGCTTCATGACCATATATTTGCGAATTAACATATGTGAGGGTTAATTTGGCATTTTCTATTTTCTCATTTTTAGGGTATGTCTATTAAAGATAAGGATGCACCGATACCACTTTTTGTCATGCCGAGTGTGTGTATGAGTAGAATAACATTACAGTTCTACCAATGGCTTAATCACTATAAATAAATGAATGAACATACTCAAACTTACAGAAATATAAATATATTACTCAAACACAACCACACTAATTTCTTTTAGTCACTTCAAATCTATAGATGTTTTGACCTCAACATTCCAGCACAGCCTAAACCATTTCACACACACAAGAAAAAACAAAAACAAATCAATTGCATAATCTACACCTTATTTTTCTTATTTAACTTAATAAGTGGAAAAAAGAGTACCAAGCTCTATATCCAGATTTACCCAATCAGCTGCAAGACATGTTCTTCAAAGTGTTTGGAAGAGTTTATGTTAATTATTATTACTGTAGTCCTGTAGTCATGTTTAACCAGTATTTGTTTAAAGTTCTCTGTTGGCTACTGTGTTGGCCAGTCACGTTTTTTTCCTGTGTTTGCTGATTCTGGTCTGGTAGATTCGGTTCTCTGGTTTCTGTGCATGCCAACATCATTATTCTATTCATATTAAAGTTTCATTAAAACATATCATGAGTCTTTTAGTCTTAATTTCCATCTGTAATGGGCAATAGCTCAACTCACATGTGCTAAAATACTTAAGCTTATGTAGCAGTACAGTGGTATTGGTGCCTGGTATCTGAGTCATTTTTACAAGTACGAGTATATACAAGTACAAGTACATGAGCACAGTATCAAACCTGATACTGATACTGGTATCGATATCAGTGCATCCCTAATTAAAGATTAGACATTGTTTTCTCAAAAAATACATGTACTTTATGGGGTATTATGCAAAATTAACCACATATCTTATCAGTCTGAAGAGCAAGTGCAAAAACTTAACACCAATATGGGCTACCCACATCTTTTTATAACACTGAGCTCAGATGAGCATATCAGATCTAATTAGTGCGTCAACACCTCTGAGATGTAGTTTTATATTTCTGCTTACAAACAACCTACGGCTTGCTTTGACTGGTGGAAGCAGCAATAAATCAAAATGGGATAGAATAAGTAACAAAATCCAAGTTTAGTTTTAGTGATTGCTGAACCAGAGTGGCTTTAATAAATCTGAAATAGAATAAGCCATCTGATCAAATTTGGCATCTGTGCAAAAAGGAGCATTGGGCAGGAGGATAAGAATGAACCCAATAGTCACTTTAAAGAGCTCCAACGGTGCTGTGCAGTGATAGAACACATTTGTAGCCCTCCATAATCAGGCCTTTATGACAATGGCAGGATAAAAGTATCTGTTGGGTAACCTGCATACTAAAGAAATTTTCATATTTACATTTTCCTCATGCACACATAAGAACACACATAAAAAACTCCAGTGACCTGCACAGAGCTCTTACCTCAGCCCGGCTGAACAACTTTTAACTAGACGACCAGGTGATGCTTTAATGTTACCCCATACAAATGCTACTTTCTGATTTCAGTGTATTGAATAAATGAGTGAATTTGGGCAGCTGCTTGGCAATAACAAATCAATCCATAAAGTTTTCTACAAAAAGCTCTTTGGTATTGTTGTGTTTATAAGCAGTCTGGCATGTTATCACACTATGGAATGTTTTACTCTATAGATGTCTTAGCACTTGGTGGTCCAGGTTTGTGATCTTGTGTGGTCTATTTTATGACAGAGTTCGCACTGTTCCTACATTCTGACACAAGTTCTGAAGGGCCATAGCACTTATGTTTACAAACTTGTTACATATATTTGTGAACTACCAATTAATTTATTATAAGATAAAGACAACACAAGCAAACACAAAATGATCATTCCAATGGATTAAATGGCATATTTATTAAAAACATGTATAATTTGTGTGGAAAAGTAAATCCCCAAACTGAATAATAGTTTTATTAGTAATAATAATAATAGTTTTATTATACTATTAAGTGTTGGTCATTTTCAGAATTTGGCTACATTGGAGAGTTTTCAACAATCAATCTTCTTCATAATCTTTGATAGTAGTTGTAAGTAATTTGGTTAACACCCTTTTTAACATGGGTGATACAGGTTCAGAATAAATTACTGTCACATTTAAAGTCTCTGGGTTCTCCTGAAGAACCATAATGGCCCTATGAGATTAATGCCCTTGATAAGAATCATTTAAGTTAAAAAATACTTATTAAAATATGTATTGGTAAAATGGGCTTTGCACAATAGTTAGATACACACCCTTTCTTAAAAAAATATTATTACATGTAAGTTTATTGTATGGTGCATGAAAATCAGTTCATAATTGACCTGGATATGTAATATGTTGAAAACTAATTGAAGTTGAAGAAAGGTTATGTTGCTGCAACTGAGGGTCAGCAGTAGGGTGATACCTGGAAGGCTGCCTGGTCTATATCGCAGAGTTTTTCTGGTGCCACACCACTGGCGACTCTGGGCACTGAGGTTAGCCACATTCTGGCTGGGAGAGGCCTACTAAGACGCCACTGCTTCCCCTCTGAAGATGCTTTAGATAGGTACAGCTCTGGGAGAGTACTGCACTAGGGCTACTTCTGTTACAGGACCAAGGTTACAGGGCTAGCATGCCCTGTCATTTGTGGTTAAACATATACTTGTTTTTATGTGAACCTATTTCTCAGCCTGGCTGACAGACACGAAAAAACACACATATAATGGAATATAAAAGAAATACAAGGCATATAAGAACTCTATGAGAACGTAGACACAGAGAGCTAGTAAACACTGCCTTACATGTATGCCTTGTAGTTGTTGCCGATTTTTTGAATGCGAATGTCATACTTGGAGTCAACAAAGGGCTCTGTTGTTGCATATGTTTGGGCAAGAGCCACCACACTTGTGATGTCCTGGAAGTCACCAGCATTCTCGACCTTTACCTAACAGGCACAAGAAACACACTAATTAGCAACTTCTGAACATGTCATTGATTTATAAGCTTATGCACATGTATGCCTAGTTCATCCTATATTATTTCCCACAGATTTTCACTCGGCGACTAGATTGGTTGCTACTCTGCATTCGCTCAGTGACTGAAGCTAGACACTTCATCATTATGTGTGAACTACTCATGAGACAGCTATCTTGCCTTTGCCATTGTAAATAAGAAACTGACCATTGATGCATCAAAGCCAACATTCAAAAGGCTAATGTGATTACTGACAACATGAGGACAGCTGAGTCAAGTCAAACTGAAAAGGGGAACATTCATCATGTCATTGATTAGTTTATTAGATTTGGGTGGCATCTTGCCAAGTCTACCTTTTGTCATGTTTATTACATATTTTATATTAATTAGTTCATATGTTGGGTTCATACTGTAACAATGGAAGATAAGAAAGAAAACAACCCTTCCATATCGCCATAGTTGAACTAATCAACATCTCAATCCAGTCCGATTTATAGCAATTTGAATAGCTGAGATTTGTCTTTGTAAAAATGGGGCAAAAATGTGGACCAGGGGAATAAGATTTTTTTTATCAGAATACACTGGCACAGACGTTTCACAGTATTTCCTTACCATCTAACATGGGAGATCAGACTCATCTGTAACCTCCTCATGGTAAATGGTGAAGTGTGAAAGTGTGTACTCAACTTGAAAGTCTAACAGTCAGAGACTAGCGCAGGGCCCTTGCAAACTTATTAATTTGTTGCCTCTTTACCAACACTTTACCTGATTTAAGGTCGCAGTGGGTATAATTAACCAGAAAAAAACTAGGGCAAACACAGACACACATTTTCACACCTAGGGTAATTTAGTATATCCAGTTAAACTGACTTCATGTGTTTGGACTGTGGAAGGAAACCAGAGCTCCTTGCTGTGAGACGACAGTGCTATCCATGAGCCACAATGCCACCCACAATCAGTGAGTGGTGAATTTTTGTAGACAGTTGCATCCTGACCGCTGTGGTCAACAGTACTGGCACTCTTAATTGCCAGTTTCAGATTTCATCTTCATCTAAAAACTTTTAGTTGCACTTTTAGTCAGGATTGCTGGTCAGTACATTCTGCCCTTATAACGGAACATTTCGTCCCTGTTTACCATTCTTGTGTACTTCTGGGTGTGTGTTTTGTGTGTGCTGTGGGACCCATTTTGTTGGATTTAAGCCTGTTGTTTTTTTTTTACATTTGGAAGCACATTTTGCTCTAAAATGCTGTAATGATTCTTATAATTAATTGTTTCTTTAACATGTTTGTCTCCGCCAGACACAGCAAAGAAGCCCCACAACATTATGAATCCTCCACAATGTTTCACTTGTATGCATTAGCAAAGATCTTTGGTTTCTAATTAAAGAACATTTTCCGGAAAGATCAGGTCATATCAATGTAAATTTAAGTGCAATCCCTGGTGTTATAGCTGTATTTAAGCAGTGAGGCTTATGCTCCTGTTTTGTTCAGTGCACTGTATATGTTATTGTTTGAAATCATGGCTCCTGATGTTCTTTGCATGTTGAACTTAGTTTCTTTGCCACTTTTTCTTGGAAGGTCTTGGCTAGTTCAATGAGTAGCATGAGTACCTTCTTGATATTTTTTTAACTGTTGATAACAGCATGCAAATGTTTTTGGAGATAGGCTTACACCATTTATACTGCTTGTGCTTGGTAATGATAGCATGTCTGGTCTGCGCAGACAGCTCTCTTGTCTTTGCCATTGTAAACAAGGAACTGACATTTTATGCATCAAAGCCACCATTCAAAAGGCTAATGTGAGTTCTGACAAAGTAAGGACAGCCGACTAATTTCTAATTAATTACAGGTTACAGTCTGTAGTCAAATTGAACAAAAGGGGACATTTATCATGTTCTGAACTAGTTATACATTAGTTAAAAATAGGTTTAATGTCTTGAAGATGCAGGAAT
>JAYDZG010000001.1:27225911-27243820 GCA_034509265.1 Microcambeva bendego | reverse complement strand
AAAGGGGACATTTATCATGTTCTGAACTAGTTATACATTAGTTAAAAATAGGTTTAATGTCTTGAAGATGCAGGAATATTCAAAATCCAAAAACAAGTTTTAAGAACACGTAATTAAGGCATATATTTACAAAATAAGATCTAAAGGGGCTGCCAAATATCCCTGTTATACACAGAATAAAAAAAATATATACACATAGGATACACTGAAGAGTCTCATTACTGTGACAATGCATGACAGCTCTTAAAGGAAGTCACGTTCTGTGAGCTGGCAATTATTTAAGGATGTGGACGGCACTGTAAAATAATCTTGCAATTAATCCATTCTTGCAGATCACATACATCCAAACATGCTCACTGTGTTCCCTGTGACAGATGGGATCTTCCATTGGTGCATACAATAGCATAAACAAGATTTCCAAGTGCTACCCTGGCCCTTTACAGTACACCCAGAAAGTATTCCAAAATGGATTACATTCATTTTTCACAGCGTTTGCTCAATACTTTGTTGACACACCTTTGGTATTAATTACAGCCTCAAGTCTTTTTTAGTATGATGCTAAAAGCTTGGCACACCTATTTTTGGGCAGTTTCTCCCATTATTCTTTGCAGAACCTCTCAAGCTCCATCCAGTTGGATGGGGAGCGTCGGTGCACAGCCATTTTCAAGTCTGGGCTCTGGCTGGGCCACTCAAGAACATACACAGAGTTGTCCTGAAGCCACTCCTTTGTTATTTTGGCTGTGTGCTTAGGGCTGTCCTGTTGTAACTCTGGAGCAGCTTTTCTTCAGGGATATCTCTGTACATTGCATTCCTCTTTCCCTTGACCCTGACTTATCTCCCAGTTCCTGCTGCCAAAAAAATTATGATGATGCCACCACCAAACTTTACTTTTGGGATAGTACTGTCCAGGTGATGAGCGGTTCCTGGTTTCCTCCAGACATGATGCTCATTTTTTTCTTCATCAGACCAGAGAATTTTGTTTCTCATGGTCTGAGATTTCTTTAGGAGCCTCCAACCTTCTAGCCACTCTACCACACACACCTGATTGGTAGAGTGCAGCAGAAATGGTTGACCTTCTAGAATGTTCTCCTCTCTACACAGAGCAAAGCTGAAGCTCAGTCAGAGGGACCCTTGGGTTCTTGGTCACCTCTCTGATTAAGGCCCTTCTACCCCAATCACTCAGATTGGCCGGCAGCCAGCTCTAGGAAAAGTCCTGGTGGTTTGAAACATCTTCCATTTATGGATGATTGAGGCCACTCTGCTCACTGGGATCTTCAATGCTGCTGAAATATTTCTGTTCTTCCCTAGATCTGTGCCTCAAAGGTCTACAGGCAATTACTTGGACTTTAAGGCTTGTTTTGTGCTCTGACATGTACTGTCAACTATGGGATCTTATATAGACAAGTATGTGCCTTTCCAAATCGTGTCCAATCAACTGGATTTACCACAGGTGGACTCTAATCAAGTTGTCAAAACAACTGAAGTATGATCAGTGAAAATGGGATACACCTGAGCTCAATTTTGAGTGTCATGGCAAACATGTGAATACTTATATACATGATATTATTATTATTATTATTTATTTTTTAATAAATTTGCAAAAAATCCAAACAATCTTTTTCACTTTGTTATAATGGGGTATTGTGTGTAGAATTTGGAAATATGAATGTAATAAATTAATAAATAATAATAAAGTACTTAATAAATAATGCTGTAACATAATAAAATGTGTGAAAAATAAAGCACTGTAAATACTTTCCGAATGCACTGTAATTCCCAGGATTTAATTGAGTATCTGTGGGACCACCTCGATCATCATGTTTGCTTTATTGGTCATCTCCTACACACATGCAGATGGCTGTGGGATGCATTGCAACCTACCAGGACCTTCTAAAGTCAATCCAGCATGTCAAGATGCTGTCTGTGCTGCTCAAGGCAGTTACTCTTGGAACTAACTGGTGGCTGGTGTTTGTAAATGATTTTAATGAGCCTTTATGCAAAAAGAGTCCTTTTATAGTAATCAAACCCGGAAGCCGTGTGTTCAACAAAGGAAGTGGCGAAGTAAGCACGGAGGCCCTCTGGACTATCCACAGGAAAATGTACATGACGTACAACATCTACAGAAACATTTTTAGTGTTTTTCATCACTGTCTGCATTCCTCACAGAATTCCTGTGGACACCGGGTGAATATGACCTCTCTGCCTCCGCCAGCCAGCATACCCTTAAACAAACGTGCTGGCATGTGTACTTTTTGGTGTAAAAGAGAGCTAGTTATTCCTTTTCCATTGTATTAGCCGAGGCTATGGTATGTGCTATATAAATGGAACAAAAACAGAGGGCAGTCTAAAGTTTATATAGCAAGTAGCATCACAGACATACGATCTGTTTTATAAAGTGATTTTCTAACATTTCCAGTAAACTGCCTAGGCATTCTTAGCCCGAAAATCATGAATCGTTGCATTTTAACAAATAAAATAATGGAAATATCTTGGGTTCACATTATCTGCAATTAAACAAATCAATATGAGATGTAAAAAAACACTGTGTTTTTCCATACTGTCCCAGCTTTTTATGGGGCTGTACATTTACAGGTGCTTTCTTTATTGGTATGTTGGTTTTAAGTCATCAAAACATCATAAAAAGTCACCATAGATCCCAAAAAAAATAAAATGCCACAGTAATCAGTGCACTTAACTTCATGTGATGACTTAAGAAGGGGTTGCAACTCTTACCTTTCCCATGCCGGCATGGGCATGACCCATCTTAACCACAACTGGAAATGTTGGAGAAGGAAGCTGTGGGGAAAAAAACAAAGACACGCATCAGAAAGAACTGTAAACCACATTTTTGAGAGATATAAGCCAGAGGTTTGTTCAAGTGAACGATGTGGGTGGCTAGGTTGTATAGGTCAGACCACTGTCCTAATAGTTTATAGTGGTAGGCATCACAACCGTTGCCTGGTACAAGTACACACACACACACACACACACACACTAAATAGGGAGTTGTCAAGTCTATTTAGAGACTTTGTTATATACTACAACATCTCAACCTGCAGCATCTCAACCACACACCAGTGCTTCACTCCGAAATGCCTCAGTATATTTTAAAGTTACTTCTGATTCCACTAAAGAAAGAAAGCACTAAGGGCATTTTAAAGATGTCTGTTGTTTAGGTAGTGAGCTATTCTGGGAAGAATGTTGGTTTTATCATGATATAAAAGACATTTCCCAAAACTAGAAGGTGAAGACCTGGGTTTGAGAGGCAAAAATGGCATTTACTGAATGAAATGAGAATTAAACAAAATGAATGGGTCCAAATGTCTGCTTAATGTCAAATGTATTTAAGGCCAGCTGTTCTTAAAAATGAATGTGGGGTAAAAAATCATTGTCCAGTGAGGATCACAACTTAAAATTACACTTAAATAAAATGGATGACTTAAAACGCCTACTGATGATATGGATTGTGTGCTAAAATTGACATATTCAATTGACATATTTTACACTAGCAAAATTCTGACCTTATGTTGGCAATAACAAGGCTGGCAACAGGCGAGAAGAGTGAATGCTGGTTCTGATATAAAGGTGTCAGAATACACAGTGGATAGCAGTTGTAGGGCATTTTTTGCAGCAAAAGTAGGATTAACACAATATTAGACAGGTGGTCATAATGTGATGTCTGATGACGTATTTCCTTATGATGAAGGAAGAATTTTACTCAACACACCACAGGACTGGAGGGACAAGGGAAGAAAGCTAAAGCGATGTTGGTGCTAACAGGATGAGGAGGGCATCCTTGATTAGCAATTTATTTACCATCAGTGTGCAGAGTGCAATCCTCTCTAACCTGAGGGAGGAAGAGCTGACCTCTGTCATTACAATCTGCTTAGTATTGCTCAACTGATGGGCAGCTTGAAGTTCAGAGCCATTTTGCCCAAGAGAATTTCACTATTAAGCCAGGCAAGCAATTGTCTTTTATAAGGGGCAGGTGTTCATAGGGTCTTGGATAATAAAAAGTCAATAATATCCAGGCAAATAGTTACAAAAAGGTAGTTACAAACACGTCTAAAAGCCTGAAAAGATCATGTCATATAAAAAAGAACAAAATATATTTGTAATAAGAGAAAACAAGGCTTCCGTTATAGTAGGAAAATAGGAAGTCGCATGTTCTGAACAAGGGAAGCAGAAAAGCAAGGCACAGAGGATGTAAATGGTACACTACACCTACAGCAAAACATCTAGTACTTTCCATCTCTGTCTGCATTCCTCATAGAGTGAAAGAGTACAACTTCCCTGTTTCCCCTATGTCCTGGAACAATGTGCTGGAAAAGTCTGGAATATGTATTTTTGGTATAAAAGAAAGCTTTCTGTTTTTTATTTATTCTTATTTCCATTGTAGTAACCGAGGCTATAGTATGTGTTTTATTAATAGTAAGGGGCTCTATAGTTTATATGGTAAATGTCGTCACAAGCCTGGGATTTGTTTGACAAAGTGATTTTCCGTCATTTGTGGTAAACTGCCTAGACATTCTTAATGTGTTTCAGAGAAATGTTCCACCTACCATTTTTGAACGACCTGCATAACAGACTTTACATAGGTGTGTGAGTTCTTACTTCCAGAAAAAGAGTTGTAAACATTTAGACAGACGTTCCTTTAACTCACTTCCATAATGCTGAAACACCTCTGTGTAACATTCCAAATGGTTTATTCAAACAAATGTTTCACTGATTGCAGTGAAGATGTAAGTAGTTAAACAAAGTTTTTTTTTTAAATTACAAATGTAAGCTATAGGTGTGGCTCATGATGCAGTGAAAAGTGATCATTTTGGAAAAATGAACACTAATAATTATGGATGAATGACATAGGACAGAGAAAATACTATATTTGTAATGTAGTGGCAAAAGGTGTTCAATAGTTTTCAAAGCTGTCACCAACTAGTTTTATTAATCAATTAAAAAATGTTAATATTTACAAAACAAGAACAAACCAGAGATTCTTGTTTTTATTTACCACAAATTAATTGTACTTAAATTAATGCTACAACCTCCTCATTTCAAGAATAACTTTATTTTGAAAGATTCCCGAGGTCGAACTGTCATTACTTTATAATTAGCCAATGATTATGATATGCAGTAATGGTACAGTTACTTAGTAATAGTAGAGACATTGTGTGTATCATGCTGTAAATAACCTTCTAGATATTTAATACTCATGAATTTGACATGCACACTTTAGTTTTACACACGTTCTTTATCTTTGATTTAAATCACTCCCATGTTGCTCTGACAGTGGGCTTTAGTTCACTATTTTGTCACAATACATACTTTCCTGTTCAGTTAAAGTTCTTTGGCAGAGGGTGACATACTCTAATCCAAGATCTTTCCATTCTGTGCATCATTGTGTAATGTGACAAATATGCAAAAACAGAAGAAATTTCGTGTTACTGAGCAGTATGTGTATATTAAATATATTATTCTAAATATACTAAATTATGAAATGTTTAATAATGGTCTTTCATTGTGTAATGTGCATAAGAAACATCACCAGTTCCCAGTAGCTCAATAACTTAATTAGATCAGGGAGAGCAAAGGGAGAGTAAAACACTAAACTTTTTGTACAATAAGTGGCTCTCACAGAAGTCCACTCAAAGAAAATTAGCTTGCTTTTAAATCTTAGTTTATACCAGAGATTACACAGTAAACAGCATAAAGTCACTGCAGTCAACTGGTGGCCTGGGTTTAATAAGCTGTTGCTTTTATAACCCTTATAACATCTTATTTAATAAAACATGTAAAACCATTATAACATGCATGACTCTTTAATAAAGAGCTGTGAAAAGGGATTTGGGGTAAATTTGTTATTTTATTTAGCTACACCTACCATACAGATGACCATTGTGGGTATACACATACTGACTGTAGCCCATCCATTGTTCTACACACTGTCAATATAATTAGATAATAGTGTGTGAATCAAAAGGATGGCTTTTGTTCAGATGTTAAACCTTCTGGCATATTTATTAAAACATGTTCTCTGTTAGCACTTATTGTAGGTGTGTAAATAAAAATAAACAGATTTTCATGCACACTTGTTAATCACTGAATATTTAATCACATGACACAGTTGGCTTTAGATTGGTGGTTAAAAGCTATAATTTCCCCTAGCATTAACACTGAGGTATTTAAATATCCCAAAAACAGTTACGCATTGCAGTGCTCAAAGTAATCCACCACTGAAATAACAGAGGGTCATTTGGGATCTCTTTCTATTGATAAATGTGATACAGGAGGTGACAAGTATACAGAGCAAAACTAAGTAATGGTATAGACAGAAAGTTCAACTGGATGGTAGGTGTAGTTTATAAAGCATCTTACCTTCCGTGCACCAGATAGGTAAGTGCTTGGTGAGTGTATATAGTGATGAATGGTATTGTTTATTCATTCAGATTCATTTTATCTTCATGAGAGAAAGAAATGGGGGGTGATGGGTAGAACCCACAATATAAGCTAAACCTCTAGAAACCAATCACTATTATCATACAGTAGCCAGCCATGATCAGTGTTTCTTTATAGCTATATTGATGGTGCCTGCTTTTAATTTAGTACACTTTTCTGTAGTCAGCACCTCACTCACAATCATTTTACTAAAATATATTAAAGAGAAAATAACAAACAGGCTTTATAAACTAAAAGATACATCACACTCTTCGTGGACTGGAATGATTTTGCTGTTTATGTGGGAGTAAAAATATACAAAGCTTTTAACAAGACTTCTAATATGCTTTAGCAGTTACAATGAAGGGCTCTGTTTTCATCTGGCTTTCATTATGATCTATACAGGAAACAGGCGTCTGAATGAGACATAATATATTTTTAGGTCTGGATGATTGCATAATGGAATAAGTACTTCAAAGAAATGACTTTTTTTGCTTCCTAATACACCTATTTTGCTAAAACACCTGTAATGACTTTCTCTTTTTATTAAAAACAGTGATGAATAGTTTCCAGTAGGAAGCACAG
This sequence comes from Microcambeva bendego, assembly GCA_034509265.1. Taxonomy (NCBI): domain Eukaryota; kingdom Metazoa; phylum Chordata; class Actinopteri; order Siluriformes; family Trichomycteridae; genus Microcambeva; species Microcambeva bendego. The sequence goes on along the minus strand of JAYDZG010000001.1, from coordinate 27,236,800 downwards.
AAGTGTCTCTAAGATGAACCAAATAAATTCAGCTATTGACAATAGACATCAAAGTCTCAGACAGTTTTTATGTTGATGCTACCATGCAGTTAATTATGAAATTAAATAAACAATCAGCCCAAAATGCACAAATACTTTACATTTATGTGTACTTACCACTTTATTATAGTACGTTTGGAGAGGATACATATATTTTTATAATATAAATGTATTATTTTGTCGATTTTGTCAAATTATTTCATGTCTTAATATATGAGAGATGAAAAGATGTTATTTGAAGGCACAATAAAAGATCTGAAATAAGGATTTGATATAAAAATACACATTTTAACTGTGCGGTTGACATGGTGAATTTAGGACATTTGTAACTGTAACTCTATTGTCTGAAAGAGCTCTGTCATTGTAATCCCTGACCATGCACTTTTATCAGCTTATGATTAAAAATGTAAATGTAATGACATTTCTTGCAGTGCTTAAGATGGTGATCATCTCAAGCATAATTGTTGGGCTTTTATATTACATACTAAATATATTCTTCAAATCCTTTACCGATATTAAACATTATTAGCAAAGCTATATAAATATTTGTAATCTTTCTTTACATGCTTTAATGTATTAAATTATGTTGACAAACTTGGATATCCTCTGCCCATCTTTGCTCATCAAAGTGTTTCATGGATTCTGCTTTGGAACCAAATCATTCATCCTTTTTGCCTCAGTACAAGCCCTAAACTGCCACCACTGATATATGTTGCTGGATGGATGGATTGTAGTAAAGTTTTTTTATTAATGTATTTAAAATGTAATAATGTATTTACCAAATTAAGAGAAAAGTCAAAGTAAATGTAAAACATGTATTGCATTTATAATTACAATAATAATTAGGATAATTGTATCGTTTTTATTATCTTCCATGCTGTCCTAACTTATTTTTCTGATTTGGGGTTGTACATGCACGTGGCTAAGTGATTTGCTTTAATAACAGTGAGCAGTGAGTACTATTTATTTACCTTTGATCAGTATAGATACAGAGTTAAGTACAAGTCCAGACAGACTAGCCTATTTTGGGACTCACTTTGCTGTGGTCTGTCTACAGTGCCAAGTACAGTATGGTGTTTTATTATGGCTAAACCATATTTTGTCTGGATACTGTAGTCATATACGTGCCAACACTGTGGGCTTTGGTAAACTGTCTCTGCTGAATCCATCCATAGCAAAACACATTACATTGGGAGTGTGTGTAAAAGGAGTGTGCTTTCTTAACATTTTACATTTTGAAAAACATGTGCTGTGTCTAGAAAATGTGATTTAATCTGGCAAAAAGTCACACTGTGGTAGTCTTATATGAGCATGTAGTTACTTCATGTATCAACTGTAACTGTTGAAAGAGAAATATCTCAAAAGGTTATAAATAGGATTGACTGTAAATAAAGAATATAATATTGAGGTTTAGATAAAATAACTGTCCTTCTGTTTGTCATGTTTAAAAAAACAAATATTTAATTATGTAATTAGCCTAGACTGCATTCAGGTTACACTACTACATGTATTTCCTGACTATAAAATATCATATTAACAAGAATTAAGTCATCCTCCTCCATTTACATTTAGTTTGCATTCCAACTACAATACCTACAAGATCAGATTTGTAATGGGGCTGGTGCTAGATGTGGTAGATGATGAACCAAGCATAAATCAAATGTTATCAAGGACCCAAATGCAGAGCTTAATTGAATATAGAGTATGGAACAAAAGCCATAACTTTTATAATTGAAAAAAAAAACTGTTTAAACTTAAATATACAAAAAAGACTTTGAATGTAATTAGAGCCAATCCACAGATGATTCATTATCTGAACCGACCAGGCATAACATAATGACCACTGACAGGTGCAGTGTATAACACTGATTATCTCTTCATCACAGAACCTGTTAATGGGTGGGATCTACTAGGAAGCAAGTGAACACTGTATCCTCAAACCTGTTGTGTCACAAGCAGGAAAAGTAGTCCAAAGAAGGAACAGTGTTAAACGCTACTAAACAGGTTTATGTACGACCACGACTCACTGATGCACGAGTAGAGCAATGGCTGGCTCGTGGGGTTCCAATAGGTACTGAAGTTAATGCTGTTTCTGATAGGGAGGTGTCAGTATACATTATGTCTCACAGTTTGAATGCGTATGGGGCAGCAAAAAGGTGGACAAAAACTATTATATACATAATAATGCAAAAAAAGAATACACAGTAACATACTGTAGCTACATATTCAATTATCTGTTAATGTAATCTACTAAATCTGCTTCTCGAACTGAACAATGTCCTCTATAAACAACAATGCCATTAGTCATGTTCCACACATTTCTTACATTCACCCATCGATTTCCTGAGATAGCTTGGATAATTCTGTTTAAACAATATCCTAGTTGAGGTCCACCTCTGTTTTTCCAGGACTGACGCATACATCCAACTCCCTTTTGACCTAGACAATTCTCACATCCCAGTGAGTCACTAGCACCCACTCTTCCTTTCTAGGCCCCTTTTGCTCATTGCATTTTCCCTTTGCTTTTCTTTTGTCTTCACTGTTATAATGTGCTTACACAGATGTCTTTCTTAACACGTTTAGTAATCTTTAACAAAGGATTTGTTACTCTCACCCTGAAATATTGTATTGAGAAAATGATCTGGAAAATATATATTTTTAAGTTGAATTACAATTCTGTCATTGAGACTATTGTAGGTCAGGCAAATTGATTCAAGAAGTTTCATGACAGAGAACATTTAGTTAATTATGTCCATTTGTCATAACGCTAATGGCTGGCAGGTAGAGGTCTTTTTATTCAGACAGTATCTAATTAGCAGTAATGCTCTGCACCTTGGAGTGTGACTGTGTTCTGCAGAGAAACAACAATCTACCAACTACATTGGGAAAAATTAACCTCAAACGGCAGAAAGATAGAGATAGAGAGGGAAAGTATATCAAACATGAGAGAAAAATAAATCTATAGATTCTATAAAACACAATGAAGTATAAGAAATATTCATTTTACAGCATGAGTTATCTGGCAATCTTCTGAGTATTAAAGAAAATGAGTTAAAGAGGCGGGAACAATGCAACTCCCACTATCAGATTACAAGGGGTTTTTAGACTAACTGACTGGAATGAAGGAGTAAGAGCGCTAGGAGGGGCAGTGACTATGTACAGTGAGTTAGATCGTCAGTCTTCCTTAATTGTAACCCCAATATTTCTTACTTAACTGTTACCTGAATAGGGAGAGAGGTGAGGAGTCAAAACACTTTCAAATAAGCTAAAAATAAGGTTTTAGGTATTTCTAACAAACACTGTAATTTCTATAATACATTGCTTGCTGGTTTCACGGCTTTGCATCTGTGTGTTAACCATGCCTCGATTACATCTTTTGTTTCTGCCTCAGTGGTAAGGTGTGGTCCATCCCAATACAAATCCACTGCTTAAAACCTTAATATAAATATTGTCACAAGCAACACTGGCAATGCTGTGGTGCTTTTTGATACTTTAATCCTCATTTCCTGTCAGTCAGTAGAAAAAAAGTAAAAAAGCAGACCCCTGCTTTGCCTTGTCCTTGATTCACATAAAGATTTTGAAGGAAACAAGTAAAAATATAATTTCTAAATGCTTAGGTCTACATTCTGGAGTAGAAAACTGTGGTTGTTTACATATGCTGTTAATAAAAACCTAGATGACGAGAGCAACAAAAATTGTTTTGGAGTCTTAAATACAGTATTTGACTTTTTCTTTAGGTTTACACAGATTTAGATTACGCATGTACTTTTAATTCACATGTTTTATTCTCTTTATCAACCTCATTAAAATTCTACCTGACCATTTCCATACTGTCACTGCCTTGGAACCCTTCTCAGCCTTACATCATAAAGACTTGCAATAATTTAAGGGCTTTTCTGACCACAATTTAAATATGAAAGTAAGAACAGGGACATATAGCGGAAAACAGACGCTATGTGGTTTGGTTTTAGACTGAATATCACAAGAATGATCTGACATTCCACACAAGACCTCATCCCTAGTCTGAAAAGATCCTTTTGTGGTGGAAGGCTATGTTTGAATTTCCTTTTCAGAAATAGCTCTGGTATTTCAAACGATCTGTAAAAAAAGTTTAAACATTATCTAACAATAGCAGCCTCACACTTCAAAGAAACACTCAGTGATCCAGCTCAAACGCCGCTGGCACATGGAGAGAGAAGAGGGAGCCAAATAATGGCAGAAACTCCCATTTAATTTCCAAGTTAAACAAGATAAAAAATAAGGTGGAGGTTCTGATGTATCATTACTGTAGTTAGAAAAAAACAGCACAAAAATGACAGGGATTTAATATTCACTGTGATGTAACAAGGATGGAATGTTCAACAAGCTGAATAAATTCAGAATGTTTTTGAAGATTGAATAAAATTTCCTTACATTCTTTTGGAGAAATTATGCAGACCCCCTTTGTTATTTCAAGCATTTTTATGAGGGCAACGTTGTTTCTGCATAGATACAACAATCGGCCATACAACAGTTTACCAAATGAGTTTTCGATGTCATGGAGTAAGGATGTACATGAGAACAATAAATGCCTTTAAGATATTACAAGCCAGTTAGGATCAATCAAGCCAGAAGATACAATAATGGGGGAATTTTGGGTTATAAGTTTCTCAGTAGGTTGCACTGCCACAGCTCATTAGTTTCCTCTCACAAAGACGGTGAAGTGATTTTGAGATATGACTTTGACATCAAATATTTGAACTGATGATCCTGTCATTAATTCATGTAACCAAATTATGTAAAACATGACATAAATAATCCTAATATATTTATGTAAATAAACAGATGAATAATGAAATAATGAATGTTAGTAAGTACTTTGTCTTATTTTAGTTCAGGTTAAAAATGAAACAGCTTTACTATAACATCTTTCCTGTGATGTTTTTCTTTGTTCTCACCTGTATTCACTTCTTTATTAATCCCTGTGTAAGGACCTCTGGTGTGTCTCTCCTTGTAAAGTATTATTTTCCTCACTTTTTAAAAACCTTGCTCCTTGTTTTATTGGTATTTTAATGATCCCCTGGTTTGAATCTGTGTCTGTTCATCATTTAGTTTGCGATACTGATTCTCGGGAATATTGCTGATATAAATTATGTCACCCAGGTCAAGCTTAGCTACACCAAAATATTTGCACAGATTGAACTGTGTGCTCAAAGCTTTTACTGACATCCAGTGTAATTCAAGAGCAAACATTCACCAAACACATTCATTAGACATTAGAAACAAACGGTCGTAGTCCACACATAAATGTAGTTTCTATTCTTTTTTTGTTTTTAAACTAGCACAGCAGGCACAACGTGAAGGTTTCTGGGCGGTTTGATCCTAACCTCTGCCATATTCCAAATCTTATCTTGGGTCTGACGTTTTACCAAAGTCAGGCTATGAGGTCACAACTAAATCTGCACTGCCATTCCAGTATTGATAGTGTGTTTCACCAAATCTGTTCATGTGCAATCTCAGTTGCTATGGTTAAAGTCTTCAAGTTGCTCCCTAAACTTATGTCTCTGCCCTGTTGTCAAACCCACGCTGTTACACTGCACAGCTCCAGAACAGCATCCTCATTGTTGAGTTGCTTTGAGAGGTGGGCGCAGTTCCAGTGGTTCTCCCTGTGTCCACTGGCATTGTGTGTTTAGCTCATACAGCATCCATGAAATCACCACACGAGAGAGACAGTGTTGTCTGTTTTGAGGAAGCTCCCCTACCCGAGACTGACCCTTCTGGCTCAGCTCCTCCAAGACTGGATGGTGTTGTGATCAAAGTTGCCATCTTCATAAGTAACTGCTTATTATTGGTTAGAATTGCAATAGGTCTGGGCACCAGACAGGAACCCACTGGACCACCACTGCATCTCGGCTCATCACAGACCTGTTCAACAAGACTCATTCTTAAAGATTATGTGCTGCTGCTTACATAAATTGCTCCTGTTCACATCCTGAGCAGGTTAATAGTGGATCTGGACTATGATGGTCGTCAGTGAACAAATGCAGATACAAAAATGAAGTCATATCCAGAACTGTTATGCACAGTAGTCAGTAGTTTCCAGAGTTTATGTTTTTTTTTTTGTAACAGTAATTTGTGGTTTCAGACAGCCTGCTTGTTATTATTTCCATGAAGCATTGTGGCTAGTGATGACGGAACCGATTTTTCCAGACTAGAAACCTCTAAAGTCAAAAGTGTTGATGGAAATGTGTAAGACAATTGGGAAATCCGTTCCAATAGGGCTGTTTGATGTCTGATTGAACAGTCGGATCTGGGATTGGGTGGAGGCGGGGGGGTTCTGGTGGGTGGTGTTACAGCTGTAACTATATGTACAAGCAGCTCCCACTCCCACAAACACAGACTCACTGAGCTCGGCTATTACCGCGCACTTAAACTGCCACCCTGGAAAAGACCGAAACTCTTAAAGAGAAGCTTTGTAAGCTCGAACGGAAGCGAACATATTAAGAAAGAAGAAAGAAAATGAAGTCTGTCTGCCAGCTGCTCTGCTTACTGTTCGTATTCGGCAGTCTGCGCGTGGACGAGCTCGAGGCTTGTTCATGCGCGCTCACGCACCCACAGGACGCATTCTGCAACTCTGACATCGGTAAGCAACGCTTCGTATGGTGCTCGAATTCAACTCGGCACTGCCCTTGAATGTTCAGTTTTTCTAACTTTGTTAATGTTGAACAACGCCTGTGAACAAATCATTAGAAGTTGGAGTATAGTCGTTTTTTGAGAGGCGTGTTCATGTGCGTAGTTGTGTAAGACGTACGTTAGACACGTTTGGATCTGTCATTTTACACCTTGAAATAATAAGGAACATTCAATGATTTATAATATGAATTAGTAGTACGTAAAATAAAACAATAACCTATGACGCGTACACGTTTTTACCTTCACGAAACATGCAGAAGGTGGATTACCCATAAGTGTGAACGTGGAAGCAATTTTGTTGTGGGCTAGAAAACTATTTTAATTAAACTAGAAGATACACGATATCTATTATTAAAAATGTTTTGTGAATATTTGTTTCTTATTAAAAACAATTATTGAAAAAGCATTTATGTATGTGTTTATAATCATTCACATAGTAAGCGGTTTTTCTGAAGACATTTCCCCTAATGGTAAGACAGTGGAAGCTTAAGTTAGTGAACTAGTAGTTGGAAGGTCTCTGGTTTAATTTATTGGACCTAAATTGCTTAATTCATACTTGGTCACAGCTGCAAGTTGTAAATGCAATGCTTCCATAAAATAGTCTTAATACAGGTCTTGTAAACAACCAATGTTAAAAAATGATTTCATCTAGCAAGATCAAGTTATGTTGTTCAAATACTAACTGGATATTCTTAACGTTTTTTTTAGAACAGTTTATTTTTTTCTGTAACACAGTACTATCCGATCTTTCGATATTTAGGACAAAGCTCAAGTCTTATTTTGTAATTTTGTGTATGGAAGAGGTTTCAATACACACAACTCAGTCACTTCTCACTTGGAGAAAAGTTCAAGTGTTGCTGCAGATGGAGGGAGGGAAGAGTTAATGGTAACTATGGAAACAAGGCCCTGGCCTTGGACCTAAGTTGTTTTCTTGAACAAATGGGCACTCGCTGAGTAATGAGTACAGCAGGCCTGATCGTTTTACTAGCTTTACACTCGGGTGTGATGAAACAATGGGTTCCAGTGTCACATAAGTTTTGCCATTACAGTTATCCTCCATGAGCGAGAGTTCAGCAATTTTTGTACAGATGTTTACAACCTTCAGCATGTGTATCCCGTGTCAGCTTCCACAATGTGCTACATTAATCACATAAATTCAAGTGAGTTATGATTTATAAAAGACTTTTATGAGAATGAAAACGGTAAGGTAACTTGGAGTTCGCATCAATATTATTATATGACATAAATTATTAAGATTATAAGATGGGTAAATTGTGGCCAAATGGGGATGCAAATTGCCAGCAACAATACACTATGGTATTCAACTGTGATTTTATTTTGTTCGTCTCTATGAGTGTCAGGACAGAAAAATCCCCAAATCATCTTTACTGACAGATTGAACTGTTAACACGTTAACCAAGGTACGTTGGGATTAAGAACCAAATTCTGATTCTATCACTTGCATGTCACAAAAGTTTGATTTTGAGAATGTCAGAACAAATCACACATTCCTGGGTGCTTAGTGGAAGATTTTGTTCTTCCATCAGTTTAACAGGACCATTCACCATTCCTAATGATGCTCGTGAAGAAACAGATTTCTTATATATATCTCCTCTTAACATTTTATTGGTATTTACTGGAGCCATCAATCTATTGTTTGCGTAGTTTGTGTAGACAGAGCATAAAGTCAAATTCTTTATTTTAGAGGAATAGTATGGAACCACTCTTATTTGTGCATTTGTAGCCTGCTGAATAGTTTTAAATCAATAGCTTTTAATATTAAAACATTTAAATAGAAAATCACCTGATGACCCGAGAAAGTGGATAATAAGTTTATGTACATGCCTACAACTCTGTTTTAGTCTATATTTTCTAATATGAGTTTACAGCACAAGTTATGTATTATTATTACTATTAATACTATATTAAATTTGGAGACTAAAATCTCTCCTAAATGACTGTTTTGCCCTTAGAAAGGCATGTCATACTTTCAGACTGAGGTGTTCAGTTACAGCCTACAGTGGTGAATGAATGCATACAGCATTGCAGTTTACTCCTACATGGAACTTCCACATAGTGATAAATTAACTCTTACAGTGCACTTTTCATCCACCCCCTACAGTGTTAAACTAAGTAGCAGTTTTTGACATCGAGCTGACATAATCTCAAATGGCACTAAATCGTGATTAACGCCGTGTAAATTTGACTTCGCACCTATACACCAATACTGGCAGGACATTGCATTGTAGAGAAAAAGCATAAATGTTGATGGCAACATTTATGAGGGATTTAAAAAAAACTGTGTGAATGGAAGGAGTATTAATTGGTCGTGTCCAAGTGAGCTTATAGTCCGGATTTAGTGCCATCTTATTTCCAGCTTTTAGTTCGCTCAAAGAAGCTTTATGGGGAAAAAGGTTTTCATGTGGTCATGATGTGAAAGCAGCGATGCATCAGTGTCTACACCGTCAGCGAAAACATAGATTGCTGTGGTATTAAAATAGTACAACACTAGGGAAAATGCATGCATCACAAAGGGAGGTGACTAGGTAGAAAAGTGATGTAATTTGTTTTTATTTTTTCTTTGTGAGACAAGGACGTGTGGACACTTTCTGAAAAAGGCTTGTATACTGCTTTGATGAACGACATCCTTGAGAATATACTTTCTGAGATCCAAAGCATCTTTTAGACCATGATTGTAATAAACATTGTTTTTATTGTCAGTATCGTTTGATGCTGTACTACTTGTCTATTGTAATAAAGTGCATTTATCAGCAGCCTCTGTTTCTGTGGCGCTCAGGAACGTCTGAGCACTAACACCTGGAACTCATTTCATGAGATCAACAAAGTTATCAATTAATCTCAACAGTGCATTGTACCATTAATGTACATAGGTTATGCTCTTTCTTCCTTAATTTTTCTTAGCCTCTTCATAGTGTTCCTTATTTGTTTTAGTTTCTGGTATTTAGAGTAGTGGTCAAGTTTAGAATTTAGCATAGCTCTTACTTTTACACTGGTTAGCAATTAGTATTAGCATTGACACCATCAGCCACACAATTTAGCATAAAGCATTAGCACACTTTTGTTATAAAAGTCTCATACCACATGTGTATGAGGATGTGTATTCATATTTAATCTGTTCAAGAAGGTTTTTGGTCTTTTGGTCTTGTAATATGTGCCCATTGTAAAAAAAAAGTGGTGTATAAAAATTGTCAACAAAAAAACCATACAAGCAAAGTGAGGCTAGCATTACAACAGTGTTTGACCATCAAAGTGAGTCTGACGAAGAACACTTATAAAGAGCCACAGTTATCTGTGCTTAGTATATTGAAGCACAAAGTGGGTGGAACGAACAAGCACTTATCATCAGTTGAAAATGGAAAGCTGACACAGTCACCAGTCCCAATACTCCCACCCATTTTCAACCCACTTGATTATTAAATATTGAGTTGATCACCTAACATTCCCATTATGAAGGCATACATCCCTCTTTATACTGAAAATACTTTGGCCCATATTTATTTAGCCACAGGCCACTTAGGAGTTCAGTCTGCTCTTTGTTATTCTGTGTTTCCTAGAAAATTCTCTTAATTTGCAGTATTATACTTTAGTATAGTTACAGTGCCTTGCAAAAGTATTACCCCCCTTGGATTTGTACCTATTTTGTTACATTACAACCTGTGTTTAAATGTTTTTTCATCTGAATTGTATGTGATGCAGCTGCACAAAATAGTTGGTATAGTGAAATGAAAAATTAAAAAACTGAAAATTGGCATGTGTTCACCCCCTTAAATGAAGTCCTTAAAAAGTTCTGGTGTGACCAATTACATCCAGAAGTCACATGCTTAGTGAAATGAAGTCCACCTGTGGGCAATCTAAGTGTCACATGATCTGTCAGTATATACACACCTTTTCTGAAAGGCCTCAGAGACTGGAACACCATTAAGCAAGAGGCACCACTTACCAAACTACACCATGAGGACCAAGGAAATCTCCAAACAAGTCAGGGACAAAGTTGTAGAGAATTACAAGTCAGGGTTGGGTTATAAAAAGTATGCAAATTTCTGATGATCCCCCAGAGCACCATTAAATCTATTCTAATCGAATGGAAAGAACATGGTACCACAACAAACCTGCCAAGAGAGGGCCGCCCACCAAAACTCTCAGACCGGGCAAGGAGG
>JAYDZG010000001.1:27142255-27157547 GCA_034509265.1 Microcambeva bendego | reverse complement strand
AAGCCAAAGACAGGGTCATGGGAGTCCAAGGCTCATTGATGCATGTTGGGAGTGAAGGCTTACTAATGTAGCTCAAATTGCAAGGTAATTCTGATAAGAAGGTGTCAGAATACACAGTGGATCGGAGTTTCATGTCTGGGTTGGCAGCAACAGGGGGATTAACACAATGTTAGGAACGTTATGCCTGATCGGTGTATACACAGCTATTAGTATATTGAGGAGGATTTTTGAGCATAACTAAAAATTGGGTGTTAGATGTGTCACCCCCCCCTTTCCAGTGTACATCGTGATTATGGCCTTGGTATAATGAACTCCCTCAGTTTTGAAATTAAATACCCAACAATTTTACAGATTTTTTGGATAAATATTGGACATGTTTTCTATTGATTGGCTGTTTGTTTAATATGGTTTTAGCATGTTTACACTTTTGGTTACATTCATGAGGCATGCGGTAGTTATGCATTACACAAGTGTCATCCGTACACTGTACAGTCATGGGCAATTTTGTAAACCTACAGATAGAGTGAGAACATGCAAACTCCACACACGCCATAACATGCCATAATATGATAGAAGTGTAACATATCGTAATAAGAAGTGTTTGTATGCGTATTTCCATTATTCAAGAGGAGCCTCTATTTGTTGTTTTTGGAAGCCATTTTTATAGGGCTTTTATCACTACATTGACGTGAATATTTAATATTTTCATTGCTTAGTGTACAAAACAGTAACGTTTTGCATTATTATAAAAAAATAGCGTAATAACGTTTTCACACTTGAGAGGTAGACTTGCTATTTCATATATGCTAGTTCTATGAAGTCTAACGTCCACCAGCGACTAACACGCTTCCATTTCCGCTTTCCTTCCGGCTCACCCAGGAAAAAACGATCGCCAAAGTTGCGAATTAAAAGCTGATTCAGAATCAGTGTTTCCGTTTTACTCGTAAACGAATAACGCCGAAACGTTGACCCAGGCTGATCTCCTTACTGCTTTCAGCCAAACCCACCTTGTCGAATGTTATTGGTTATTACCTATTTGTTGGGTTTCCCTTTAAGGGGGCTGCGCTTCATGTGCCAGGAATTCACGTCACTTCACTCTAACACACACATACACACACACACACATACACACACACACACCAGAATCAATAAGCCTTGGAAGGCAACTCTTCCAGGAAGGTATTAACCATCACCCAGCCAACATGTAGTACCTGAAGCGGTACTGGAAAAGAAACGCTTGCACTGATCATCGAAACACATTAAGATGGATTTATAAAAGGTAAATAAGCGTTTGTCGCTGCTCAATTTGTCTAAACACTGAAGTCGGATGGTCGCTTTTCAGCTTGTTCGCATCGCGGAAAAACAAGGAGGAAGGAAAAGTGGACACGGGAGAACTTCCTGAATTGGAACGAGACATGTCCGACTCCCCTTTACAAGTCAGCATTAAGGTATTTATGGTTTTCTCTTAAACGCCGCCTGATCAGAAAAGGCACGCTGATTGTTTACTAAACAACCATTGTTTTTACGATCATCTGTTGCTTAGACGCAGAGGAAACACTGTGGCGTGTAGGTAGTTAGTTAATCTGTTGGTTAATCTTGTATCGATACTTAAACATCTGCTTTAATACGAAATGTGTTGATACAAAGACCCAGGGTGGTTATTTCTCATTCATTTAACGTTACATGATGGTTGTGTGTATGAGACAGAAATTGCTTTGCGCCATCCGTGCAAGACCATACTTAACACATTTAAACATATTTAAGTCAGGTTAGATCGATTTTTTGGTATTAGGAATTAAATACAGAATGATACAGTTTAAATATGTTTGTGCTAATAGTATAGTATGCTAAGAATCGAAATGTATAAAATGAGTAAAAGAACGAAGTAGGCACCGACTAGTGTACACGTTTAAATCCTTAAACTAACAAACATGGTATGATTTATAGTAACAGTTTTTTATTGTGTTCTGAAATGAATTGCATTTGTCTGTCTTATAAGTGTAATTACTTCACAACTTATACTTGTTCATGTATACTATAGCATTACGTTTAGCTGTTTATCATCCAAATACTTTTATAACATGCGTTATAATGTTAACTAAACTCAAAGTTAAATTATAGGCGAAAAAACATGACTCATAATATTGTGATTTTGGTCGGGTTTACAAAAAAATTGCAATGATGCTTAAAGACGAGCCGTTTAGGAGAAGATTCGGTTCACTTCGGTAAACCGGTTCCAGTTAAATGACTCAGTAAGCTATACAATTTCGAGTATACACACGTCTACTGGTTACGTTATTGTTATATGGTGATCATATTTTGGTTTTCAAAAAAGAGGGCACACGGGGTTGGGGGTGGTGTTTAAGGAAAAAGTCACGTGAGTGTTCCAGAAAATGTTACGTCACACAGTTTTGTAACGTTTTGAATGATCCCAGAACTGTAATTATTGGCAACATGACACGTTACGACATGGCCACGCCCCCTTTCAAGAGATGCGAAGCAATAAAACTAATATGATCAAAAGTAACATTTATTATTTTTAATTATCCCCCTAAACCCCATATACAAATAAAGCTTAAAAACCACTCACACACACCAAAGTATAAGGCAATAACAACTTTCCTTTTTTGATAAAGAACTGCATAATGACGTTTTTACAGCTCGAGCTACCTCGCTAAAATGCTGTGGTCGCTTAAACATATAATTATAGTCTGTCTATTAATTTATTTTCTCTATTCTTTTAGAATTTTTATAATATTTTTTTCATCACACGCAGCGAAATTTGTCCGTTTTAACCCAATCTATGGGTTAAGTGAAACACTCATTTACACACTAGTGAACACTAGGGGGCAGTGAGCACACATCGCCGGAGTAGTTGGAGGTTGGGTGTCTTGCTCAAGGGCACTTCAGTCAAGACCTGTCGGCTCTGGGAATCAAACCGGCAACCTTCTGATCACAAGCCAGGCCATGGCTTCCTCCAAAATTCAGCAGGCTACACCAAGGGATTGTGATAAACTATAAAAATGATTTAAACTTTTCATCTCTTTAAATTGTTTGTGTATATTTAATTGCAACTTAAATATCCATAACGTCCAAAGTCCATAAAGTTTTCTCTTTTCATGTTGGCCATCAGCATATGCTTGGTAACTAGCCAACTAATTGAGAAGGCTAATATTTATATTTGTCACTTGGACTCACTGTTGCAAAATGTAGTGATGTTGTCACTATATTTATTGCTTAGTGAACGTTTTCTGGGGAAAAAAAGCATATATGCGCTCAGTACCCTTGAAGAGCCGTCTTTATGAACTGCTCTTTAAAAAGAACAGCGTTAAAATATCCGGCTCACTTTAAAGAGTCCAATCGCTACTGGTCACATGATATTAGACCGGATCGATTGTTCATCCTGTATGTCCCAGATGTTTAATTTGTATTTTGTGATTTGAATTTAAGGTCAAATTTGAGGATCCAATATATAGATAGTTTTAATTTGAATTATGTAACTTCGAAAAAATGAATGTGAAAAGGAGTCGTGAAATGCAATGCATTTAATTGTAAGGCAAATCAACAAAGTCAAAATAAAAATTTCAGTTAAAAATTGGATTTGATTACTCAGATTTAGTTACATAGCCCTGCCTCCACTTTCCCTGCCTCTGCCATGAAGCAGCTTCTCTCACTTATTGCATGCATGTCACTCAGGAGAGAAAAAAACATGGCCCGCCCACACTAAAAACTGATTGGCTGACTGACAGACTCTTTGCAGAGAACAGGCCAAACCAGAACACTACCTGTTTTGCATGTGCTTCATGAATATGCACTTGAGGGGAGGGGGTTACCACAAGGTAGGCTACCAGCTAGTACTGCTTTTCTCTCCTTTTCGCCTCCATGCCCTTACGCAGCAATTTTGGAACAAAATCGATGCAAAACACAAACAAAATCTTAATTTTACTCCTGGTTAGAGTCAAGAACTCCTCAAGATTCAACTATCAAGACGCAATCAAGATGGGTCCCCTGAACTCTCGAGTTCAAATGTTAAAATAAAAGGGATAAATTACATGGTAAAGTAAACACGTACAATAATTAGTGACCAGTGGTCCCACATTTACACTGCATTGGTTACTACAGTATGTTTGTTCATGTCAAAACATTTTCACAGGTAAGGTAGGCTTCTGAAACTTTTTGTTTAGTTCTGTGGTACAGCCGGTAGCTTTGCAGCCCTAGAATTCTGGGAACAGGGTTTCTCTGTGATGTCAAGTGTTGTTATTTCAGAAAAGACTCGGTTTTATCTTTAACAGAAGTTTGCGTGAAAACTGAGCTTGAGAGCCAGGGATGTTCCAACAACACACCATTCCCACAGTTTTTCAAGCCTCTGCCCTTGAATCAGCTGCACTGATTGGTTGTTTAGACAGCTGCTGCTTCATAATCACTGTGATTGGTTCACTGCTTTCTAGTCAAACCTACAAGTCTCTTCACTGATTCTAGGTGTTTAAAACTATAAAAATAGGCATTTATTGTTTTTTGATTTTTTTCAAAAAATGCTTTTGGTGTATAATGCTAAAATTGGGGGTTTACTGTATTTTCCTTATAATCTCTTCATTAAAAAATGCACAAGCTAAACTGCCTTTAGATGTTGAAAAAATAAATAAGGATTATGTGCTGCGTTTAATACCCCATGTCGGATGGACTCGTGGGGAACTAGTGTGTATGTCTTCCTTGTGCCAAGTCCTCCCCAGGTTGGTGCAGGACCAGCTGCTGCACTAATTATGATAAAATAGCTTTTAAAGTAAAATTATTATGTTTTAACAAAATTAATAAACTACTGACTGACTAATGCTTGAAAAGGCTTCACATTGGGTGCACTTGCTGGTGCATCAGTAAAAGAGCTGTACCTTTCTTTGCCGTCATGACACAAAAGGTGCCAACAATCTTTGCTGCCAAGTGTTATGAACTTTAAAGTTTCCATAAGGGTATAGATAAACATCTCATGGGAAACTTAAGGTGGAATGATTAAGACGAAATGATGTTCATGGTAGTGTAGCAACCAATAAACATATTCAAGGGACAATTGGTGCAAAACCTCTGATGTTTAGATTTTCCACAGTAATAATGCAACAGTTTGTACACATAAAGTTACTAAACAGTAGGGATGTCATAATACACAAACGATTCACGAAACTGGGTTCACGATATGATTTTTTTTCCCGATTTATTTTTCTTTTTTTTTTTTAAACAGCATGAAATAGAACTTAATTTTTTTGTTATTTACCCAACCCTTTGCTATTATTTTTTATTCATTTTAATAATAATGTCCTTTTATTTCTGGAAGTAGCTGCAAAACAATTAATAGATTAATTTATTGTGTTAAAAATTTAGTGCCAGTACCCTCTGCTGTTTAAAGTGAAAATTGAGTTATTTCAAAACAATCATAGATTAATCATTTTGAATCGATTATTTTCTGAATCATTACAAACCTACTCAACAGTAGTTTTAAAAGCTCTAGGAAAATGTAATGCACCTTTCATGACCTTGTCTTTAAATACTGCTGTAAACATTTGCGATGTTGTGGCATGTGAACTGCAAATTAGATACTCCTTTCTTCATCTCCTAGAGCTGGAAGACTTTCTTGTTGAGGCATGATCTATCATCACACAAAACATTCTGGATGAATGTATGAAGACTTTCAAATGGGTTTGGTTGTGTTACTTGTGTATTATTCGGCTGTTTTAGTTAGGACACAACCCTCCCTATTTATCTTGGCTTGAAACAGGCACTACAGTGCACTGGTTTGAATCCTAGTGCACAGCCGAACAAAGTTTCAAATCAGAGAGTTCTCTGTGCTGGTGTGCTAGCGGCTCCACCTGGACGCTGCAGGTTGTGTTAAGTGTTTATACACTCATATTAAGTACAGTAGTATGGAGTAGCAAACGTTTACATTTATATGTTATTTAGCAACACATTTACAGAAAATGGTGTGTACAGGTACACAGCTAATACTAAAATAATTATTTTTAGGTTTAAGTGGTTAATGCTGGCCTTTATAAACTGTATTTAAGAAGAGTGCAGTGACTAAACTCAAAGATCAATCAATGACCTAACAATTACCACTTAAAGAATATTATTTGTCTGTTATTGTAATGGAT
Organism: Microcambeva bendego; assembly: GCA_034509265.1. Classification (NCBI taxonomy): domain Eukaryota; kingdom Metazoa; phylum Chordata; class Actinopteri; order Siluriformes; family Trichomycteridae; genus Microcambeva; species Microcambeva bendego. The sequence continues at coordinate 27,151,410 of JAYDZG010000001.1, read as the reverse complement.
GGTCTAGGTATTATGTGCAGTCTTTGTGTTCCCTTGGATTTACAACAACTATAAATGTTTATAACTCACATAAAGCACAGAAAATACCACATAGGTTTGTGTTTGTTGCTGTTCTAAGTAGGATACAGAGGAAACAGTAAAACAACAGATCGTAAAAGGTTTGGGGTAAAGAATTGTATTGCTGGTGGGAATCTAACACATGTTGGTGTTTCTTATGCCAGTGGATTTTTGAAATTGGCAAATCCTCTGCTCTGAACTCTAAATAGTAATGTAACACTGCCATTAGGATAATGGATAGATGCAAAATGGAGTAAAATCAGTTTAAGAATCAATACAATTATTTCTTATGAAAAAAAGTGATTAAAAGTGAAAACAAGATATTCAAGATGTTATTGTAGCATTTTATACACAGTTTCTAATAACAATCATTGACCTGACTACCAAATTATTTAAGGCAGCTGAGTTCTGAAATTTTAAAGTCAGGATGTTTTGAAACATGTTTGAACATGCTATAATTATTATTTTTACAAAGGTTCCTTTTTTCCCACTGTTCTTTTTTTGGGGAGGATTAAGGTGGGTCTGGATTTTGCGTAGTCATTGGGCACAATGGAGAGGGCATACACCCCCTGAAACTTTGAAAATCTTGTCTACTTTTATCAGTTAAATAATGATTTAAGAAAATTATAAATCAGAATATTTTTCCGGCTGCATTTTCACAAAATGTCCCTAATGGGGCAGCCGTGGCCTGGCGGTTAGAGAACTGGGCTTGTTAGAAGGTTGCCAGTTTCATCCGCAGAGCCGACACGGTCACGGCTGAAGTGCCCTTGAGCATGGCACCCGACCCCTAACTGCTCCCCAGGCGCTGTTGCTAGGGCTGTCCATCGTTCCGGGCATGTGTGTTCACTGCCACCTAGTGTTCACTAGTGTGTATGTGTGTTTCACAGCACAGATTGGGTCAAAATTCGGAGGACCAATTCCACTGCACATTGCTGAAATGAGTATTCTAAATTTCTAAAAAAATATCGAAACCTTTCTGTAAATAGTTTGTACACATACGGGCCATTCTTCCCAATCCACCCTGCACTTGGAATTGTAAAGATTTATTGCATTTCTTGGAAAGCATTTGATAAAATTGGATTGTTGTGTGTAAATGAGTGGTTGTGAGATCCTGAGATTCAGATTTGTAATATCAGCAATGCTTTCGTTATGTCAGGTGTCCACACAGACTTTGCCTGAAACAGCCTAGCCATTAGGAGGTACACTCTACCGTGTGCTCTCAGTGCCCATCAAAGCCAGGATTCGAATAGGAGAAAAGGCATCCAACAAAATTGTGCCAAGACTGGTATGCAGACAAGATATGCTATGACAACCCCCATAGAGGGTGCAGAAATTTTGCCTGCTATCAGTTGCATTTCAAAGGACCAACATCTGGTATTAAGACAAGGCACTGTGGGTGGTGTTTATGGATATCGTTTATAGGTAAATACAATGTATTGAATATTACATTGTAATAGTAATAATACAAAATTATTTCAAATGTTTGTTTGCATTTTTAAACACTAGTTATTTATTATATAATTATGTATGTACTCAATTTTTGTATTTGAATTGAGGACAGTAGGGTCTGTAAACATAACAGAGTTCAGCCTAACCAATGTTTTTTTTAATTAACATGAGCCAAGGACTTCAGATTACAGAATACAGAATTACCCACCTTTCCTGCGGTCAACATAAGCACCGTGTAGTCACGGCGTAAAACAGCTAAATAAATAAATAAGGTGTTTTTGTAGCTGAGAACATATGAATTAAAATTTGCCTTTTGTTCCAATAAACAGAAGATCTTCAAAGTTGTCCTTTCTTGCCTTTTTAAGAGTACAGCATTTCTATTATTAGTATATATATCAATATATTTAAGTCTAGTAATTGTCTTTCTAATAATAATTCTTAGATCTGTTTAAAATACAATGGTCAGGAGTGAAGTCAAATGTCTTTACATGCCAGTAAATAAACTGCAAAGGAAGTGAAACCTTCAAAGTTGATGGACAGTGTCATCTCTGATAATTAGTGTCTCGGTGTGGGATCTTTGGGTTTAAGTTTTGCATGTCTGTGTGTGTATGTGTTCAGCAGGAGAGGGTTGCGTTCAGTCCCTCTGCCAGTCCACTGCCAAATTCTACTTCCTCTCCTGGCCATGGCGCTCCACCTCCGAACAATGCCAGGGCAGATGAAGAGCCAACAAGACTGCCTGGACACCTGCGTGAGTCTCTCTCTCTCCCTCTCTCTCTCTCTCTCTCTCACACACACATACATACACACACACACTCTGTCTATCTTACTGTCACTTTATTACTATACTGTCGCTTCAAAAAAATGCAGTCAGGTTAATTGGAGACACTGAATTGTCCTATAGGTAGCCAGCCACTATGCATAAGACTCCAGGCCTGCATATATAGGGAGGGTTGTGTCAGGAAGGGCATACGGCATAAAAAACTATGTCACGTCAATGATGAGTACAACTCAGTAAGCATTTTTACATAGTGCCCCAATATTTGTCCCAACATTCTTTTGTTTATATCAAATATTTTCATGCTTTCTAATAAAAAACAATATAAACAATTCAAAATAATTAATTCTACTGTTTGTTAAATATCCAGTTGTCTTACTTGTTTTCCTTGAATGTAAGCATGAATATGTTTGAGATAGCGTATAGTCTGATTCGACAAATGATGCCGATGATCAGTTATACAACCCCCTCTGTGATGTGATCTCTCAGCCAGAGTAACTTGCACTGCTATGGTAGTATGTTACATCACAGTACAGTACACACAAACATTTTCAGGTCCTGGGAGATTAGCCTGTGCATACATTTCTCAGCTCTTAGTGTCTGTAGGCACTACTTCAATCATGACTTAACTGACAAAGACCACCGTCAGACAGTACGTCTACTGCATGCATGCACTTATGTCAGTTTCCAATTAGTCATTAGTAGTAAATTGAGCCAACTTTCAGTTCATTGGGTTAGTGCTGTTGAGGAAGTAAGTTTGTGTGTTGAAAGTAGTGTTTGCTTAGTGCCGCTGAACAGCCCTTGAACCAATAAAAGAAAGGGTGGAGTTGGACAATGGCCAGGAAATAAGCTTGGCGGTGAAAGTGTACTGAAGTCTGTCTTGTATTAAACCTCATTAATATTTAACCTGGTGTATGTCATAACTGCATTTTGTTCACTAGAAGCCAAAATCCAATCATGTATGTAAGCTTAAGTCTTTTGTGCTGGTTATGCTATGTACAGTGTACAGTGCATCTGGAAAATATTCCCAAATATTCACTTTTTCCACATTATATGTTACAGCCTTATTCCAAAATGGATTACATTTATTTCTTTTTCCTCAAAATTCTACACTAAATACCCCAAAAGTAAAAAAAAAAAGATTTTTTTAATAAAAAAATAAATAAAAAAACTAATAAAATCACGTGTACTTAAGTATTCATAACATTTGCTCAATACTTTGTTGAAGCACCTTTGGCAACAATTACAGCCTCAATTCTTTTTAAGTATGATGATACAAGCATAGCACACCTTTTGTTTGGCAGTTTCCCCCATTTGTCTTGGAAGTTGGATACATACGTATATTAAGTATACGGTGTTTCAGTTGGAGTGTGTCAGCACACACTAGTCTAACCGGTCACACACTGCCATGCAAACTTAACTTGTGTGTAAGTGTGTGTTTTTGAGCTTGTTTGAGAGAGGCTGTTATTCTTGTGTGACAGCCAGGCAGGTGGGAAATGTGTTGTAATGTAAACTAGTATTGAAATAACACATTAAACAAGTAACGTCCTTTCTTTATGAGAAGGGTGACACAGTGGCTGAGAGGGTAGCACTGTTGCCTCACAGCAAGAGGGTCCTGGTTTTGAGCCCTGACTTCTATCCTTGATGTCCTCCCACAATCCGAAGACGTGCATATGATTTGAATTAAAGACATGAAAGTCTGTCTTGTATTAAACCTCATTAATATTTAACCTGGTGTATGTCATAACTGCATTTTGTTCACTAGAAGCCAAAATCCAATCATGTATGTAAGCTTAAGTCTTTTGTGCTGGTTATGCTATGTACAGTGTACAGTGCATCTGGAAAATATTCCCAAATATTCACTTTTTCCACATTATATGTTACAGCCTTATTCCAAAACGGATTACATTTATTTCTTTTTCCTCAAAATTCTACACAACATGGCCAAATTATCTTGTGTAACGAGTATCAGTAGTTTCTGTCATTAAAATTGCAAATAAACATAAAAAAATCCTTTTTTACAAAATTTGTAATATCCTTCAGGATAAAGTAGGTGGACACCCTCTTAATATGGTAGATTTGGCTACTCCACCCCCACCCAGTTTTAGTATGTGCAAGTACAAGCATATCATTTTGCTGCCTCCAATGTTTTTCATTAATTTCTGCATCTAAATATTGATCATGGGTGCAAGACAGATCCATCCTGAACAAAGTTCTAATCCATTATGATTAAAGCCGTACTTACGCCAAACGTGAAATAAAACTTTTCCTGTGTAATATTCAATTTGCGGTGAACATTGTGGAGTGATTTAACATTTTTCATCAGTTTACCGAGAGACATTTAATCATTTAGGTCGGCTATGCACTGCAGCTTGCATTTATTCTTATTCTTAATTTATTAGTGTAACTTAGTGACTGCTGTGGCTGCTTTTCTTTAAAAATCTGTGAATTTTGAAAAATGAGGTCCATGAAATGATCTGATTTGTTTAATCGGAATGCATGGGCCAGCCTTCGATCTTTAGAGCTTCCAGTGAGCCTTGGCAGATCAGTAACACTACAAGAGTTGCAGTTCCATTGCAGTTACCTGCTTCTTACATAAACTTTGAGGATGAAATATTCACTTGCTGACTACATATTTACATGTAGTATTCAGGATTTACCTGAAGAGAGAGAGGGACTGAGAAAAATAAAGTGGAGGAGGGGGTTCAGGAAATGAGAGACAGGGGTTGAGTCGAACTGCTAAGAGGCTGTGCTGGCTCCAGGCCATCCCTTTCTTCGCGACACTAAAGAATGATGGTCTGTACTTTTTTTTTCCTTTTCTCATCAAGGCATCTCTGAGTCTCAACAGAAACCAGGCCATTCACTCTGAAAATTGGTGTTTTGTTATAAAAGGAAATTTTGACATTCACCCTGAATTATTTGTGAATGTGTTCTTTTTTGTGGTTTAATGACCTAAGTGAAAAATAGATATGATGGTTTAATGATGGTGATTTGTCACATTTCTCATGATATGCTTTGAAAGCATGATTATACATAATGGATTACATTAGATTCAGCTTTGTTATTGTGCAAGTACAGAGCAAATGAAATGCAGGAAATAATCTGCTTTTGCATATCCTAGCTCATTTGGAAGCTGGAGTCTGAGCGTAGAATTCAAGCAGAGATGATCAAGGGCTTTTCTGAATGGCCCAAGAGTATCTGCATGGCAGAGCTGGGATTTGAACTCTCAGCCTTTCAGTTGATACCACAAACGCTACCAACAAGGCTACTTCTTTTCCATAAGTATACATTCTTGTATACACACAATCACCTATCCAAGCAAAAGTATTCATACTTCCACTAAATACATGCTTACTCACTTATCTGAGCAGAAGTATCCATATCCCTCACACATGTGCTTGCACACATTTAAACAAGCATCATGTAACATCTTAGAAACCAACCTGTTTCCTGTTATAGCAACGACATGTGAACACCTCCGTAACTGTTCCCTAAATATTATACCCACTTTAGGCAGTACCTAGTATCACCTTAGCTATCCCTGGTTTACCTTGGCAGCTTCCTAGCAACACCATGAACACTGAACAGCTGTTGGTGAATCACATGAACCAAAATAAGAAGGGCTTTCCCAATACATTCATCAGGATAAAGATTATGAAACAAATGGACAAACCAAACTGAAATATAAAAATCTATTTGATGGGATTTTCCACTCACGCTTATGGACATATTTGGGCGACCAGAGCTCTACACTCATCATGGTCCATTGCAAAATCTTTCATTTCATCCCAGTAGGTGTTGATGAAGGTCTGATGTCAGGTCAGTCGTGGCCGCCCCCTGCCCCATTGGCCTTTATGTGGAATGTATGAATTTCTGGCTACATTCCAGTGCGGACTTACAAAGACATAGTGCAAACAATAATAGATAATGGATGAGGGAGGGGAAACGGAGACAGTGCAAAAAAATCAAAGATGCACTGACAAATGACAAAGGTCCAAAAATACAACAACAAAGGGGGAAACGGCACCATGTGCATAGATAGGTCAGAAGTTGGGTTAGCTGAAGTAAAATGTCATAGGACCTCTTTGTTGGTGATGTGGTCAAAGTATCAGATGCAGCATTCGTCTGAGGCAGCGCTGATAAGACTTCCACCCTTTGGGTGACGCTGGCCAACAATTTTCATGTTTCAGAGGCATAGTATCCCATCAGGAAGATGGTAGATGGGTACAGATGAAGCTTAATGTTAGTGAGATGGATGCAGAATACAATATTTCACATTTGTTGAAATAGTTTAAATGCTTTCAATTTTGTCTACAAATTAACTGTTTTTAATACACAATATGCAATGCTGGTATGATGTGTCTTAATTTGAGCAATGTCTCGTAATTAGTGGATTTTGGGATTTACAAATATGTCTTTATTTTAAAAAACAGTGCAATCTGCCATAGCATTTATTGGCATTGTAGCTTTTGTGTTGTGACCGTGTGTGTTTAGTTTGTGAGTGTAAGAAAAAGAGAGAGATGAAGACAAACCCTGTCTTTCAGTCAGTGTGTACATGTCTGTCTGTATTGAGAATGAGCTTGAGCTACAGCAGTGCAGCAGTCACAAGAAATACGTTGTGGAGGAAGGAAGGGTGAAAAAAAAGATAGAAAGAAAAAGGAAATTGCAGAGTGGCCAGAAGTCAGCCTCCTTGGCTTCCTGTAGAGGAAGTGGATTAGATGAGCAGAAGGAGCAGTGTGTTCCTTATTTAAATGGATGCTGCTCCATCTTAACTCCTTCAGCATTACCACATACATGTGCATAATGCATTCATTTATTCCTGTTTTTATCGTAATGAATTGTAAATAGAAACAATTATAAATTGTGTGTGTTTTTATTTAGCAACATCATGTTTCTATTAGATTAAAATACATCCTTCTGAAACAAATAACAATAAGAGTATCGAATATAATCTGGGAATTCGTAAGGTCGTAACAATGCACCACAAGATGGTTAAAAATTGGTTGACGTATCACAATTTGGGCCAGTCATTCATTTAAGATTAATCGATATTCATTTTACACAGTGGAGGGCACTGGCGCTATTACCTTGCCTGGTTGACGTCACTCCACATAGTTTCCAGGTATGAGATTTTCCAAATTAAAGCGCAATAATTTTTAACGACCTTTGTCTTTTTTTCATTTTGTTTAAAAATTGAGAAAAAAAACATTGTGGATATATCATATGTCCCTGTTAAGCAATTGTGTTCAGTGTATAAAAGCTCAAAAGGCTCAGAGAACAGTGGCTGCTCTCTATCGAACAGTAGAAAACTGGGTTGTAGAGGATTTACTTATTAATCTCGTTAATTAGGATTTAACATCATGTTTAACACTTTTGGTTTACATTCATAACAGGCACGATGTAGTTGTTCATTATACAAGTCTCATCAGTACACAAGTTTATATCAGATGCAGTCATGGACAATTTTCACCTCACTTGCATGTTTTTGGACTGTGTGAAGAAACCGGAGGAAACAAACACACGATTGTGTACCAAGAGATTTAATAGTGTGATTCTAAAATAACAGTGCTAAAAACACGTGTCATAAAGCATGTGGATGTGCATGAGCGAGCATTCTTATGCGTGTGCGCACACTTGCGTGTTTATATGAAAACACTCTTTTGAAAAGGGGAAATTTCCTGTGCCTGGAAGCTGCTCTCATCCTCAGGAATTTCCTGAGTGCTCAAGCACTGGCTGTATTTCTTTTCCCTCCCCCTCACTCTGAAAGGGAAACTATTCTCACATGCCAACGACCAGAAAATGAGCGTAGCTTCTTCCTGCTCAAAACCAGCTCCACATGGTTTGTTAGAGGAAGAGAAAGGAAGAAGGAGAATAATGAGGAATCTGTTTGATAAATTATCTGTGATGGGAACTTCATAAACCCTTTACACACTTCACATGCTCTTTAAGTAGTGTGATTAATCTGAAAAGTTGCACTAGTTAGACGCGAACAAGGTAAGAGAGTAGTAACATCAACATGATGAATGATTATAGCAGTTGAGAGGGTCTGCACTGCAACATTGGGTTGTGTAAATAGTTTTCTCCTGTTTTTACAGGTACTTTAGTTGGCCTTTTGCTCTCTCATATCATCACACTACAATGATTATATGGTCTTTTTCACCAATGTGAGGAATTTGGACCACTAATAACTGCAGTGTAATTATATTCTGTTACATTAAAATGTCTGTCCAGAATTCTTTTGTGTTCCCAACTGCTCTTGAGATACATCACAAACTCCCAGGCAGACATTCTCCTTTAGATAATTTCATTTCATAATTCATAAGTCTTACCAATTCTGTGAAAGCAAATGGTGAGGACATTTAACCTTTGAACTGGCAACAGTTTCCAACCTGTCGTTTGCAATTTAAAAAGGTGGACGGCACACATTTTTACATACAGTGCCTTGCAAAAGTATTCACCAACCCACCCCTTGACATCTTTTTTTTCTTTTTTCTTTTTTTAACCTCATAACCTGGAGTTACAGTGGATTGTTTGAGGCTGTGCATCATTTCATTTACAAAACATGCCTGCAAATTTGAATATTCTATTTTTTTACTGTGAAGCAGACAACAAATAGGACAAAATAATATAAAACTTCATTGTGCATAACTATTCTCCCCCTAAAGTAAGTACTTTTTATAGCCACCTTACAGCTGCAAGTCGCTCTGGATGAGTCTCTATGAGCTTGCAATCTGACCACAGATTCTCAATTGGATTAAGGTCTGGGCTTTGACTAGACCATTCCAATAAATGTACATGTTTCCCCTTAAACCACTCGAGTGTTGCTTTAGCAGTTTGCTTTTGGTCATTGTCTTGTTAGAAGATGAACCTCATA
>JAYDZG010000001.1:27065859-27076507 GCA_034509265.1 Microcambeva bendego | reverse complement strand
TCCAACATTACAGTGATCCAAAATGTACATCAAGGACCTCTGTTGCATTTTTGAAGAAAAAACAGTTGTTTTCTTTTAAATCAATCACTTTATCTCATCAGGGTCGTGGCTGTTCTAATTCCACTGGGTCATGGCACCAATCCATCACCATGTTTCAGCTATTATTACAAAGCTATTGCCATGCATGTCATTCAAACCTAGTTGTGGGCTAGCATAATAGACCACTGCATAACCAGAGCACATACAATTACTTATTGTAAATAAGAATATTAGATTTGGCCAATGCCTGGCCAAAAAGGTAACCACCAGATTTAACTAAGCAAATAGATAATTATCCCATTGGATAATTACTGCATGTGTGATTATGTTTCAATTGGCAACACATTTTTTAACCCTAACTGATGCAGTGAGTAGCTTCTTATTTGTGAAAAAACTTGTAGAAAGACTGTGGTCATGAACAATATGTTAATCTGTTTTAAGAGGATTTGGCCTGCATCTAGCAGAAAAGAAAGCAGTAGAACTCAGGGATATGTTTAATAGTGAAAGTAAGATCATTTCTAACTCAGGGGATTGGGACTAAACGGCTGTGTAGCCTTAAGAAAACTGTTTGTCAGTGAGGCTAACCGGTGAAAACGGCTTCTAAATGCTAGGTAGCATAAAGATTGGGCTCTGGAGCAATGGAAAAAAGGTTATGTGGACTCCAGATTTACCCTGTTCCAGAATGATGGTCACAACAGTGTTAGAAGAGAGGTGGATGAAGTGATGCACCCATCATATTTAGTGCCTACAGTACAAGCCGGTGTTCGGCAAAGTTATGTGCCCAAAATCTGTCGAATGTGTGGAATTTTTCCTCCCCGATGGCACGGGTATATTCCAAGATGGCAATGCCTGGATTCATCTGGCTCAATTTGGGAAATAGTGGTTCAGGAAGCATGAGACTTCATGAGACATTTTCACACATGGATTGACCACCACAGAGTCCACACCTAAATCCTATTAAGAATCTTTGGGATGTGCTGGAGAAGACTTTTACCTAGTAGTTTAAATCTCAGATCATCAATATAGGATCCCGGGATAAATATAAATCGAGCTCTGGACAAAAATAAATGTGACATTGCAGAAGCTTGAGAAAATGATTTCACAGCGAATGTGTGCCATAATCAAAGTACAATCATTTTTTTGGCCAGGCAGTGTATATTGGGTAATAACTAATGAGTGCAAATGAATTAAAATGATGTGTCTTGTGTGTGCTGTTCAGCAGTTCATCATGTTCGAGCAGGAACTTGTGAAGTTGTAGCGTTACATCGATGCTGCAATAAGAACAAGATTGAGGAGCGTTCTCAGACTGTCAAATGTTCCTGCTTTCCGGGACAAGTAGCTGGAACCACACGAGCTGCACCTTCCTGCGTAGATGGTACATAATCTTATTTGTCCTCATAAACGTTCCAATAGTCCAAAATTATTTAATCATTACTTGTATTCATGTAGCACACTGGAATTTTTACATACATTGGTGCACAAATAGTGCACCCAATCAAACACACAACAGACAATTGTCTTGTGAGTGGAAAAAAAAACGTGTGTATTCATCAGGACACAAGCACAGAGCTGTTTAAATCAAATGACACATGAAAACATGACACCAATGCATACTAGTGACTAGTAAGAAACTATGAAACACTTAATTACTTGTGGCAAGGTCTTGATGGCAAAGGCTTTCCCATCCCGTGTTGTTTGCTATATGGCAGACTGAGTCTTTCACGTTGAGGTGTCACAAAATCATGTGACGTGCTGGTCCAGTGTGTAAGGCAGTTATTTACAACAATAAGGCCTTCACAAAACATAGCCTTTGTGTTGCAACTGAAGACTTGAGAAAGAGCATTACCACTGACCTTTGTTTATTAGGACTTCCTTTTGTGTCATGACGAGCTGTAAAGTGTGCTCTAGACATGGTGTCCGTTCCATGTCCATGTCGACATGATGATACTTAACAACAGAAACACAGATAAATGAGCATGTATAAAAGGTGTATATATATATATATGGAGTTTACCAATGGAGTTAGTTCCATTGGTAAATACATGTGTTTTTGACTGGTAATAAACTTTAACTGGTAATTCACTTTACAAAACAGCTGTGGTATATTTTATTTCACAGCATACTTGAAACACACAATTAGTTAATGAAATAATGTTGTCCTTAAAATGCCTACCTTTGCATTGAGCTCTGGGTAACCTGTCTGCAGATGTTTTTTCAGAATTGTTGTGTTTTTACCTGAGATCATCGTCCCACATCCTCTTGTTTTTCACGTCAAATGAGAAATGTGTCCATACACCAGCTCTACTCTTTCTCCCTGACATTGTGGAGTTAGTTTTATTGGTAAAGACAGTTCACAGGCTAGTCTAAGCCAAGGAATTACTGCCAAATTGAAAAGTAATCAGTGTACTGGAACATTGTTAAAAGTAATGAACATATGTCATGCTTTTCCAAACTAACATACACAATATGTGCCAAAATGAAAAGCAAAACGTAAAGTAATGTAATGTAATGAAAGCCAAATATCCCTTTTTGTGAAAAGTGTATGCCATCAGAAGGAGACTACACAAGTTTAACTTTCATGAAAGATAGGCAAGGAGGAAACCCTTGACTCTCCATCATAGGATCCAGTATGAACTTTTCACTGTATCAAAGGGTTCAGTTCAGTTCATTGTCTTTAACCCCATATCCTAATTAGGGTCGGGGAGGGGTGCTGGAGCCTATCCCAGCTTCTAAATGGCACATAGTAACACCCTGGATGGGGTGCCAGTCTATCACAGGTACCCACAGGACAATTCAGTGTCTTTGGACTGTGGGAGGAAACCGGAGTACCCGGAGAAACCCCCGGTTTCCTATATAATTAAATTAAAAGATAAATAAAAGCCATTCATAGCTATGAGGCTACAACTTTGGTTCTGTGTGATTTTTTTTCCGGGTGCTACGGTTTCCTTCCACAGTCCAAACAGATCCGAGTGAGGAGCACAATTATTCATGAGTGTGTTCAATATGACCGTGTGAACTGATAAATCTGGTGTAATGAGTAAAAACCTGGTCTGTCATGAATGTAACTAAAGTGTTAAACATGATGGTAAAATACAATCAAAAAAACATTTATAAGTGCTTTACAATTGTTAAGTTTTGATAGTATCAGAGAACAAAGCAATTGGAAAACACCCTGATGGACCTTAGCCCCTCAGTGCTGTCTGACCTATAGGATGACATTTTGTGTCTGGCATTATCTGCAAATTAAAGCATAGCACTAATGTGCTCACAGCAGGAAATCTTGACAAAACGATGAGCATTTAACCTTTTCATTATTCCCACTACATATTTAGATATCACACCTTTTTCTTAGCTGTCTGTATGGTAATGTCTTCTTAAAAGGGTTTGTATTTCTGTGCAGGGTGTAAAAATAAATCCTGTGATGTAATTTAAGTAAGAGGGGCAGTAGTACTCATCATACATCACCTCAAAAGTTGACATATTTGACAACAATCAGAACACCTTTTAGACCACAATATTGATGTTCTCCTATCAATCATTCTGCTATATGATGGATCTTGATGTATTTAAATTAAAAGACATTTATCCTCCCACAGCCACCATAGTGGAGCAGAAGTGGTGGTGTCAGATGCACCCGTGCTTGGATGGAGAGGAGTGTAAGGTTCTGCCTGATCTTAAAGGCTGGAGTTGTGCTACAGGAAACAAGATCAAGACCACAAAGGTACTACACAACAAACTGTCAGTTTTCATAATATGAAGTCACTTTTATGATATCTAACATTCACCATATTATATACAGCCATGTGTGTGAAGTGAGTTTTTTTTAGATTTAGATTTAGAATACACATTTACACCCTAGTTAACAGCAGTGGAGGCAGTGAGCACACATGCCCAGAGCAGCCCTAACCTCGGCAACTGGGGAGCAGATAGCGGTTAGGCCCTAGCTCAAGGGCACTTCAGACGTGACCTGTCAGTGCTGGGAATTGAACCTGCAATCTTCTGATCACAAGCCCAGTTCTCTAACCAGCAGGACATGGCTGCTTCACCAAATGATTACATTTAATTTACATGAATACCATCACCTTTGGCATGAATTAGCCATGGAGACTGCTAGCCAGGCCTTCACATCCAATATGAGTCTGACCTCACAAATGCACATCTGGAAGAATGGTCAACACCTCCAATAAACATACTCTTTAACCTTGTGGAGAGCCTACCCAGGAGAGTTGAAGCTGTTATAACTGCAATGGGTGGGTTCACAACATTTACCTGTATAATGAACATCTCCTTTAAGATTTTCTGGTGTAAACAGAATTCAAGGGTTTATTAATAATGGCAAGTCACACAGACCACATCTCCCCATTACATGCCCACTATCGTATTGGACTGTTTGTGTGCTGTTACTGTGCTGTTACTGTGTTGTCCTTTTGAATGCAATCTGATCAAAAGAAATTGATTTTGGTTTCATCTGACCAATGGATGCAATCCCAAAGTGCTGAGTTTTGGTAACATGTCTTTCAGCAAAAGTCATTACGTCTTCTTTGTGCTTGGGTTTTTGTAAGTGGTCAGCATCCACTGAATCATCTTCATTGCAAGATGTGCTTCATGGTACTTTTTGGAACTTTCGCCCCAGTATACTGCTGAATAGAGTTGGTCAATTCTGAAGCATTTCTCTTCGATTTGTTTTCCAAAACTCACAGTACGTGGCACTCATCATGAGTGGTGGGTTTAGGTCTTCACCCAGGATACTTAAGCTTACTTACGTCTTCTTGAAAGTCTGAAGGACCTTGGCCTTTTTACTCACAAGTAATAAGAAACTTATTTGTTTGTATTAAAGGCCTTTCTGATGCAGCTAAATTATTCTTTTTCCTAATTATAAAGGAAGTTCTTTGCCATGTTGTACTTTAACTTCAAAGAGCAGAACGTTTTTTTATGGATTTTCATATAAGCAGTGATCAGGATAAGCTGGCTTTACCTGCAAACACTGATTATCCAATCAGAGCTTAGTTTCAGCTTTTAAAAGTGAATGTTTAAGGTTCTAATTAGATTACTTATGAGGGTGTTGTCATTTTTGAACTGCAACATTTGGCTTGAAAGTGGACGTTTTATAGGGCAAACCTTTGGTATTTCTGAATATTTGGACTATAATAAATTACTTTAAGCTTCTTTAGAAATTAGCTGAGCAGTTGTGAAATATGTGATGACTTGTTAGGGGTGAACGAATTTCTGGGCTATACTGTAGATACTGAAGTGTACTCAAAGTTTATCAAATATGTTAGTTTATTAGAATAATTAACTGATTATTCTATGTGTGTTCATTAGAAAATACAGTATTCAAATGGGTGAATGCTTACCCAATCAATCAGTCAGAAATCATCTGTTTTGACCTCAGTGTGAGAAGCTTTTAGCTCTGTCACAAATGGCAGAAAAGGAAGCAACTTGTTACAACAATTTCACACCTTCACAAGCTAACATACTGACTTTAATTAGAACCTTTTAATAGTAAGGTGATGCTGATGCCCTTGTCCTAGTTATGACAGCTGTATTGCTTCACTCCTTCTGTCATTGTCAATTATTTAAAGTGCTACACCAATCCTGTCTGGAGCCAACCTATTGATTCAAAAAGTCTTGGACAACATAAAACAAAGAATATCTTTCAATTTGTTTTTTGTTTGCGTTTTATAGTAATTAAGTGATGAAAAAGATGATTTTGTTGATTAATTATGTATTTTTTTTCTTATATCCTGGCTGGAAATCGAATTGTCAGACTGTACTTAGTTCTGTCCTGGTCAGTGGAAGCTTTGGGCATAATTCATGTTATATACTTGCTGACACAATAATATGCCCCTGTTCACAAAACAACAACAAAAACACAATGTGTTAATTGTAATGTATATGTTTGTGGATGTTCAGCACATTACATTCTTTTAATGGAAGCTCAAATTAAAGTGGTTGGGCAGCTATTATACATTTTCCCTGATGCTAGGGTGATAAAGCGTCTTGGTTTGTTAATAATTGGCAGTAACATTTAAGGAGAACTAACTATTCATGTTACCAAATATCTGTTTGGGCCAGACGTTAGAAATACGGATTTGGAAAATCCATACACTTAACTATTTGTGACATTCGTAGATAGACAGACAGATAGTTACAGACAGACACTTTATTAATCCCAAAGGAAATTAAGGTCTCAGTAGCTATTTACATGAATCATAAATGAACACATACAGAGATTTGCATACAAACAAGTATCTGTATAAACTACAACAACTCTTAGACAACACCTGACACATTATACGAATGAATCCATGTAATATCCATGTAGACATCACACCACTACACCATTGTAAGGCTTGTAGCCTCGATAGATTTTAAACTGTTCCAACTTCCATTAATGGGGGATTTATTTGTAACTCTTTCTAGAGCAATGACTGAAAGGCTACTAGGTACCTCTGCTTGGTATAACCAGTTCTTTTAGAAAAGTTAGAAAAAAACTGTTTTAAACCTTATAGTACAGAATATTTGTTTAATTGCAGTGATTGCTCAGGAGATCTTTTTTCTCTTGAAATAGTAATCAAGGATGCCAGTCCAAGTACAAGTTTGTGGGTTATGCCTCAGGTTGAGAGTATGACACATCCACTGACATCACAGTAGGACTCATTCCACCTTTCAGAAATATTTTTGTAAAAACTAGCAGAAATAAACCAAAATATGTCTCAACAGGTTTTCCCTGTTTCCTTTCTTAATGTTAAATGACCACAATGTCCCTAACCATTATATTGGTTCTGTGATATACTCGAAAATAATTATTTTTGTGCTTTTGTTAAATTTCCACTAATCTTAAATTTTGGCTCTCATTCTCAACAACTCAACCCTATAAACAAGTCATATACAATCAAACAGAGACTTATTCTGATTGTCAGTGTCTCATGAGTTTCTTCCCGTGCACACTGAGCTTGACTTAACAAATTACTCTTGAGTTGAAGATCCAAGCACCAAGATTTATTCAATTGACCAGAAGGTCCTGGGTTCGATCTCCAGGTGGGGTGGTCTTTGTTATTTCTGTGTGGAGTTTGTATGTTTTCGGCATGTCACTGTGGGTTTCTTCCGACTGTCCTAAAACATGTAAGTTGTCCCGGATCGTGTTTGATATAACCTTGTGAACTGGTTAATCTTGTGTAACAAGTAATGTTCAATATTACCTACGTGTAAATCAGTTTTAAAAACAGTAGTTTTTCAAATCTACTGTTTTGACCTCTCATATACTTGTTCATTTTTATGAATGTAATGCATTTATGTATACTTTGTTCCTGAATGCATAGATTAAACAGAAAAGTGGTCTTCTGCAAAGATTATGAGGATAACCCAAATCTTAGTGGCAGTAGAGTCTTTTTCATATATGATCCAATGACTACCCCAAAATAGGTCTGCCATAAACTACATGCTAAACTACTTTTGGGAAAGTGAAGGTTTTTAAGGGGTGGTGACTGTTAAAATGCATATACAAAGAACAGATGAACCAGTGCAGCTAAATTTTCAAGGGTAATCCAAGTCTCAGCCAGTGCCAAGAAGTAGAGGGTATTTAAAGAACCAAAAGCTAAGATAAAATCTGCTTTCTGGATAGCTGACTGACAGTTCCAGAGATATCCTGCCATCACTTGACGAACTGTTATTCTAAATGTTTCTATGTCATTAAAAAACGCTGGAGGTCTGCAATATATTACACAAACCCAATACTGAGCACAATTGCAGCTGATCAGTTAAACAGTATAGCAGAGAGACCAAGTAACATTGTGATAAAACAGTAGGAAAATAGACACAGGTTAATCTGTTGCATACAGTAAAATAATGAATACTATACAAAATTAATATAAAACTAATAGTATTTAACAATAGGAATCAAGAACACTTTGTTCTATTTACATTAAGAATATTAAGTTAGGACGAACAAATAATACAACTCAAAAAACTACTACCCCACATAAAAAAGTTGGGTCATTATGAAAAATGCCGATATAAGGTTCATTTACACCTATTCCCATATTTCAGACCTGCAAGCCTATAAAACAAAAGTTGGGACAGTAAAGCATTTACCACTTTGTGATGTCTCAGTTGTCAACAGTTCAGCGTTGATCTCAGGAGTTCAGCGTCAGCTTGCGGCCTTTACGCACTAAGATTCACTTAGATGTCTTGAATAATTTAATGATATTATGCAATGTAGAAGGGGAAAACTGCAATTTTTTTCCATTCAATACATTGAAATCTTTCTTTTTATTTTTTTAATCCTGTTTGTCCCAGTTTGTTTTACACTGGATACCCTTTCTGACACAACCATCCTTTTTTCCAGGCTTGGGACCAGCACTACAGTTTGTTCATTCTAGTGGCTTGGGTGACAACCAACCAAACGGCAAAACAGGGGAGTTCAGTCTCTCAACGCTGGCTCCACCTGGGTGCTAATAATTTTCTTTTTTTTCTTTTTTGTCACAAAAATCTCTTTACTATTTATTTGTCCCATTTTTTTAAACATTTCTTAACATAAAACAAACTGCACACAAGGTTAAAATATGTTCTAGTACAAATGATGAAAAATTGTAAACTCACACAACAAAAATGACTATTCAACAACAAATGCAGCCTGTACATAGCAACTGTACAGGAAAGGAATAGCAGAAATGAAATCTGGCTGTCACAGCAAGATGCTTAGAGTGCCTATGACAACCAAGTTCTCAGAAAATAAGGAAAGAAAGCAGACCCAGAACAAGCCAGGGGTGGCAAGAGACCCGTACTGTAACAAAACAAGCTGACTGGCACATGAACACAGCTTGTCATGTTACAGTACAGGATAGAAAAGGGATAGAGCAGAAATGTGAGTAGTATGTTGCTTTATTACATGAAATAGGTGAAGAACTCTCTGTGAGTTGTGAATTTCAAAGTAGCCACATAATGTGCCACTATTTCAATAAGTCACCCCAACCTGTGCTCGACTGTAGCTGCCGAAGGAACCTGTGAGTAATTTCATTGTGATGTGCTTAATAACAGTTGGCTTTCAGGAATTAGGTCACAAAAGCTTGTTCACAAAAGAGTCTAGAAACTGAGCAAGCAACAAAATCTTATTTCCTTAAATGCAAAACTCATAATTATGCTCCAGACTCAGGCTTTCACTTTCTCTAAAGAAAAATGATGGTACCTCAGTGAACTATAACAATACATCAAGTCTGTCATGTATTACTCCATATATTCACGCCTATTTTAGAGCCAGTAATTGAAATACTGCATTTAAGGAACTGTGTGCTTTCAATGTGCAGGCAAATTGGATGTCTGATGTTTTTATTCCAGTTCCACCAATGCTTTTGTGACTAATATAAAATGAATTTAAAATCTGGTGGGGGCCCTTTCAATACAAGTTAAAATCGAAGATCACCTTAATGCCCATATGTTGTGGATGTACAGATGCGGGGAACACTTTTTGCTGAGTCAAACCACCCTGGGTAGCACTTTATCATTTCAATGTGTCTATTTATATTATTAAGATTTCTTTAATAGAAATGCTTAAACTTTTAATTTTGGAAAATGTTTTACTTTTTGCTTGCTGCAGCATTAGGGTAAGGACAAAAAAATGTCAGGATTTGTCATATAACAATGACAAATAACTTTGAAAAAGCAACTCATTAATTTTGGTCAGAGTGGAAAAAATTATTTGAATTTGCAGGCAAGAAGAATATATTTCAGTGTTGTCACAAGGTTGAAACACATTTGTGATGGTAACTTGAATATGAACCTGCTATGTGTTATAATGTTAAAAATGCCTGTAACTGTCCATTTTTATCATTTAAACTCAAAATTTGCAGCCAAAACACATTTTCAGTCATTACTGCAGTGTTTTGGGCCTGCCCAAATAAATCATTTATCTCCGCTTGTTCTGTTAGTTTTCATCCGTCTGTCTGTCCACCGCCTTCTGTTTCACCCAGGAGTCCAGTTAAATTTCTGCCATGTCAGGACCAGCCAATGAATCCAGCTAGCTCAACTAGTTCGGTCAGTCGAGTTTGTTTAGGCCCACCAATGTCCATTTGTCCCTATCACAATATCCGGTTAAAGCACCAGGGTACATGCAACCGACCGATGATGTCCTTCCAGAGTCCATGCAGATGACTGTTACATACTACCAGTCGATCAACAACATCTCTCCAGAGTCCGCGCAGCCGAACGATGATGTCCTTCTATGCTCAGTGTAGCCAACTGATGACATCCTTACAGGGTCTGCGCAGCCGACCAACGACGTCTCTCCAAGGTCCGCACAACTTACTGCCTTTGTCCACAAGTCTAAATCGCTGAGACGTGCTTCTGTCCACAAGTCTTTAGCGTCGAGGGGTGCCTCTGTCTGCAAGTTGTCAGAACCAAGGGGTGCTTCTGTCTGCAAGTTGGGGCACTTCTGTTCATAAGCCGCCAGTGCAGTATATGCACATCTTTTCTGAAAGGCCCCAGAGGCTGCAGCACCATTAAGCAAGAGGCACCACTAACCAAACAACACCATGAAGACCATGAGGTTCACCTTCCAACAGGAAAATGACCCAAAGCATACTGCTAAAGCAACACTCGAGTGGTTTAAGGG
>JAYDZG010000001.1:26980687-26995147 GCA_034509265.1 Microcambeva bendego | reverse complement strand
AGAAAGGCAAAGTAATCTCCACTTAGCTGACCTGAGACTGAACTGTTTGGTGTTACTTTATCTTTTATCCAGCACTGATAACTGGGGAGAACTGGAAAGGTAATCTGTACTAAATACATTCACCTCCAGATGATCTTGTTTTCACTCCTGCCTGTAAGTGCTAATGCCTCTAAGTCAGTGGTTCATTCACACAAAATGCAAGTCACCCATGCAGTGGGCATTGATGCACAGTGGGCATTGATGTGTCCCCTGCCACTGAGAAGCACCAAACAGCAATGACTGTTTCACAGCTCTATGAAACTTGAGCGATGCTATTTGTATTTTAAAATAAGAACACGGGGGAAATCCAAAGCCAAATGTTTTATATTGTTGTTCTCTTCAATGCTTTGCCACAATTCATTAATACAATTATTATTCTTATTATTATTGGTCTACATGGGTAATGAAGTGTTGAGCGATGAAAAACACCCTAAGTTTTTACTTAATTTTTTTTACACTGTAAGTTAATTGTAGCTTTTCTGCTGGGTGAAAAATATGAATGCTGTTTATTAAAATTTAATGATGAAGACATGTACTATAAATTACCTTTTAATTTCTATGCAGGAATCTGAGTACAATAATATTATTTACAACCTCCTCCCACTACACAACTACACCCATCAAAAAGTACATTAAATCCTGGTCTAAAAATCGAGTGTTACCTTATTCTTAGAAAGCATTACATAATGACATTACATTACATTTATTTATTTTTGCTTTTATTATTTTCATTTTAAATCATTAGATTAGCATTGTTTATTCGGATATTTAAACAAATGGCTTTAATTTAAGGCTAATTGGTTTTCATTAATAATTTACTTGTATTTATTTTGATATTTTATAATGCTACAGTTGTGTTCTGGTTAAGCATAAATGATACAATCTGCAGATCCTGTCAGCTTGATTTGATTTTTAAGAATTAATAAAATAAATAAAAAACATCCTTTATTTTATTTGCCTGAATAAAGAAATGATATTCTATGTTACCCAGAAAGGCAAGGTAATTCTACACAATTAAAACAGAGCCCCCACTAAGCTGACCTGAAGGCTGGGGGTTTGGGTATTATTTAATCTTATTATTCAGTGCTGACAGTTCCAGCGAACTGGAAATCTGATCTGTACAAAAACATTCAGCTCCAGATGATCATGTTTTCATTACTGCATTTGAGAGCTTATGTCTCTAAAGTCTTAGTGTGCTCCTCTGTGTTAGTAGAACTTTCACACATATGCAGATCATTCGGGCTGAGGGCACTGATGGACGCCCTCACCAAGGCAGATTTTTCATTAAAAATTTAAGTTCACCCAAACTCATGTGATGGTTTTTCATACAATGCGATCTACGCACTCAGAAGAATACTTATTCAAGTATAGTTTCTGGGATTCTCTGAATTCCTTTCATTATATTATTTTCATGATGTTCTTTTTGAACTGGTTAATTGATTCAAATTCTCTCACAATGAATATCACAAAGTGGTGAGCAATGGGGTGCTAAAACAAATGTGCAAAACACGCTATTCCTCCAGTGTTGGTTTTTCAAGCTCCCAAGTTTGAATATGTGGGCACATGTACAGACTGGCTGAGTGTCTGGAAGAGTGGCCAAATGTGTTCCTTGTTGATTGCACAGGGGTAGCACTATCCAAAAACAAACATTTACAAGTCCTGAGCTGTAAGATTGTAAAGAAACTCTAGGCACTTAATAAGCACTGATGTATGATAGAAAAAACACATTCTTCCACTGAATTACACTTGAAGTCAATTATCATCGACGTTTGAAAAGTGGACTGATATAGCAGGGGTAATTCTAGGTGAAAAGTGCCAAGTAAATGGATTTTAATGGAACTATAAACCCTTGCTAGTTTTATTTTAGGTCCAAGGTGGACAGCCATATTTTGGGCCTTACTATGTTCACAGGTAAATGTGCCTAATTTAACAGAAACTTTATTTTTTAAAATGACAGATTTCACATATTTTTAAAGAAAAGTGCCACATTTCACGCTATTAAATCACACTATGCCTACCTTAAGAGTTGAATGTAACTCTATTCTGTGTTTTCACCCACCTCCCTCTGGGTCCCTAGAAGTGTTTTAGCTGCTGCTTACACAATTACTACAGTACTCGAGTTTTATTTAAAAAAAAAAAACAAGAAATTTACGTAACATAGACAAACTATCATGAGATAAATACTTTAGTGCAGCATGAGATGCATGAGTAGAGAAGTGACTTTGACATTTACTATGAAACCCCTAAAGGGACAAAATGCACTCAGTATGTAAATACCTACAGTACATCATTGAATTAATCTGATGACATATGCATCTCTGAAATTGATCATTTATACATGTGGTTCTCAACCAGGGAGTCTGGATATACTAGGAGACCTCAGTTACCTTACAATGGGTCCCCATTGCATTTGATTGAGAAAAGTACAAAACAATCATGTGACGAGACCGCAGAGTGATGTAATAGAAAGCCATTATCAGAGAAAACATCAGAAACATATTTCACCCTGTATATATCACCAACATTTCTGGAATTGTTTACTACCTGTCTCTTAGCACCCCTTCTGTGGTGACTGTAAGATCAGTTGAAATTACTTCCCATTCCACAACTCACTGA
The DNA here is from genome assembly GCA_034509265.1 of Microcambeva bendego. Classification (NCBI taxonomy): domain Eukaryota; kingdom Metazoa; phylum Chordata; class Actinopteri; order Siluriformes; family Trichomycteridae; genus Microcambeva; species Microcambeva bendego. Next base: position 26,992,492 of record JAYDZG010000001.1, on the reverse strand, counting down.
ACTTGGAAAGATTTAGCATGTTGCATCTAGTTCTCCTGACTCGCTCTTTGTACAGTGTGTTGAGAAAAGCTGTTGCCACGTGTTAAATGACACCCTTAACCGGAGAAGTTAACCACACCTCAAGAATAAACAATAGGATTAAAAATTCTTGCTAGAACCACCTGACTGAAGGACAACATGAGGAGCCATGGGAAGGGCGAAATAAAGAAAACAGTGCATTTGGCTTGAAGGAGAAAGTGTATGTAAGAAAGAGTAAAGCAAGGACACATAAAAACATATGAACTGCTCGGATGTGTGACTAATCACCTGATAATCATTAAACGCAGTATTGTACACAGCGAGAGCAAAAAGTTTAATACAATTTGTGCACCTGTTTTACATATTTATTCTAATAGATTCAGCAAAACTATTCACATAAAGGTGAATTAAACTAAACTGATTAATGTTTCAATCAGAGACAGCACATGGAGCTGGTCTGGTGCCATTTTACAGTGAAGCAGTGCAAAAGAACTCAAAAGCAAGATGTGATTTTGTTATTTTAGCCCAGGCCAAGGGTGCTCAGATAATTCAGTGGTAAAATATACTTGCCTACAGCTGCTTTAAACTGGAGTTTGAATCTCAGAGGTGCTATCGGCAGGTCGAGCATTTATTTAATCATTTTTTCTATTTTATTTATGTGTTTTCTCTCATTTCCCCCCAATTTAGCAGAGTCAATTTGTCTTCCGCTGCTGGGGAGCCTGCGTCCCTACACAGCTTTTTAAGACCCCACCAGCTGACCAGTGGCAACACCAAGTTGTGAACTGAAGAGTTCAGAATCTTGGCAGTGGCAACCCATACCTAAAAAAACTGCATAATAATAACAATACTTACTTATGTAGGTCAGCTGTAGTTTAATGGCTAAAATACTGGGCTTTTAATCAAAAAAGTCACTGGTTAAACTCCAACCTCATTGGGTTTTATATTCTGTATGGCGCTATCGGTGTAGGTCTGTTGGTTCCTGTTTTCTTGGTTCTCTATTCTTGGTTCTTGGTTTCTGCTCTGCTTAAGGTTAGTTTTGTATCATTCATTGTCAACCCCTTATCCTAATTAGGGTCGGGGAGGGGTATTGGAGCCTATCCCAGCTCTTCAACATGTGCAAAGCACATGGTAACACCCTGGATGGGGCGCCAGTCCATCGCTGTTACTTACAGGGCAATTCAGTGTCTCCAATCGACCTGGTAACATGTCTTTGGACTGTGGGAGGAAACCGGAGTAAGTTAGTTTTGTATTTTGATTCATTTTGTCTGAATGTCTGTTTATATCTCTTGGTTGTTTGGCTTGTTATTGTTGGTACTCTCTGTTCCCCAGTCTTTGTTCACTTTTATTAAAGTTTTATTGTTTTGTATGTACTCTAGTTTTGGTTCCTATCATGTTCTCTTGGTTTGGTGCATATTAATTGTCTGTTAAATAATACATCTATTTCAGCTTCGCCTTTGTTTGGTTGGTTAAGTATGTCGGCTTCGGCTTTTTTCATTTTGGTTTTCTTGGTTTAGTTTGTTTAATAAAGATATTCTTGTTTGTACATCTCTGCGTGTGTGTCCACTAAGTGTTAACTAAGGCAAGTGAGACCTGCAGTTCTTTAGTTGTTCATGTGGGTTTTTATATTATCATTGAAAAGTCATGTTTGTGTTTACTTTGGTTCACCCTGATGATCAAGGGTTCAGGGGTTTAAAAAAATAAAATAAAAAAATTAAAAAGGTCTACAGATAATTCTTCTAACCTGCAGATTACTGCCCCAGGATCTAGTAATTTAAGAGCTATGGGACTCCAATACAGTAAACTTACACCTCAAGCATTTGTCTCATGACTTCTACCAGAAACAACCCAGTGTTTTTGTGTAATTTAACTTCAGCAATGACCTTGGTCTTCAAAAGCATTCAAAGCTCATTTGACTAATGTTTGCTGTGGTTGATCATTAACCACATCATCACATATTTTGTCCTGTAGGTCATTGCATGATATTATTGGATGCCACTGATCTTCTTAAGGGAATAACTATGAAGTTTTGAAGCTCTTCACGTAAGCAGACATGGGGCAAATGTAGTTCTTATGTTTCCTACTGAATTAACACCTTTCGTGAACAGTGGTCATCAGTAAAAGAAACGAGGAAACACTTCTACAGGACTGATATTTATTTGATTCTATGTTTTACTAAGCAAATGCTTCTAGCCAGGGCTTGGGTCACTACAAAACGCTGGCCACAAGACAGGACAGCAAAGCACACTGTTCAAAACATTCCTGACCATTGGCTGACCAAGCATGAATTTTTCAATAATAATTTCCTAGGAAAATATTTAAAGTTTTTAGACAGCATGTGACTAAAGTTCAAGACCTTGAGTTCAATCTACACTGACATAATTACAGGAATGTAAGATAACTCATATAATATTCATAATAACAATTCAGTCAGTGTCTAATATGAAAGCAACCTTTTCAAATGTAGTGACATTTTACCACTGCTATATACATTTATTGCTATATACATCCATATACAGCTAAATCTTTGAACCTTTACAAAAAGCTCTTTTTATTGTAATCATCTTTCATGACAAAAACAATAAACACATTTGTAAAGCCTTCAAAAAATGTTTCATATGTTTTAAAAACTGGACAAAGGCACCATTGGACATTATAATGATAACTTTCCACCAAATTTGTTCAGTCCTCTTTGTGAAGAATGAAGAAGCGAAATCATGGGATCATGAATAATTGAGAACCCACTGCAGCGCTATCTCGTCCATACTGACTATTCACTTTTCTCTCTGCAGCGAAGCAACCATCTAAACCTCAAATTAAACTGGGTCTAATTATAGGCTTGAAAATTATATTTTAAAATTGTAATACTAAAATGTTACATGATTTGACGGAAGCCAAGCTTTGAGTTAAAAACTGTAATCACTTGTGAGAAGAAAATGTCAAAGATATCATTCTCTGTCAATTTAGCTGCAGTTTCTTCATTCACATATATACTGTATATATATAGCATTAAAGTTTTAAAAATAGAAAGATTTTTTTTCCAATATTTTACTGGTGAACTTGATTATAGATAAATACATTTACAATGCACTGTGTAACCTTCCCATTCCTAGGACTCTAATGATTTGAAAACTGATAACACTAGTGATGATAAGAGGGTGCGGGAGATTGACAGGTGGATCCACGCCAGTGTTGCAGACTCTGTACCGGTATGATGTGGTGAAGTAAGAGCTGACCCACAAAGCAAGGCTCTCGATTTACAGATCGATCTACATTCCCATCCTATGGTCATGAGAACGAGATCACAAATACAAGCGGCCAAAGTGAGATTTCTCCACAGGGTGTCTGGACTCTCTCTTAGAGACAGGGTGAGAGGTTCGGTCGTCCGGGATGTACTCAGAACAGAGCTGCTACTCTTCCATGTTGAGAGGAGCCAGCTGAGGTGGTTTGGGAATCTGGTAAGGATGCCCCCTGGGTGCCTCCCTGAGAAGGTGTTCCAGGCTAGTCCAGTTGGGAGGAGACCCCGGGGAAGACCCAAGACATGCTGGAGAATTATATTGCCCAGCTGGGAATGCCTTGGTATCGCCCCAGTAGAGCTGATGGAGGTGGTTAGGGAGGGGGAGGTCTGGGACTTTTTGCTTAGGTTGCTGCCCCATGACCCGAACCCTAGACAAGCGGAAAATAATGGATGTTGCATAAAACAATGCAAAAATGATTGTTTTGAGTGTGCAAGCAACACACATCTGTGTTACACCATAGAAATTTAAGTGCAAGGAAAAGTGCAAAGTGCAAAGTGCATGAATTCAAAATTAATTATAAAAAAACCCATATCTTGTCTTTTAGTCAATAATTCAGCTTGTACTGTTGAGCACAAGTGTAAATATCAAAATATGGACTGCTTCTCTGCAACCAGAAAATGCACGGGTCATACTGAAACATGGATAGTGCAATGTGCCAGGACATGTTACAGAGGAATTTTTTAACATGTGCTGACAATGTGGTGTGGCATGTGGACCACTATATCAGTTAGCAATTGGTTAGTCAAATTGTCCAAGATGTTAAAGTCAAAAGCAGTTAAAAACATCACTCAAGTTGCTTAGTGTGGAAAACTCCCAACCACTTCTAAAACACAGACAAGTTCATTTACATTTAATCATTATGGGAGAATATGTTTATCATTTAATTTATTTGTGTAATTTAATAACGTGAAATGTGGCGCTTTCTTTAAAAATGAAGCAAATTAGCCTAATTATGAAACTTGGATAGTTCTAGGACATGTTACAGAAGAAATGAACTTACTTTATCCTTATTTCGGTGCATTATAACTTATGATTGGCAAACTTGATTTAAATCACAGTAAATATTTTATACATACTCATTTTTTTCTTGCGGTTGCTCCTGTAAGGGGTCACCACTGCAGATCGTGATCCGCATTATTGATTTGGCATAGTTTTTATGCCAGATGCACTTCCTGACACAACCGACCTTATTTATGCAGTCTTGGGACAGGCACTACAATGCCCTTGTTTTAGCACCCTAGTGGGTAAGTACCCATAGGACAGTTCCTTGTATCCAAATAACCTGAATGCATCTACAGAGAAAGGATTCGGATTGAGGCCTGAGAAGAAATTCTTGAAAATAATATAATTAAATAATTAAAAGGTGCGTTGATCCAGGTCCTTTCTGTAAAATTTGCATGTTCTCCCAGTGTCTGTGTGGGTTTATTCCGGGTGCTCCGTTTTCCTCCCACCATAGGCATCACCGCCATTGAATCACATTTCATAATTATTCGTTGGGACCCGCCCACATATAGCATAAAAGATTAGTTCATCCAGCACTGGTTCTAAGAATCCATTCCACTTGATCGATAGGAGAATACACATACCACTGAAAGTTCACTCCGGTTTTTACAGATTGACTACAACAACTCACCACATTCAAGTGAAGTGAACAGTCAGTGCAGTCAGATTAAAGAAAGTCAAGATACAGACTGCTGGAAACTGGAGAAGGTAACGTCAACCCCATTCCCATCTCACAGCGTCCAGCTGTTGCAAAAACCTTATTCTGTTGTTATATGTCCTCAATATTCACCCTAGGATATGTCACCCAAACATTTAAATTAAAGGAGTAAGCTGTGCCTTATTTAGTTTTAGTAACAGTAGGGTATTTTTGGTTGATGGACATAATTCTTACTTTTAAAATGCAGTTGAGTATCACTATGGCATGTTGTGTTACATCTAAAAGTAAAATGTAAAAACCCGTACACCCATAAAATAATTGATAAAGTAATTTCTTTTTTTTAGGGATAGCATTTAAATACAGGCTGATGAATACATCGATTAGTTGAATGAGGACTTGTTGAATCTATCTCTAAAATAGTCATTGAATTAAGTCACTTTAGAAGGTAAAATCTGGTGTTCAACAACCTGTTAAAAATACATAAAAAATCTTCTGGGAACCCCACCAAAGGTGTCCCCTGCCCCACCATATTAAGAATGCTACTAATAATAGTAAAAAAGACAATATTTTACCACCTTTATCTCTTCTTCTCCATTACGGATCACCACAGCGGATTGTTTTCTGCATTATTCATTTGGAATAGTTTTTATGTCAGATGCTCTTCCAGATGTAATCCTCCTTTTATTCAATGCAATGATTTATGCATTCTAGTGGCTAGGGTGGCACCCAGCTGACTGGTAGCAATGCCAAGATTAAAACTGGAGTTCAGACACACTGTACCAGTGTGCTAGCTGAAAATCCTGCCGCACACCCCAATACAGAAAAATTGAATCATACACTAGTGTGTACATATCAATACACTTTAAATTCTTTAGAATGGCTTACCAACTATTTTCCTATTTAATGTTAATACTGATTTAAAATATTATTATAAATACACATATTAATTGATACATTTTAAATTTCCAGCATTTAGCAGATGCTTTTATCCAAAGCGACCTAGATTTATGACTGGACACAATTTTGAGGGATAAGGGCCTTGCTCAGGGGCCCAATAGTAGCAACTTGGTGGTGATGAGGCTTGAACCATCGACTTTCAGATTACCAGCCCAGTACCTTAACCACTAAGCCATCACTGCTCGTAATACAATCAGTTAGATCAGAATATAATACAATATTGTAATCACACAGATTGTTTATAGTGCAAATAAATGAAGTGAGACAATTAATAGTGGAAAATAATTAGCAATGTGCCTATAATATAAACGTACTATAAAGTTTGAGTGTCTTGAAGCCACATAGATCAACTCCATGCTGATACCCTTGGTTTTTTAGAATTTCCCAAATTGGATCTCCTATGGGATTGCCTTTTGTCCAAATACATGCTTAAATGAAAAGCATAATGTGGGTATGATGTGTAAATTGTCTGTTGTGCAGGTAAAATATAAATATCAGTCATTTGTAAAATATTAGAAAACATGTACCTCTACACCTCGCATGAGAAAAATGAGAGACGAAAATGTTTTTTTCTTAAAGAATACAACTAGTTTACATGTTTACTCGAGCTCTTACTCATATCAATCTCTAGTCAGATTTTAATCTCCAGCACCGACAATTTGAGGGTAATTTCGACTGCTTTATCACCGCTGGGGGGCAGTGTTTACCACTTTACCATTCTATGTAATTCTGTAGAAGTTGTTTGACAGTGTGTGTGCTAAAGTGTGTGTCTATTTAAACATATGGTGAATGTGTTGTATATAAATCTGTTCTTTTTAATGTGATTGTACAATAGATTATCTTGTTATGTTCTATTTTATAGTTTTGTATCTGTAAATGTTTTATATAGATCTGTTCGTTTTTTTGTAATCTATATTTCCTTTGTAATTGAGCTTTGGCAATATGAATGCCCTTATTAGGCATGCCAATAATGCTTCTTTTGAGATTTGAGAGTGTGTAGGTATGTGTATACAGTACGTTAAGAACCAACTATACTGAATTTGTATTGCCCAAGGTTTAAACCTCCCAGTCTGCATTTTCACATGGGTCTGCATGGGTCTGCATTTCACTGGGAAACCCTAAACATTTTAGTAGGTAAATTAAAAACTGTTTTTGAGTGATTTATTAGTTAAAAAGTCGATTATAATACAACAATAATAACAAAACTTTATTATTCTTTTAAAGAAATGTCCATAAAACACTTAGACATAAGATATAACACTTACTGTTCCACAGAAATGTTTATTAAGGTGATTGTCAATGCACTGCAAAGGTAAGGATATTGATACTGCTGTTCATTGTCTGCTTGTGTTTCACTTTCAATTTGATTTACTGTAAATTATACAATATTATTATCATTATTATTATTTATCGTTGTTATTATTTTATGTTTTTGCCCCAATTATCAAAGAGTTTCAGGAATCCAAAAGATCATGTTGGTGTAGTTGACTAGCTGAACAACAAATTCCAGATCCAGCAGCTGTGCCACCTGAGCATTCTGTTGTTGTTGTTATTCTCACTGTAAATACTATTCTTGTTGTTGTATTATTTTTGTGGGTTTTGTTAGTGGTGTTGGTGTCAGAAGTAGTAGACTATTTGCATTATGGTTGTATGCTGAATAGGGTTGTATCTCAATTCACTGTTTTAAACAGAGTGCACAGTTTTGTGATGTAGGATGAAACCTAAGAACCCAGAGAAAACGCATGCTGTAGCTTTTAAGATAATTACAAACCCTATTTTCCAACATTAGACATCAATATAAGAATGTGTGAATGTTCTCAAACTTTACCTTATTGAACATAATGCCTGTAATGTATAGAAGTACACCTGATTTAAATTTTCAACCTTTTTCTGCTTTTTTTCAAGCAATTGTTTGGAAGCTGGGGTCAGAGCAAAGGGTCAGGCATTATATGGAACCTGTGGAGCTGAGAGGGTTAAGGGCCTTGTTCAATGTTGGAGTGGTATTCAAAGCTCTTCTAATTAGGCTACTGCTCTCACATGAACTCACAAAATACAGAGAAAAGATTTTTTTACTTGATAGACTTCTTTATTTTGTAAGTACAACAAATTCAGGATTTTATACTTGCAACAACAATAAAGTGATGGTGCAGTGGCATGTTTACAACTGCGTTCCATCCCATTACTTTCCCTATTAATTACAGTTTGAGATTTCCACATCTTACTTTTGGTACATGCTAAAAGATGCTGAAAAATGGCTGCTGAATAAACAACACATCGGCAAGAAAAGAAAAATTAACCCTGTTTGCAAAATCATAATCAAAGAAAAGCAATACTTTTGCTAAAACACAAGAAAAAGGGATGAACATGGGTAAATGTGAGGAAAATAAATAAATAAATAAAAGACATAAGAACAGCTGCCTCCCGCAATGGGAAAAAGAGACATAAGAACTGCTTGTCACAATATGGCAAGCTGCTCAGAGCACCTGTGACAACACAGTTTTTATGAAAGGAGAAAAGAAGGAAACAACATGGGGAGGTAGATACACAAATGGAATTCCCGTCCCACCAACTGGTCCAGCCTGTGGGTTTAAACATGGGGGTCTGCTCTGGAAAAATGCCTTTACTCTACCTCTGGGGCTAGCCCACTCATCCATGGTGATTCCCTCATGACCCCTGAAAAGTGTTGTAACACCAGCTGAGTTCCCAGAAAAAAAGAAAAATGTGCCTCGTACACAGGAGAAAGCTGGACAGAAACCAAATCTGACACCAAAGCTCTAGAGTAAGTAGGTTGCCAACAAAGGAGCTAGCAAGTATTGTAAGCAAGAAACCATTACGAATACAAACAATTCCACCTGGAACAAATAATCCTTAATAATCAGCCACAGGTCTGGAATGTCAATTATATGCTCAATCTGCTGGCCAAATTTGGGAAGGTAGAAGGACATCATTCTGTAACTTAGCCATGCTGCCATTTTACAGCTTGTTACACTTGCTGTTGGAAATTCTTTTTGAAGTATCTGACCTTTATTTAAAAGAAAAAAAGGGATAAAACACGATCCATCTTTGCTTGCCCTGACTGCGACTTGCAGTGAATATATTCTTCTTTTATACCCAACCATAGTTCCTTCACGACCATAGCTTGAATTGTGTATAAACCTTTAATTCTTATTTTACAGAAATCCACTTTTCTTTGATTTTTATCCAGTTAAGAATGAATTTAAGAAGAAATAAAGTGCCACATATTGTTGTTTTTATTTTAGATCATCTGCATACAAGTTTAAAATAATGAACGAAAAACTATAATTGAATGGCAAGTCATAAAACTTGGTACATCTCTCTCCCTACTAGCCTTGAAACAAGGTGGGTGGGAGAAAAGGGATCCAGCAGCTGTGTTTTTCCACAGCACCTCAAGCATGCCTGTACAAACACACATCCATACATTCATACACACCCATACACACGTTCAGCATACACTGGCTATTTTACCTTATTCCTTGGCATTACACATAAGGCACTCTGAAAACCACAAAACCCCATGTCACAGTTAAGTTCTTGCTCTGTAATATTTTATACAGTTTGGAAATGTTTTTATTTGATTTATGTCATTTTTACTGAGCACCAGCACCAGATGAACTCACAACTTTATTTTGTAGCTCACCTATTCACACTTGAACAAAAGCTGGGGGTGTGGTGGGGTGTCAGAAGGTCAAGGAACAGGACTTGTGACCTATAATCAGCTCTCAACAGGGGTCAAGCACCTCTGACCTCCCCCTCTCACCCAGAACCCCCTAAAGAACAGCCCGAGGAAGCCAAGATTCCCACTGTTTCTCAGCTTGTGGAGCTCTTTGTCTTTTGCACCTACAGCAATTACAACTTTCCTGAAGTTGTTGATCTCTTTCATTCTGTTCTTTCTGTTATTCACTTTTTAAATTCCTTAAGATTAATGAGATAACAGTCAGATTTTACTATTTATTTTACTTTATATAAGGAGTGTTTATTAAAAAAGTACACGTTGTGATAGAAACATTACCAAAGAACTACAAAAAAGAGGTCTACCATGCCATCCGAGAAGGAAACAACAATTAACAAACTTCAGTCTGTATGTTTGCAGGCACTCAGATAGATTTTCCACTAACAAACCAGCAGTGGTTCAAACCGACTTCCTGGTTCAAAAAACTCTAGCCACTAGATGCACAAATTAGCACATCATAATGCCGTCCCGAAGCCGAGATAAATAGGAGGGTACTTTAAGGAGGGGCATCTGATGTAAAAGCGATGACAAATCAGTAATCCAGATCCCTAACTGTACGGTTTAAGGTACCAGTTAGGGAGCAAGGTTTTCTTTTCATAACCGTCTGGGTTTTAGTGAGGGTTTTCTTTTTTGAACAATTAGACGAATTTCCATTGTGCCATCAAATTTCCAATGGGTGCATTCAAACTAGTCCTTTTTGTACAGCACAGAGAAGTCTGTACTCAAATAAAAGTCAAATAAATTGCATACAGTACTTCAGTAAATTAGTTTGGTTAAAATGAATTTTTGTTTTCTCTTAGTTCTAAAGTCTCATAACATTTGGCTTGAAAAAACCATATTTAAACTATATTTAAGCTAAAAGTAAACTGAGATTTTACCAGCAAAGTCTTGTTTGTGGAAACACCCCAGGACTGACACCCACTCAGATGTGTCATCCATTATTTAGCTTTCAGCATACCTAGAGACTAGCTTAAGATAAAAGTGGAAATGTTTAAGAAAGAAGCCAAATATTGTAAATGAAGGTCCCATCTAGAATTAATTTATTGTAATAATCTCATGCATTACATTATTACAAGCAGTTGGGACAGTACTGCGGTGTTTCTTATATTTTCTTTGACTTTTATTCCAGTGTGAAAATGTGATATTTCATGTTTTGTCTTTGACTTTATGTAATTTATTAATAAACATCAATTTCTGCATTTTAGATTGTACACATTCCAAGAATAGTATTTGCAAACATGTCTTTTCGATTTAAAATTCTCCTCACACTATCACACAACACACGAAATATATTAGGTTAAATTTTCCATGTTGCTCATTTTTTCTTATTTAAAGTTGCATGGGGCCTTCAAGTTCTAATTTATTCTTCTTGGAGATATATATTATACAAGCATGTATTATGGATTGTATTAAAATATCGAAAATGAACCTTACGGGAATAGATTCAGTTTAAAAGCAGGACCTTATGGTAAAGGTTTAAAACCCCATTGTAAAGCAAATAGATAATGATAGAGGATAGCCATGTGTGTTTACACTTCTAAACAACCCCCGCTGGGTTACCCCATGACCAATGGCCCACATGGGGCCTGATTTTCACCAAGTGTTTTAACAGCTGGTGATCTCAAAGAGTTTGACTCCATTACAGATAGTCTTTTATTAAATGACATGCACTCTAGGAGAGTAGAAAGACATTTTCTGAGACATGGAATGTTGAGAGACTTTTAAACTTCCAATGCATGATTTATAACTTTTGAGTAAAATGTTTTGTCTATAACTCCTACTGATTAAATGTCTTAAAGATGTGTGGTTCAGGAAGTTGTTTAGAATATTTCAATGTAGATAAATTAAAAAGTAAAAAGCAGATAGGGAAAAAAGTATATTAATCTAAATTGGTGTTTTTATATGAAGCCATTTTCCAAAAAGTCCTTTTGAGTGGACTCAAAGTTAGTCTATATTGCCTATATAACTAGGGCAAGAGTGCTAAGTGAAACCATAAATGCAGTCAGCAAAATTGCAACTTGGGCCCACAGTCCAGTGACATCCAATCAAAGAACCCAAGTCAAAGTATCATTTCTTATCTTCCTAAAAGTTAATAAAACTGGTTCAACACTATATAACCAACA
>JAYDZG010000001.1:26964508-26974758 GCA_034509265.1 Microcambeva bendego | reverse complement strand
TGTACTAAAAATGGAATTGATGGATGGTGGTAAGCTAGTGGATAAAGCTTAGGTCTATCAGTCTAATGATTGAAATCCAGGCTCTGCTTTACTGCACTGTTGGGCCCTGTAGCAAGGCCCTTAACCCTTTGACATTTTGATTTCAGACAAACAACTACATACAGTCATTTAACAAAACATACATTCACTAAATGAAACCAGCGATAGCATCACTACATCTTTCAGCGTTTCCAAAATGAACAGGATTCCATTAGTGTGCAGACCTCCCCATCAGCTCGACTACTGGAATGTCTGTGGCAGACACAACACCACAAAGCACAGAAATGCCCCCCTTCCACACATTTGGATGAATATTTAAGTGTAAACATTAGCTGCCTGCCATCACCTGCAAAGAATGCCCAATTTTTCCCCAACCCACATCCCACAGTACCACCCATTAGCTTATGTTTTTACTGGCTCAAAGTTCTTCTTGGTGCAAAGCATGCTGGGAAACTTTTAAAAAAAAATATATTAACATTGCTATTCTGAGTATAATGGCTGGCATGTGGCCACCCACAACCCAAGCCAGGTCCCAGGACTCACTCTAAAATACCTGGCAAGATTTTTTTGTGGTTCCATTTTAAAGAGATCCATGAGTGAAATCTGTTTTGACCACATTCAGTAGAGGGTAGAATAAGAAAGCTTAATTGAAAGTTTATAACAGTTTTACTTTGTGTTTTATTTTTACTGCATTTTTTTGTGGGTTGGTAATCACCAATGGACTGCGTAGCTGTTGCTATGGCATGCAAGTGCAGGTTTATTTGAACATACATATCAATGTGTAATAACTGCACGGGTTATGATGGACACAGCTTACAAGAATTGTCAAAGGTATATATAAAGGATAAATACTGTATATCCAAATGCTCAGCACAGGCTATGGTTCGGCTATAATTCCTCTCTGGTCTGTGGAGAAAAATGCTTAACACACACAAAATCACTACAAGTTGGTGTGCAATTCGAAATGGGTTCGGAATCCAAAAAACAGGGGTGAGACAAGGGTAACCAACTAACAGACTACTCATGTATTTTTATTTTTTTACTTTAGGACAGTATGTTTCCTGCTGATCAGGTTCTGTTGTGTGTATCTGCTCTAGTAAGGAGGTCATCCGTCTTACACCTGTCCTCGTCTTACAAACGACACATTCTATACAGGTATAGTACGTATATATAGATAACAGTGCCAAAAAAGTCTAGCCATTAGGGTAGCAGATTTCAGGGCTCTCTCAGCGTCAGACCGAAGTATAGATAAAATTACAAGGTTGCAGCAGGTGTAAAAGCTGCATACAAAAAATAATATTAGCTATGATTGCTAGGTTAACCTCACATGTATCCATGTATTTACCTTATATTAGTTAGACATACATGTCTTTACCTTATATTAGTTAGTAAAATATTCCCATTACTCATACTCCCATTCTCAATGTTAATCTTTTCACAAGTTTATGTCATGGACATTTTATGTCATTTTGTCTCTCCAATTAACCTGACTGCATGTTTTTGGACTGTGGGAGGAAACCGGAGCACCCACACAGACACGGGAAGAACATGCAAACTCCACACAGAAAGGACCCGGACCGCCTTGGTTTCTAATTATAAGCTGGTTCTTTATATTAAAAGTGCTTGTTGGAAACAATTAAAATAAATCTGATCAACTTATTTATTAATTTAAAATACTATTTTATACCATCTCTAATACAATTTAAAAGAACATTTTAATCAGAACTAGAACATGTTTTAAGATGCTAGTGTGCTAGAGTGCTCATTATTTTCATCATGCAGCTCAATTAGTCCCTACAGTGGTCAAAAGCATGTCTCATTAACTGGAGATATTTGTTATTAGATATTTGTTGTTAGATATTTGTTGAATTAAGAATGGGCCTTTAAGATATTAGTGAAATGACCAATACACAGCAGGTTGAGAACCTGTGATGCATGGTTTGATGAACTGGGTACTTAACTGCTTTTTCCAAAATGTCCCAACTTCTTCAGAATTGGGGTTTGTACATTTACTACTTTTAGCGACCCTTTTATCAGTAGCAACTTACAATAATGATCAATCCATGCAATTGAGCCTTGCTCAAGGGCCCAAGCATCTACCAGTACTGGTCTACTAATAATACACAATGAAGATCACTATAAAATTTTATTTACTTATGTCTAGAGGTTGCAAAAGACTCCCCATTTAATGCAGTGTCCTGCAATATAGAAATAGATAGGAGGAATTTTGGGACCCCAAAAGGTTAAAGTAGTTATCCATGAGAATGGTAAAGTCTAAGCATAATGAAAAATGGCTCTATTAGTTGCTGAAAGGGGAAGTGAACCATTCACACAGTAGTCCTTAACAGACAATGGCCAAATACACAAGTGTGTGTCCTTTCAAATGGTAACAAGAGACCTAAATGCTCTTTGTTTTACAAAAGAGAGGTGGTTAATCATTATTGAGTTATCAGCTTTTACAATACATTCAGAATTCCAGGTTAATAGACCCAGGAAAAGGTAATGTTAAGTTTTGCATTAAAACCATTTTTAAAAAGTTTACAGTTGATTCATTTCATAGTATATATATAGTATATTCACAGTAAAATTAAAATAATTCACAGTTGTGCAAGGATTTTTTTTTAAAGTAGAACTGTAAAATAGTTCATAGTTTGACTGTGAAAGTGAAACTGCAATCATTTAGATGTTCCCTTTTAAATAACAAAAGAGCGTATACAGTCTGATATATTGAGATTAAATCCTTGAGGCCTTGCTCAAGGGACCAACAGCAGTAACCTGGTAATGTGGGGCTTGAACCAGTGACCTTTTGATTTTAAGTTTGTCTTGGTTTTCAAAAGAGGACATTTGGGGTAGTGACTGTTTCATTATTTAAACCATTTCAAAGCACTTTGAATGATTTCCAGCAGCTGATCTGAGTTCATTTTCCCCCCTGAATGCTACTAAATGAGAGTCTTATCACTGATCCCAGAACTGTAATTAGTTCACATTAATACATGGTCACACACTTGGCTGTCTTGCAGTTAATGGTCTGACTGGTGGCTCTCTGACTAAAGGCCGTGTTAACTGGAGTGTGCTGTCCAGCTTGCTATCATCGCCTTGCTGACCATTAGCGGTCTGGTAGCTTGGCTGTCTTGTTTTTGGCTGTGCAACAGGAGTTGGCTTCCTGGTAGCATGGCTTTCAAACCATTGGCTTGGAGGCTGGTGGCTGTTAAATTTATGATTCTACTCTGATTTACATTTAAAAAAATTCAGCTCGTCGGGAAAATCTGTTTTGGTTATTGTCATGGCCTTGAAACCAGTGTCCATGAGCAACTTCAGTTGGCGGTCTGATAGCTTGGCTGTTTTTTCATTTGCTGTCTGACTGTTGGCTGTGTGACTGAAGGCTATGTCACTGTTGTTGGCTGTCTTGTAGCTTGGCTGGCTTGTAGTTGGCTGTCTGGCTGATCATCTTTCGGCTGTACAGGATTAGCTCTTTGATTGTTGGCTGGGAGGCTGGTGACTGCTCAAATTATGGCTCTGCATCAGGTTCTCCACAAAAATGATGTTGTCTGTGATTTTTTAATATTAAAACTTCAGATAATTCTCTATATCGAAAAGGCAAATATGACAAAAAATGTATTTGTACTTACCTGCAGTCTGGGAAGCGCTTTTGGGTTTTGAAAGTGTGTGTGTGTGTGTGTGTATATATATAGATTGCTATATAATATTTTCCACCCTTACATATGTTGAACAATCACTGTTCAGTTTTATCCTGGTTTCTGCATATTTTGCACAACATGTCACTTAATGCTTTGGACACTTTGCACTCCACTCAGGTCACTTTACACTGGTAACTTTATATTATTCAATCATTTATATTAATTAAATATTACACTTTTTATATTTCTATTTTAATATAAGGGTATATTTTGTTTTCATAAGGTGGCTGAGCAGTCATAAAAAGCATTTCACTGTCAGTTGTACCATGTATGACTATGTTTGTGACAAATTAAACTTGAAACAGTGGCAGAGTAACCTTTTGCTGCCTCAGCACTCTTCATGGCCGTGCAATGAGTGGCCGGGCAACCATTGGTCAGTCAACTGATGACACAAAAATTCTGTTCTCCGGTAATAATGTTGTGTACCTTTTGTAAGCAAGTGAAGTGAAATATATATTTAGGATTATAATTGTTTTAGCATTGGTTCTGATCAATAACTTATTACTAAAATGCAACGTTATTTAATCATTTCGGACATTTTCTACTAAAGATTATGCTTAGTTATTATAGAACCTTTGAACAAAAACATCAGACTTACCTTTATTATGTTAATAAAAAGTACTTTTATATTACTGAAGGGTTGTGGTTGTGCGTTTTTAACATGGTTGACATAATTTTCAGTATTCAGCAGATGCCAAAGTGACTTAGAGTGGACTTTGTGAGCAGGGTCAAGGGCCCAACAGCAGAAACCTAGCAGTGCTGAGATTTGAACCAGTGACCTTTAAATTACTAGTTATGTACCCTAACCACTCCAAAGCATGAGAGGGGAAAACTGTTATGTTGCACGTATTGTATCGATATCTGCGATACTGGCCCTTCTATTTACTTACATACAGAGAAGAGTAAAATCAATGCAAAACCCCACACGAATGACTAATCAAATATCAGACATTTTAGAAATTTAGAAATGTTCCCAAAAAGAGTAAAAAGAGGACTTGTAGTCACAGTACACTAGGCTACGATTTACACTTGAGAGTTTTTACTTTAGTTGTTGACCTTATAATATTAAAATGTATTAATACTGTTTGAATAAAACATCATTATATCTGAACTGTTAACCTGTATTATGTTTTATTTTATTGTGTTCAAAATAGAGCTAGCTGAAACGGTTAACAGACTACACTTTTCCAGGACAACATTTCCCACAATGCCCCTCCCCTGTGTCTGGTTCATCAGCCAATGGCAGCGTTAGAAGTGAGTCTGGAATGTCGGGCGACTCGCTTGAGCTGGAGCGCAGCGAAAAGAAGTTCAGCAAAACTTTTTCACACGAGACGACGATGGAAATTTCAGAGCTGTGGGATTAATTACTGTTCTTAAATCAAATCAATACGTTTTACTGACGGAGAATAATAACTTTTAATAATAAGCTTGGTTCGGAATCTAAACTTTTTGGGGCAAGGAAGGAAGGAAGAAAGAAAGGCAAAGGAATTGGGGGAAAAAATGTCCGGAGCAGGAGCAGCAGCGCGGCGTCTCTGCTCTGTGAGATTTTTTGCTGTTATGTTGTTTTTTATCGGAACTGAACTCGCATTAGGACATAATGGAAATACAGAACCGTGTCCGAGTCCTTGTACGTGTACTGGTACCTTACTGGACTGTAGCAGGATACCAAGAGGACAGATTCCACAGATTCTACCTTCTCATACGACACAAATGTAAGTTCACTTTATTCTACTCATCTAAAGAAATGTTATATTCTATACAGGTTTTAAGCAACACGTTTATTTTTTGTTTTAAATATAGAGATTTCTTTTGGTAAGACTTTTTTAGGATCAATAAAAATGAAGCGCTGTGAACGCACTCATGGCCCGATGCTGTGTAGTAGTGGAATCTAAGTAAGCAGTTAAATAATAAATACAATGACGTATTTCGGTTTTGTTCTCATATTTATTTATTTTTTTTATCTATTTAACTATATTTATATTCAGCATTTTATTTAAAAAAAAATAAAAAAATAAAAAAAACAGTACTGGGGATGCAACAGCGATATAAATATACGATAGTACATATTTTTAAAAAGGTTTGACCCTACACTTTACAAAGAAATCTGTCAAATGTAAAACCTTACTATCAATCAAGATCATGACAAAAGAGCAAATGATATGTGAATAGCCCAATAGTAGATAAGGCGCCTCTTAGATGTGTAGTACTTTGCAACTAGAGCTTATTTGTACTTCACACTGTTCAAGTTCTGTTCTTATGTTGAATGGATGGATTTAAACTTGCTGAATTGTAATAAAATAGTCGATTACAAAGTTGAATCACACATTAATTGTGTCCTTTCGTATTCACACAGTTCATTTTTATTGGTATTGCTTTATAAAGGCCCAACACAAGCGTGTTCATATATCTATCAACTTCAACGTTTAGTTAATGGTAAAGCCTTACTTTTACACAGTAGGTGTTAAAATGACATAATGTGTATCTATTTTATCTACAGAGTCCACATCTGATCTCGTTTGGTGACTAAATAGTAATTTTATATACTTTGTATACATTATAACTCAGTACTATAGTGTCATAATCACTGTGATGGTATGTAAGCAATCATGTGCAAACCTACATGTGCAAAAAATTCCACAAATGATTCCAATACATTTCAGCAAATCCATATCAACATACACAATGTGGATCTCTAACTTCAGCTTATTTTACATGAATCTATGGAACATGGAATTTGATCAAGAAGTGTCCAAACATGACCTTTATATTAGAGCAGTATTGATCCATCATCAATATACTTTCACAGTCAGTTTGGCGAGCACATTTATTGCTCCACGGCTTGGTCCGTCCGTTTAAAAGAAGTGTGGAAAGTTTCTAACACCATGCGGAGGCACCTCCTTCCAATTCTCTGCCAAAAACAAGTCATAGCTGTAGGGGGAATAAAGTTCTTTGTGCTCCAGCATGCTAATTTATAAATGTCTCTCCAGCAGAACTTAAAGCTTCTGCATGTCCCGGGTCTTTGTTTTCCGTAGCCCATTATTTCTGCTGAATTAGCAACTAATCTGGAATACTGATGGGAGCCATTAGGAAAGTGCTCTATGTGGATCTGATTGTGTAACTCTCACAGGGAGCGAGAGGGGGATGGGAGAGAAATTAGGAAGAAAGCTGGGATAGAAGAAAAAGACTTGAGCAAATTTAATCCTCTAGTGTGATCATTAGAGAAGAAAAGGAATTTGGTTTGTGTGGAAAAAAAATACTTGATGAAATTTGGGAGAAAGCAGAGTTTAGTTTGTCCTATTTAACTGGAAGTCTGCTAGTGTCTGTGCAACCCCTTTTTATTTTATATTAGTTTTTTCATTGGCTGTTGTCCAAAACAGCACCCATTGTCAGTTGGCTGCCTGGCGCAGATATTTAGCATGCTAGATATGTTTTTAAGTTGGTGAGCACTTGGATTGAGCCAGTAAACAATTCATTCAACAGCACTTGAAAGCTACGACCCCTGAGATTTGAGTTGCCTCTGAACCGTCACAGTAGTGGCGACCAGTTGGTTGACGAAAAATCTGGGCAAAAATTGGGTTGTGTGATCTACTCTTAAGCTTGGTGCTTTGTTGTATATTTTTTATGGTACATTGTAAGCTTATTGGCTATCATCTTAAAGAAAATGTGAAACATTTGCATTTGTTGAATTTGCGTATGTATGGGGACGTATGTCACGTTTGTCATCGGTACAGATCTCCGCTTATTTTTTATCACCATTTTTTTTTAATTATTGTGGCGTGTATCTTTGAAAAAGACATAAAGGTGTCACATGTTCACCTGTGAAACAAGGAAATTGTGTATTAGATATTTCGAGTAATCAAGGTGTTTTGTCAAGTGAGTGTAGAAAGTCAATGCTTTGCTTGCTAGCAAATTTTGAATTTGAACTTTCAGGGGCGACACAATGGCTCTGTGGGTAGGCCTCACAGCAAGGTCCCGGGGTAGTTTCCCTGATGTAACATCCTGGATTCTTTCTTTCTATGTATTGAATTGAATGTAAAACAGGGGTCAATATTACAGTTTTCTGTCCCAAACTGAACTGTTGGACAGAATTCTGACCCATGTGTACACAGTGTGGTCTGGTTGAGTAATTGTGTACACGTGAACTGAGAAGCTGCTGCTGTTGGGTCACTGAACAAGGCCACAAGTTGCTTTGGGTAAAAGAATGAATGTAAATTTATCTCGGGTCATTAATAAGAATGACATTTGTATCCAAATTTGCCTGGTTAAACTGGAGAATTTTATCTACATTCGGAGTGAAATTGCTTATCGTGACAAACCCTATCATTTTAAGCAGTGATTTACATCTGTGAGTGAAAAGTACTTGCTCACAGCTCATACTGCTGTGAACTGGGCTAATAAATACCTACATGCATTTTTCACACCTCTCTTCCTCTACTTCCCCTGTCTCTGAGTGAACCAGCTGTTTAATTATTGAAAGGGTGATGTGGTGGACCAGAGTGTTACTCACCTGAGGTGAGAACAGCATTTGGCTTTCACTGACCCACTCCTCCCTCTCACAACAAACCTAGAAATGCACTGTAGATACAGACAGGTCTATCTTATCATAACTAAGAGCGCGGGTAGCTTGGCTTCTTTCATATGCTACTTCATACCATCTAGCACTCTAGGCCTGAGCTCACAATACTTATCTGATCCACTTGCAATTCGAGCAGGAAATACAAGTGTAGTCATCGCACTGTGTTATCTTAGTCAGTTCATTTCATCACTCACCCCCCTTGAAGTCTTGAGTGTACAAGAAACACAGGACATTGTCTATCTAACTGGAATAAAGTGAAATCGAGGAGAGACAGGGACTCAAAGAATTTTAGAAGATCGCTTGCTCTGGGTAGTCGGTGATTATTTCCGCAAGATGAAGGCTGGCTTATCCTGAACACAGATGCTTTATATGCTATTAAAAATGCATGGTGCACCATTAGAAGGGAAATCAGGCAATGGTGGTCACAGTCTTGTATAGAGTCAAAATGGAGAAACGAAATTGTGTCCTTATTTTTCAAACCATTGAAAAGTCTCGGTAATAGGAAGGCTGATGGACAATATCGTTTTATAATAGTTGATTAGTTCATACATTCAAAACATTCTATTTTTTGCTTTTTTAAAAAGAACTTTGAGTATGAACAAATCACAGAATCTTCTTTTTACTGCGTGATATAGCTTAACACTGTGACCATGACACTAGTTCAGAACAGTGAGCATAAACAGATGAACTTTTAGATCTTAAGTGGACAAGACGGAGCGGACACACACTTTTTTATGTAACAAATAGATTTATTAATAACCAAACACAAAACCAGGCATAACAAAGACCGACACACACTAGACAAGGCTAACTATGCTAACTCTATACTAAACATATAGTTACAAGACCCAAGCTAAACTACATGCTAATGCTAATTGGAAACTACTCTAAGACTAAACAAAACGCTGAAGCCAGAGTTAACAAGAACAGTACTCACAAAACTAAATTCACTAGCAAACAGAACAAAGTCCCCTTACACACTAACGGGAAAAACAGCCGTCAGTGTTTGAGTCACAGCTTGCTCTTTAAATAGAGCAGCTTGGACAAATCAATTAGGAGGGAGCCAATCGGGAAGAAGGATGTCTACCTGCACGCCATGAGATGGGTGTTGTAGGTACACACAGGAGGGCTGGATCTATGACAATTATCTATTATCTAATTATCTATGATCTATGACAATCACTCGCGTTCCGCCAGGCGATGTGTATAGCCTTAGCGCCCTCTGCTGTTTAAAGTGAATATCTATTCATTTTGCGTACCAGCCTGTTCGGCGGTTATTAACCAGTCTTGGTGCATCATTACATCCCCACTACAAGCGCCAACTAATGCATGTTAAACTAAAGTATAATATTATATAGTATTACATAGACACTAAAGAGCTTCCCAGCTATTCATCTTAATGCACAATAGGTCTGTCTTGTATGATTTCATATATATAAAGTATATAAATTTCTGTGCACGTTCTCTGAATGCATTTGAGCGTTGCATAAACACTGAGCCTCAAATGAAAAGTCTATTTAAGTTCAGGTCAAGTGTCAGCTGTTAAATACATTTAAATGAGCTTTCTAACTAACGTTAAATGTTCCAACATTAGAAGTTAATCAGTAACTTTCATCAATAGACACAGTCATAACCTTTAGTTACGCATCATATTTGTCACTGGTACATTTTAAAAGCTGCTTTAATAAGATAAGATGCCTTTATTGTCATTGAACAGTGTAGAATGAGATTCAACAGCAATCCAACTGTGCTTACATATACAATAAGTCAAAAGTATACACTATACACTATACACAAATTATCTTAAGTATATATATATATTAAGTTTATTATTTTTAATCTCTAAATCAACCCCATTCAAAAAGGTGTAGAGAGTGACCTTTGATATTTTCTTTTTTAAGAGGATAAAAAAAAGAAGAACGTGACAGTGGAAACTA
>JAYDZG010000001.1:26932751-26944345 GCA_034509265.1 Microcambeva bendego | reverse complement strand
ATGACACAGAGAAACAAGACGGGCAATTAAAGACGCGTCCTCTGTTACCGTGATCAATCAATACCTGGTCTTACAGGGAGCCAACGTGACAAAGATTGTGTATCAAGGTTGATACACTTTATACAAACGTACCCTTACATGAAATGGTAAAACATCGGTGGATGTTAAAAGAAATTTAAACATTTCCCTTTTTACTGAACATTTTGTGGCAATGACGATTCAGAAAACAGTAGTGATCATTCTCCGAGAAGTCGAAAAATTCCGCAGAAGATTCCCATATGTATTACGGTTAGTAGATGTGTTTGTGTTAGTCCACGAGGTCGCACTCTGTCTGCATTCTCGTCCTACAAAAACAAGGCAGCTTGACAAGTGCTAACCACGAAGTTGTAAGGGTGTGGACTTTAACATTGTGGTTAAGATATTTTGTTTTCCACTTTTCTTGTCTGAAGGGATTTAAAGTACAATGAAATTTCCTGGACCATAGAGGACATGAATGGACCCTTTTCAGCTTTGAACAATCTTAGAAGGCTGTAAGTTTCCATCTGCTGGCATTACATCTTTGTGTTTCTTAGTCGTTCATAAAGTTGTAGGTTGGTGATCCATCAAGCATTAAAAAGAACTTTTTTTTTGTTCTACTGTTTTTATTTTTGATTAATGAATCCACTCTCGATCTTTCAGATTTCTTCAAGGGAATCAAATACGATCCGTTACAAAGAAATCTTTTACTGGACTGGACTTGCTAGAGCAGCTGTAAGTACATCTTAATAGAATTCAAATCATCCTTTTAAATGGACCTGTTTTTAACCCCCTAGTTTTTGTTTTTCAGCGATCTTAGCAACAATGCTATCATGTCGATTCAAGGAAACGCTTTTGCCCAGATGAAGAAACTAGCAGAGCTGTAAGTGGATTCTTTCTTTGAGCTTGTATGAATCTAATGGTAATAAAATAACAAGAACTTTTTTAATACTGTCGATTTTTTTTATTAATTCTTAGTCTGCTTGACTAAGAGCAAATAAAATCCCCAGCACATCTTGTGGTTTTTTGATTTAGCAGTATTTCCATATTCCCAGCAGAATTTAGTAGAGCACTAGATTTAACCCTAAACGTATTGTCTGGGTTCTGTGTTCATTCCTTCACATATTTTTCTTCTATTCTTCAGGCATCTTAACACGTCAAGTCTGCTGTGTGACTGCCAGCTGAAGTGGTTCACACTGTGGGTGGCAGAGCAACCCTTCCTGTCCTTGGTCAATGCCAGCTGTGCTCATCCACTGCCGCTTAAGGCCAAGACCATCTTTGCAGTCAGCCAGGATGAGTTCGTGTGCGGTGAGTTGGTGCCTCAAGTACATTTTCCTTATTTGTGAAACCTGACTCACGGTAGAAAGTGTCATGCCAAATGCACTGTGACTTTTACTCTGTGAGTTTTATCGTTCTTTTTAAAATAATGCTGCTCCTTACATAGCTTTTAATAGACTTACGATTAGCACAGAGATGTCCATTTGCATCCTGTTACAATGTTACAGTGTCTGCATCTGAGCTAAATCTTTATTTACCTATATTTAAGTTCTGTTAAATTCATTTAATATGGAATGAAAAGTATTGAATGATTCTTCGTCTAAAAGATAATATCACAACTGAGTAACGAGGATAATTTCTTTCTCCATGAACAGACGACTTCCCAAAGCCTCAAATCACGGTGCAGCCTGAAACGCAGTCCGCCATCAAAGGCACCAACGTGACCTTCGTGTGCTCTGCAGCCAGCTCCAGCGACTCGCCCATGACCTTCGCCTGGAAGAAGGACAACGAGGTGCTGAACAACGCAGACATTCACAACCAGGCTCATCTGCGTCCCGTAGCGGCCGATGCCAGCCAGGTGACCGAGTACACAACCACGCTGCAGCTCCATGATGTGGAGTCCTCCAGCGAGGGCAAATACCAGTGTGTCATCTCCAACCACTTTGGCTCCACCTATTCTGCCAAAGCCAAGCTCACGGTCCACAGTAAGTAGCCTGATGGATTGCAAGCGTAGTATTTATATTCGATCGAGTATTTAATCAGACGAATTTCAAATGTGATATGAGACTGATTGCATTTAAAAAATTTTTTACAGTGCTGCCATCCTTTACCAAAATTCCCATGGATCTTACCGTCCGTGCGGGCGCCACCGCCCGGCTGGAGTGTGCCGCCACAGGTCACCCGACTCCTCAGATCGCCTGGCAGAAAGACGGCGGCACAGACTTCCCGGCCGCAAGAGAACGCCGAATGCACGTCATGCCCAGTGATGCCGTCTTTTTCATTGTGGATGTGAAAACCGAAGATATTGGCGTTTACAGCTGCACTGCTCAGAACACAGCCGGCGCTATATCTGCCAATGCCACGCTAACTGTACTGGGTAAGGATATTGATTCAGGATCAAATACATTTTAAATAGATGCAGGACGGAAACCATCGAGCCGCTTTATTGATCATTACTGGCCTCCAGGATTACACCAAAGACTTATTTAGTGGGTTTCAGTCATTGATGAGGTTTAAGAATGGGTGAGGCAAAAATCAAAAGAGAAATTATCTAAAATGATCGAGCTGGTTAGAAATGAAAAAGAAGCGAACACGGCACTTATTATGGTATAAACTTTTTCTCTACTTATACCCGTCGTCCTTGTTCCCCCTCAGAAACCCCATCATTCCTGCGTCCCCTGACCGACCGTACAGTAGCCCGAGGCGAGACGGCCGTCCTGCAGTGCATCGCCGGTGGAAGCCCTCCACCGCGCCTCAACTGGACCAAGGACGACGGCCCGCTGACGCTGACCGAGCGCCACTTCTTCGCCGCCGGGAACCAGCTGCTGATCATCGTGGACGCGGCCGAGGCCGACGCCGGCACGTACACCTGCGAGATGTCCAACCCCCTCGGCACGGAGAGGGGCAACGTGCGACTCGCCGTGCTGCCCAACCCTAACTGCGAGTCGAGCCAGGCCGGCTCAGGGGTGCTGGGCACTATAGGCGGCGGATACGAGGAGGACGGCTGGACCACCGTGGGCATCGTTATCATCGCCGTGGTGTGCTGCGTGGTGGGCACATCGCTGGTGTGGGTGGTCATCATATACCACACGCGTCGCCGCAACGAGGACTGCAGCGTAACCAACACAGGTCAGCTTCGCTTTTCATGCAATAGATTTAAACTTGACTTAATGATTATTAATCTTTAATGATTAATAATCTTTAATAATCTTAATGATTATTAAGAATTAATGATCATGCTTTTGCTGTTATACAGATGAGACCAATCTGCCAGCCGACATCCCTAGCTACCTGTCCTCTCAGGGTACCCTGGCAGAGCACCAGGATGGCTATGTGCCATCCGAGACCGGCAGTAACCACCAGTATCTAAGTTCTTCAATGGGAGGATTCTATCTGCAGCCTAAGGACATGAAAGGTAAAACAGCTTTGTTATTGTATGATTAAACAGCGCGAACTTATTTGAGTTTGCTTTTTAAGAAACGAAAAAGCAATTCTGATTGTTTCATCTGGGCTTTATTGTTGCCTGCAGGTCTTTATCAGCTGGACACGGGAAGCGAAGCCGACATGGAGGCGTCCATTGACCCTCTGCTTTGCCATTTCCAAGGTCCTTTCAGCTCATTGCTTAGAAGAGGCAATCTGTATGGCCCAGACCCCACAGATGCATATACAGGTGAGGCCACCGGCCAACATATTTGGTTATTCAATTCAGGATTAGTTTTCCTGCTTTATTTACTTTTACATGTTTGACTAGAGCTGTCAGTGACGGTATATACCGGCTGAGCAACTGTGGGTTGATTGAGAGACATATGGTCAATATGATATTTTGGCATGTGTAAGCAGTTGCTGATAGCTTAGGAGTTAATGGGACTCGATCAGTAACCTGGAAGTAATCAGGCTGGAACCAGCAACCTTCTGATTACTGGTCCTAATCTTGGTATTGTTCTTCACTGTCTATATACTCTTCTGGGTTGAAGGAAATTCTCTTTTTTTCCAGCTGTCCAATCGAAGGGAGATTTCAGTCTGTGTATTGTGTATTGGTTCATTATAACTGTTGACCTGGTGACGGTGATAGCTCAGGGGTTAAGGGACTGGACTGTAATCATAAGGTCACCAAGCAGGGCCCTTAGCTGTAGCTAATCTTACTTTTGATGTTACTTTTTTATGAGGGTGGCACGGTGGTTTAGTGGGTAGCACTGTCGCCTCACAGCAAGAAGGTCCTGGGTTCAATATCCGGGTGGTGCGATCTGGGTCCTTTATGTGCCAAGTTTGCATGTTCTCCTCGTGTCTGCGTGGGTTTCCTCCGGATACTCCGGTTTCCTCCCACAGTCCAAAGACATGCTACCAGTTTAATTGGAGACACTGAATCGTCCTGTAGGTACCTGCGATGGACTTGCGCCCGTTGAAGAGTTGGGATAGGCTCCAGCACCCCTCCCCGACCCTAATTAGGATAAAGGGTTGACAATGAACTGAACTGAACAGAACTTTTTTGATGATTGCATAAAATTATATATAAATTGTGTGTCAACGCTTTCTTGTTTCCGTTGTTCAGGCTGTACCACAGATCAGAGACTCGTGTGTAGGGATTCCTACAGCTCAAAGAAGAGGGACTGTTATGGCTATGCTCCATCCCTGTCCTCGGATTCATTCGAGCACATGAACCCCGGGGTGCCGATGCAATGTGACGGAGAGGAATGTGGTCAGTCCCAGCTGCCCCCAGCTTCATATATGGGTATGTTAACTAATCTGGGCTCTAAATCCATACCTGAGTTAATAGGTGTAATTGTAGATGTCATTTTATTTATTGACTTCATGGCCTGAACCCTAACTGTGCTTTCTTTTCTCTAGGTACATTTGGTAAAGCTCCTTGGAGACCTCAGCAGGATCTTCACCCCAGCCTCTGCACTCCAGTCTCTCATAAAGGAGTGACGCTTCACGAGAACCCGTACTCGACCTTCCATTACGACTCGGAGCACGAAGACGACCTCTCTACGGACTCGCTCTCCCAGAATCGGACGTCGGACCCGGACAGCAGGTCGTACGAGCAGCCGTTCGACCGCAGCAAGTCTGTAGAGAGTTGTATAGACTCTCAGCCCTTCTCATAGCACGAGCGTTCAAAAGAAAGACTGAAAATTTCTACCTCGGCATGGACACACGGCGTGCACGCTGATTTTGAATGTAAAAGCTGAAAATGATGAATCGTTACCAAAAAACTAAGAGTTCTTTAAAAAAAAAAAGGAAATGTACAGTCTTTGTTACTTTTGTACTGAAAAGATATGAGATATATACATTTTATATTTGAAGTATTTTATTTTGTAAATTAACACTGTAAATAGGATTTGCCATTTGCTTACTTTTTTATTGAAAGATGTTTTGAACAGATACTCTACAGATACTCATATGGGAATATTGATGGCTGGTCCACTTTTTAAACACAAAGACTTCTTTGTGATCCTGTGCAATGCTTGCAAAATACAACAAAAGCTCCTCTGTACCTTTATTGTAATGATACAGACGTTAGAACGTTTTCGCTAATTTGCTGTTACGTCTCCGATCACTTGGGCATTTGTTTCATGCATAAAGTATTTAAACACAGTAATACAAAACCAGTTGTTTTCAGTGTTTCCATCCTCTTGTGTTTGTGAGTCTGTTACTCATGCGTTCGCATTTTGCTACAAGTAAAGCACCCTTTGCACATATTGATCCTTGATAATAAATCATGTGCTGCTACACGGTGGACAGATGTTCTGATCTTTGATTGTTTTACTAGTGTGATTCACGAGGAAATTGAACTAATTTGCAAATGTATTCAAATGAAATGACACAATCTAACTCGTGTTTGACTCAAACAGGTGAAAAGAAGTGGTTGGCGAGAACTGCACTAGCACACCAGCACCAAGAGTGAACTCCACAGCTGGGTGCCACCCTAGACACTAGGATGCACAAATTAGTGCATTGTTTCCTCCGGGTACTCCGGTTTCCTCCCATGGTTCAAAGACATGCTACCAGGTTGATTGGAGACTCTGAATTGCCCTGTAGGTTTACACAGCCGGTCCCAAGCCTTGATAAATGGGGAGGGGTGGAGAAAGCAATGGCAAACTACTCCACTATCATTACCGAAATACTTCATGAATCGATGATCCATCAAGTGATGGATAATCATCACAATCACAAATATAGTATTTTAAGAAAACTGTCATAATGAATGTTTATTGATCATTTATGTAATTCAATCTTCAATTTCCTATCATGAGCGCAGTGTAGCTACCCCGACTCCCCTCTCTGTGCTTATCAGCGCCGGGTTCCATATTTACCCCCTCCCCCATCCCTCCACCAGCACAGCAACACAAATGACGGTCGCATTACGGCACGCGCCGGGGTTCCGGAACGTCTATGGAGCCCTAATGGATGTGCATGATGGCAGTCCGGAGGCGGCGAGGGAGCCGCTGGCAAACCGAATATTCTAACACGAGAGCCGTTTTCCATCACAAAGAGGAAAACGCGACGGCGTCCCTTGTCTTGAACTCCTTCAAATTCCCTGACAGCTCCCTTACGAAACATTAGAATTTCCATCATGGGTCTGAACGCTGCTGGCGCAGTGCTGAGGATCGTATGCGGCTTTTTAGTGGGTGTAGAATGCCAGAAATAATGTTTGCATCAGCATGTGGCGGAAAGTTCTAATGACTCTTAAGAATGAAATGCTTCAAAAGTTTCAGCACGATGGTAGATGGGAGGTGATTGTGCCTCTGAGGATTAATTCTCTGCAGGGGAAGAACAGTCTGACGCCCGATGATGGCGGCGTGTGCAGGAGAAAGTACATCTTTGTACAAATTCACTGTGGCAAATGCCAACAAATGCCATTTCTGATGCCCTGTATATTCCTGGCTTAAACACATTCGACATTTTGAGTTGATTTTTTTTGTCACCTTGTAGAAAGCCATTAGAGGTGACTTGTCACAGCGAGTGATGTTAGCAGGCTGGGCTTCTCTGGGGTTTTTTTTTTTTTCATTTGTTCAAGCTATGCCACTTTGCATTCATGTAACGAACGGTCCGGGTTCAGAATCTGACCGGAGGTTGAGAATAGAACAGACTACCTTTATTTGTCATTTACACCGACCAGGCATATCATTATGAGCACTGATAGTTGATGTGAATAACACGGATTATATCTTAGTCACGGCACCTGTTCACCAGCCAGTGAACATTTTATCAGTGAATGATGTTCTCAGAGTCCATGTTAGAAGCAGGAAAAGGGGAAGTGTGAGGGTATGAGCGAGTTTGACTAGGACCTAGGGGCAGCTCTGGCTTGGTGGTATAGAACTTGGTTTGATGCCCTGAGCAAGGCACCCAATCTGCTCCCTATGCGCCATGGCTAGGACTGCCCACCGATCCAGGGACGTGTGCTCACTACCCCCTAGTGTTCACTAGTGTGTACATGTTTCACTGCACAGATTTAGTTGAGATTGTAGGCAAAAAAAGCACAGTGGTGATAAAGCGTGTTCTAAAAAATTGTGATACCTATACGACAAAGTCAGAGCAGGACAGGAACTACACTAAGACAGGAATAAACAGGACTAAACATGGCTGAGACAGACAAAGACAAAACAGATCAGACTGATATGACAGAGCAAAGCAATTCCGAACCAAACAAGAGCAAAATAGTCTCCACCAAGTCCACCCTTATATTTCCGAGAAGAGAGGCGTCGGTTGAAGACTGAGAGTTCTCCTGGAGAGGGGGCGTGGCACATACACACTCTCCTGGATAACAGAGGGGTTGAATCCGTGACACATGCATTGGCTGAGTACTAAAAGAGCTCGATTTCGGACGAAGCCTTTATAATAGAGGAGCTGTTTCGGCTTCCTGGAAGGTCCACCAGGCAAGGTAAAGACAATGATGCTCTACTGTACCGTGAGGTTCTAGCTGAGACGCATTAGACACTTTATTAGGAACAGCCTAATTAGGAATGCGAGTAGCCAGATGGCGACGCGTACAGACGCAGCAGCCCGGAGCTCTGGGTTATAAAGCAGCGTTTTTATTTTATGTTTGTTACGTGTCTTATTATGATTCGCTAAACTGCAGCGAACACACGGATGGCTTCGTATCCCGTCAACTGCTACTGTAATGCAGAGGTGGTAGAAGTACACAAGTGCTGTACTTAAGTAAAAGTACAAGCAATCTAATAGTCAAGTCAAGTTTTATTTGTATAGCGCTTTTTACAATAGATATTGTCACAAAGCAGCTTTACAGAGTTAAGACCACCAGACCAAAACACCGCTCAATAGATCCTCCAAGCAACTGTGTTATGCACTGCAGTCAGCAAGGCTCCAGATATATGTGTCAACCTACCAGGACCTTACTGAGTCGCCTTAGGTCTGTCTGGCTGCTGTATATGAGCCAGGCTAAGACTAATTTTAACTCTCACTGCTACGTACACACACTACGTCAACCCCTGTACTCAACCCATAAACAGTAAAGACAACAAAAGACAACAACCCTTCAGTCCAGATGTTGAACCGCACACGAGCAGCTTCAAAATGAAGCTTGTAATCGATAAAAGAAACCCATCGAGCTAAAAATCAGAACAGAGCCGGTGCCAAGTGGACGACGACGGCTTCACCGGGAGCAAATGAAGAAGAAAAGCGAAGAGAGGCTGTTGCCTGAATCCAGATGTTGTTTGTCCCGGCTGGCGTAGCAGCGGCACTGTTGGATTTTGTTTCTTCGAGGTGCCAGTTAAGTCGTTTTTTAAAAGCCGATAAGGTGAGAGCGAGTGATGAATAAATGTCATGTGAAGCTCAGTGGCGAATCCTGGCGTGGTGTGAAAAAAGCAATGCCGGCGCCGGGGTGTGAACAGAGCTTCTCCATGGAGACGAGAGATAAAACCAGGAGATTCCAGCCCTGAGGAGCGACACATTTTCTTCACGTCATTAGAGACGAGCACGGCTCCTGCGGTTTTACCACATAATGACCAGAGAAATTACACGTGTGTGTGTGTGTGTGTGTGTGTGTGCAGATTAGAATCTCCTTTTTTCTGTAAATGTACTTTTCTGTTAATGAATGCAAACCTGTTAAAGAATCCACAGCAGATCACGGTTTGCATTATCAACTTGGAATGTTTTTTACGCCGGATGCTCTTCCTGACACAACATTCCTATTTATCTGGGTTTGTGATGGGGAAATGCACTGGTTTGTGCATCCTAGAGGCTTGGGTGGAGTTTCGACTCTCTGAGCCGGTGTGCTAGCGGAAAATCCCGCTCCCTTACCTGGATGCTAAAGCAAACACAAACGCCTTTGTGAAAAAGGTCGTGTAGAGTGAGTTTGAAATTTTGACTCGATAATGAGGGAGCATTCGTCGCCTTCTTAGCGGTGACGGCAATCCCAGGATTCACTGCGGCACAAAGTGTACAGAGTAGCAGATACGGATGGGGTACAGTCGGTTATTATATATTCAAATATCTTAGGGATGTAACGATACGCTCTACACATGATGCGATACATTTTACAATACTGGGTACACGGTCCGATTATGATTATTAGTCCTGATTTATGATGTTTTCTTTCATTATTTCTCATTAAAAATTTAATTAAAGACGTTTGCTGCACATTTATTGTGTAAAAAACAAAAAAAAAACATTATGCAACTATATATAAGAGAAATCAAGAAATTATCCTTTGGCTGGAAAAATACAAACCTGGCAACCATGTAATGTTTGTCGTGTTTATCGTGTTTATCATGAGTATAAATACATCACGCATGTAAACTGATTTGATTTGTTACACACGTGAATCGATTTTGGAGCTTGTGGTGCATCGATACATCGTAGTTCAAATAATCAATAAATTTATGAAGCAAAGAGTGTGTGTGTGTGTGTGTGTGTGTGTGATGAGAACAAAAGAATCTAGCTGATGCCTCTGAGCCCAGAATAAGACGAGACAGCAGGACAGAAGCGCGGTGACAAGGATTTCATGCTCTAAATTCTGATGAGCATCGTGCAAACATCTACAGAGAAGAACGTGAGACCAATCAAAACACGCCGCTGTCGGGAACAATGCCGGGAATCAATCCGGATGAGCCTCGGATGAAGGGTTTGATGCTCGACGTACAGGACGAGGCTTCAAAAGAAGCTTTCGGGAATAAATAATCGAGCGTAAGACGACTGGCAACTCGGTGACAGGAAGGCGGGGAGAGATTCTACAGACTTCCTGTCGTGATGAATGAAAAATGTCTTGTATTTAAATAGTGGAAATCATTTATCATGAGCAAATATATCAGAGTGGGAAAAAATCTTCTGTCAAAACATCTCCAAGCCCCGAAAACATGGACTCACACAGTATATGGTACCAGAGCATCATCAAAGGATCAAGCTGGTCCATCCAGGTTCCATATCTTCTGTGAGTGACTTGTGCCGATCTTAAAGAAAGGGTCTGTCTTAAAGTTTATTAGACAGCGAGAAGGTCCTGGGTTCGATCCCTGGGTGGGGCGAGTCCTTTCTGTGCTGAGTTTGCATGTTCTCCCCGAGGGTTTCCTCTGGGTACTTTGGTTTCCTCCCACAGCCATGCTTCCAGGTTAATATGAGACACTGAATCGTCCTGTAGGTACCTGCGATGGACTTGGTGCCCCATCCAGGATGTTACCATACGCCTTACGCCCGTTGAAGAGGCTGAAGATAGGCCCCAGCACCCCTGCCCGACCCTAATTAGGATAAGGGGTTAAAGACAATGAACTGAACTGATTACATCAGGTTTCAATCACTAAACTAACACAGTTAGCATCACACCATTCAAACCAATGTGGTGAGGTGGCACAATGCATCAGCATGTCAACTAACATCTCCTTCCTTTACACAACGTCAAACTAAGTAAAAAATATTTGCCATTTTTAAATGAATCCAACATTTTATAAATAAATAAATAAATAATACAATCACACAAGACTATCCTAACATGCATTTTTGGCATATACGGAAAATCCTGTACCTGGCAACCCGGAATGTGACATCGACCAGGCGAGATGAACTTAAAATGAATATGTAGTCATCTTAAATGAACTACCATGTCAAATCTTGAAATGTGGGGCGGCGTTACATCCCTAATAATAATAATAATTGGTCATTATAAATACTAAACCCACACTAAACCCCAAACACTATCACACATTATCCAGCAGTGGAATGCAGTGCAACATTTCCGAGCTTGGTAAGTATTTTTAGAAGCTCTTTGGGCATCGTTCACTTTATAACAAGGACAAGTATCACCATGAGGACCGGGTTAAAGCCTCAGCTGTTCCACCGGCCCGGTCCAGCGCACGACAGACACAATTGGTGTGTTAAGGCTCTCTGCTGGAGTCCAGTAAACAGTAGACGAGACCTGTGCTAGCCTGAGGCTGTGTGTCTCACACCATGTCAAGATGGCAAGTGTAACGATGGACTGAATGTGTCTGAGATAAGAAGGAAATCAAATCAATAAATAAATATGGGGTCAAGGCACATGGAAACACCCTGTACCGGGTGCCGGTCCATCACAGCGCACACACACACACTTTAACCTATAAGACATTTAGTCTCCAATTAACCTGACTGCATGTTTT
>JAYDZG010000001.1:26915957-26928967 GCA_034509265.1 Microcambeva bendego | reverse complement strand
AATAGAAGTTGGTTCAAAACTCAGCATTACCAATTGTAAAGTGTCTGTAGCAGACACACTTCTTCTAGGTCAGTATGACCGGACTATGTTGATGGGGTCTTCAAGCGATGTGTAAGCATAGAGATAGAGAGGTGCCTGAGCCGAGTGCATGGGTGAAAAAGGCTACGAGAAGTTTGTAGGAGACATGAGAAGTTAAGATCTGAACCCATCGACAGTTTGGTTTATCATGTTTTGTTGATGGTATTGTCAATTTTGTTTTCCAGTTTGTGTTTACTTGCCAATTAAAACACATTGGACAAATAAAACGTTTAATGTAATAACTTTACATGCCACATTTTATTTTTCTATTCTTTTCAACTTTCAATGATTATAGATTAAACTAGCAGAACTTTGTTCTCACTGTACAGTATGTTAACTTATTTTCACTTTAAAATAAAAAAACATGGAATTTTGCCATGGGGTCCAGACTTTTTCATGAGTCTCATGTGAGACTAAGAAACAGTGTTTGGTGATGCCTTTACACTTCAGTTCAGTTCTGTGATTTCACTTTCCCAACAGCCATCTGTTCATTAGGCAATAAACCTTCAGAGGAATAGATGTGTTGGAAGTCTTACCAGCATTTTAAACAGACTAGGAAGAATGTGAGATGTTAAACCACACACAAAGCCCAAACACCTGGAGCACAGCTGGAGAGCTCAGACGAGAACAAATAAGGCATGATAAAAAATGATCTCATCCACCAAGTTCAAGGCATTCTTAAAAGTCAATAGCATATGAAAAACATTCCGTCTACTGAGTAGCCAAACCCAGACATCTAACCATAACAATAAGTACAAAATCGGAAGAGTTGAAGATTCAACTTTATTCTAAAGCAAGAGTGGCTCTATATTAACAAAATGGTTATCCAGGTTATCCAATTATCTGTAAAATGTGTCATGGTGTTGAGTAACAGTGACCATGTTATATGTGACTTGTAATTCCTGAACAGCCTAAGCACTGGGAGGTTCCTTAAAATAGTAAAAGTAACAAAAAAAGTCCAACAATTTCCACTGATCGGCTTCATTGTATATTAGAAAAATAAACACACTACCATGCCGCCCATGAGATTTCTATTTTGTGAAATTTCTATTTCTACGCTGTGAATGCTTATGTACATGTGTGGGTTTTTGTTGTTATTGGTGTTTGTTTTTCAAAAATGAATTTAGAGAAAAAAAATATTTAATCCATTTTGGAATAAGGCTGTAACATAAAAGGTGAAGCGCTGTGAATAGTTTCCGGATGCACTGTATTTTAGTTATGAATGGGTGTGAAATCTTCTTCCGCCTTCCCCCTCCATGTTAAACCAACCTTTAGTTTAGCTCTGAGAAAGTTACGACAGCCAACAAATGAGTTCCCACAAAGGACAAATAGAGAACAGCAATTCCAAATTAATCCCCCTCTTTGATTCTAGGCTCCAAAGCAACTAGACAGGAAATAAGCAGTTTTTCGGACCACCAGTGTCTGGTGCCCTGTTAATGTCTCCTGATCCAGGATCAGCCTATTGGAAGCCTTTTCTAGGATGGAGATATTAGGCTTTAGTTCACAGCACAAATCATTTAACACATCAAAAATGAATTGAATCATCTCATCAGCTTAAATGGACTGAATCAGCCTTTAAGGGTTGAATTTGGTGTTAGAAGAAAGAAATCATGAATCAGCTGTAACGTTCAGGATTAGAGTCTCACCACGCCATCCCATGCACTCCCCCTCCGCACTCACAGGCTATGACATCCAGACTGTGTAGCAGACAGACATTCTCATTCGCCAGTGTGACTAAGAGGAGAAAATGAATTTAGCATGCCCAAGCCTTATCTTAACAGTCAGACACTTGGAATTTTATAGGTAACTTGTGCTTATTGTTGCCAGATGTGGAGGCATGGACAGCATGTTCATAGTAATAGGCTGCTGCAGGCTTTTTGGTGGATTTCTTGGTCCCTTTGCTGTGGGGTTTTTTTTCTACCAAAAGTCTACTTACAATTAAATAATTTATCCAAACTACCTTACATAGGCAAATTGTTTTTTTAATCTTAAAATCCTTTTTAAAATATTGCATCTGCTTCAAGGTTTACTTTTATGTCTGTTTAAAGTAATTTACACAAATGCCTAAAAACTGCTCCTAAGTCTACTCCTTAAATGTATTTATTCTTGTTCTTTCACCTTCTGTGCTTTTGTCCTTTTCTCTGTCTCTTTAAGAAACTAATGGGGCTGGTATAATTAAAACCAGGCCTTTTTCATCAAGCAGATGTTGCAATAAATCACATATTGGCTCTGCCTCTTTCTGACAACTATTCCAGAGCAGTGTCCATTCCTACATTTCTGTCTCTTATAAGTATTTAATCGTGTAAGTAAAAACATGGGCAGAGTTGTGTGTTTGGAAAACTGTTGGTCATTTAACACAGTCATGTGCTCAGAATAAGTACATCTTACTCTAGGACCATACAATTGGTATGGAGGAGAAACAGGATTGGCAACATCAAAACAAAAACCTAGAGAATTGCCTTGCTGTCTCTTGCCTACCTAGGCAGCTGCCTACCTGCCTTATAAGGCAGGTTATTTAGATACCACTTAGACAGCAATTATGCCACCACAATCTTTGCTTGCTTAGCTAACACAGTTTGCCTCAGGCCAGTCAAACGAGTAGTTTGAGGTGACATGACTTGCTAGCATCTCCCTTTGTGAACAGAATACAGTATAATTGACACATGTACACCTATATAAAATGAAAATTCAATGAGAATTAATTTTATATATGAATGTATATCGGTTTCACAGCATTCTTCATTTTGTGAGAGAAAAGTTGCACTGAACCTGATATTAAAACAATATTGAATCCCCTGCTGCACCTGACACACTCATACCCGAACATCAAACACTACCATGTGATTACTCAAATATTTTACTGTCATAATGGATTATATGAGGTCCCCCAAGTGGTTAATTTGAAGAGATTAAATTGTTAATCTACAGTCAGTAATTCCGAATTTGAAAGAATTTGAATCTGAAAGGTTGTCACAGGGGTTTATTCATCCATTCGGCAAAGTTTTTTTTACCCTGGATGCCCTTTCTGGCTTAACTCCCCCCAAATGGTTATGTCCTTGTAAAGCACCTACAGAGTTCATCAATCCCATTTGGAAGAAATTTGTATATTTTTCCTCAGTTATCAGCATCAGTCGTCATATGAAATAAAAAAGAATGTACATTTTCAAAACGGTTGCTCTCACATTATGATCACATAATCAAATCTAATATGAAAATAATCCACACAGGTTAACACACAGCTAGGGACATACCGAACAACATTAGCCATGTTCTCTTGTCATGCCTAAAAGATTCAGAACACAGGCATTTTCTTCCACGTACATTCCACCTCTTTGTGAACAGTCTCGAGTTTCTCTTCTTAGAATGATCTCTTTTATTTTAAACCACCTGATCCCACATCTGCCCTATCAGGCTACTCTTTCTGTTTAGCTATTATCAAAACAGTTTTGTTCTTTGTTGCTTATTGTTTTAAAGCTGAGAGAGCCATTTACTTTATTCAGATTCCATTTCTATGTTCTGAGCCATTATTTTGATTGCATAGGGGCACAAAGCAGGGAAACATTTGAGAAGTTTAAATACATGTGGGTTTAAGTAAAGCTGCAGGTATGCTGCACCTGGGTAAGCTGCCTCAGGAATTGTTTTTATTTTATGGGAAGAGGTTTCAGGAACTGTTGTTGAAAGTCTTCGGGTGAGATGTATTGCCTTTAGAGAGTGCTTGCAATTAGGTATAACATACAGGGCATGTGCTGACATGAGGTATGGAATGATCCTTCTCATGGGGAAATCATTTATTCTTTGTCAGATTACCGCAATATTTGATGTTGTCTTCTTGTGCTGGGATATAAAATAGCATGTTGCTGAAAAATTAAAATAAAGATAATAATATTGAAAATCAAATAATGCCATTTCATAAATATTGACATTCAAGTGTTTGGATGTCAACACTTGGACATATCTATTACAGGGCACACACAGTCACACACACACACACACACACACACAAAGATCAATGTTTAATAGATTCAATTAGCTTGATTGCATGACCGAAGCACTCTTAAAAAACCCACAATGACACAGGGAGAACAAGCAAACTGCAATTCTATTCACTGTGCCACCATGTCAACCCTTCATGTTCATAATTTCCTGAAATCATTGGTTGGAACAGATCTGAAATGGCAAGTCATAGCCTTAGGCCACCTAGCACAACAAAATGAAATGCAATTAGGAAAGGTGAAAAAAAGAAACAAAAGGACTTGTTTGGGTGGATTTGGCTGTCCCTGCAAGTGGATTGGTTGGCTTTTTGTTGGACAGGAAAAGGTTTTCTATATTATTATTCATAAAATCCTTCCCAAGTGTAAGGAGATTGCAAACATGGCTTTGTACAAATGCAGGATTCACTATAGGAGTGTCAGAGATGAGGATCTCCAGTTAGTCAACAAATTCATGAGAAAATTATTGAAGTGTTTAAACACAAAAAGAAACCTCAAAGAAATATAGAGAGGATTTGCATATTGCCCCCTCTGCAGTGCATAATATCATTAAATGATTTAGGGGATCTGCAGAAATTGGCATCAAACACCATTCATCAATAGCTGATGCAACCACATGACCAATGATCATCTTGGAAAACTTGTCAAAAATACCACGAACCCTAACCCAACTGTTATTTACTCTATGAACCATAGGAGGAGCTGATTTCTCTGAGGATTTGAAACTGTGGAAAACATTAACTGTGAGGATAAAATGTTCACTTGGTCTCTAATATATCTCACTTTCTAACATGTGCCATGATGAAGAGATTATACGTGTTATTTCTTTACCCGTCAGTCTTCATACTGTTTTGACTGGTGTAGATGAAGCTTGACTGCCACCCTTCAATGAATATAATTATTATTAATTATTATTTAAAAAACATTTTAATGCTTAATCATGTTTTGCAAATTATATTTAACATGGTCAGAAACATTTAGTGTGACAAATACGCAAAACGAACATCAGAATGGAGTAAGAATAGGGAGTTCTACAGGCTAGAGCTCATTTATCATTTGCACATATGTACACATATGCTTCAAGGTGCTATGGCAGCACAAAACAAGCCAAACATCTGACTAAGTGCTGACGTGCTGTTACAACTCCAGTGAGATGCCCTCAAGCCTTTAACGCCCCAAATCAAATAAGAAGTTATGGGAATTTCCCGGGACACTTTTTGTGAAGACAATTGTTTCAGAATGACTCTTCTAAAGGCTTTAGATAGCCAAGTCTGCATGGATTTGTGTGCTTTGTCCTGGTGCTGATGGATGAATGTGAGCTGAATTCTATTAGCCAGCATCTGGCAATTTCTCTCCAAGCCAAAAGTATACTTTGAGAACTGGAGACATGAGTTGAAATGGAGCCAGCCCACCCAGAAGAGACATGTAGCTCATTTTTAAGTATCACACTTATATTAGCTCTATGCTGAGTCATGCAAACCCCATTTCGAAGGCTGGGACATTTTGTAAAATGCAATAAAAAGAAGAATGTGTGACATTTCTTTTTTCTCGACTCATTATTCAACTCAAGTAGAAATAAACGATCAAAAGGATTGTGGTTTGAAAATAAAACCCCATTAAGGATTTGCTCAAAAAAGTAAGCAAGGAGAAATCAGTATTAAATACAATGTTGCACTTTCATCTTCACAAACATTGAAGGTTATAAAAGGAAAAATGCCAAAATAGCTACTCAATGAATATTTTCC
Source organism: Microcambeva bendego (assembly GCA_034509265.1). Classification (NCBI taxonomy): domain Eukaryota; kingdom Metazoa; phylum Chordata; class Actinopteri; order Siluriformes; family Trichomycteridae; genus Microcambeva; species Microcambeva bendego. Next base: position 26,923,155 of record JAYDZG010000001.1, on the reverse strand, counting down.
AGATTTGCAGTGCTAGGCGGATGGAGGATTGACATTTAATTCGTTCTGATGAATTGGACCAATAGCAAATAACTGCCATGGTGTGTGGGTGCATCTGTGCCAGTGGTATTGTGACTTGCACATGTGTGAAGATACTAGGGTTAGGGCTTGGGTTATAGTAAGTGGTAAGCTTGGGTTAGGGTTGGAGCTAGTGTTGGGGCTAGGGCTATAGTTCGAGCTAGGGTTAGGACTGGGGCTAGTCTTAGGGTTTGATCTAGGTTTTGAGTTATGTTTAGGCCTGGGGTTAGCTTTTGAGCTAGGGTAAGGGCTTGGTCTATGCTTGTGGTTTAAACTAGAGTTAGGGCAGGTGCTAGGATTATGTTTTGAGCTGTTTTTTGTACAAACTCACAAATCTGGATGCAATTAAACTAGAACATGTTATTTTTTAAGTCTGCAAGCATGATCAACCACACAAAGACAGATGGTTTCACCTTGTGGCTTTATTAAACAAAGCTAATCCACAATTTTTGTAGTGCTGTACATAAAGAACACCAAAGAAAAAACGTTTTCTGTATTTAAGTTGTGCTGTCCAAGACAATAAAATAATAAATATTGACTGAATACTGTTACAAAGCACTGTATTAAACATATATGATATACATATAAATGTTGTTCCTTTGCCCTCTTTTCTTCTCAAAATTAAAAGGACCATCACACAAGTAGAAATGTAACTTGCTGGTAAAAGTCCCAGTTCTCTGTTAGTTTAGGTTGCCATCATTCTCTATTTCATAACAGATTTTTAATGCTTTCCAGATGTTCTGGAAGGACAGAGAGGGCCATGCAGACTCCTGCCTTGTGTTAGATAATGTCTTGGCAGAGAGAGATGGATTTTAGAAAAATAAATAGTCCAAGAAGAAATAGGTTGAAGATTGCTTGGCCGTGCCCCCTGTGCCAAGACCGTCAAACTACAGGTGAGAGAAAATTTCTTGCAGACTGGGGCTTGTAAAATGACTGAGCTGAGGTGAACAAAGAATTATTCACAGCAGCGTTTGTGTGTGGGTGTGTGTGTGTGTGTGAGAGAGAGGGAGGGGGTAGTGAATAATCCAGACTGCAACTAATTTTAGGTAAATGTGCTCCTGGGATAGTTGATACAGCAAGGATTACCAACCTTTTGTCAACAGAACCCCTTTATACAAAATGTAATAAAATGCCAAAAGGTACACAAGGCTTCTATTTATTACATTCAGGATTTAGCAATACTTTTTTTTACCAACAATAGTGAAAAATAATATACTTTCTAAAATTCCAGCACATGCTGAGAATATACATTGAGTAGGCATAACATTATGACAACTGACTGGTGAAGTGAAGAACACTCTTCATCGAGGCATTTGAGATTAGGTGGGATATATTAGGCAGCAAGTGAACATTTTAGCAGGGAAAGTGTAAGGATTTGAGCAAGTTTAATGAGGGCCAAATGTGCTGTCTAGACGACAGGGTCAGAGAATCTCCAAAACTGCAGATCTTGTGGGGTGTTCACAACCTGTAGTGGTCAGTATCTATCAATAGGTCCAAGGCATAGTGGAAACCGATAACAGGGTCATGGGTAACTCACTGACGCACATGGGCAGCAAAGGCTGGTCAATGTGGAAGGTGGTCATAATGTTAAGTCAGATCAGTGTAAAGATCAGTGTATATTGTTTAAGATTTTCAATTACTTTTATTAAAGTGTAGTTTCACAAATCAAATCAAAAAATAAAACTGTATTAATAACAATTTTAATTCTCAGAGAACTGTTGTTTGCATACAATAGATTCGGAAAGTATTTAGACTCATTGGTGTATTTTGTTGCATTGTAGATTTATTTTGAATGAATTGAACATTTGTACATTGTCATTTACTTATCTGCAATTTAATCTGCCGTTAATCACTCACTGTGACAGAATGAACATCTAAACCATCAAATAAAAGTTAAAAACTGAAACTTTTGTTCACAGATGTATAAGATACTTTGCTCTGGGACACTAAACTGTGCTCAGGTGTATACTCGTAGTTTTATATATCCTTTAATTTAGACTGGTAATCAACTGGTGTCCACAAGTCAATGTTGCAAGGAGTGTATAGTCAGGTGAGCACAAAAACTAACATGTGGATGAAATATATTGACAAGACATAGGTTAGGGCAATTAAATAAATAATATTTAAAGATTTGATTGTTCCCTGGACCACAGTACACTCAATAGGTGAAGCTTGACATAAACAAAGTTGTATCCATGTTGACTCCCAGCTGTAAATGCTGCCAAAAGCCTTCCTCGAAATATCAAACGAAGAGCCTGAATGTAAATATTTCATGTTTTTATTTCATCATGAGTGATATATGTCAAATCAAGAACACAATAAAATATAAAAAGTGGAGTGATTCTCTTCTGAATTCACTGTAGGTAAAAGTGTTTTGTGGTTTTAGATTTCCTCCTGTAATGTTTGTCTTCAGCTACAAAGCAGACACAACTTAAACACTTGATTTAAATTACTTTTCCAATTTCTATTTAATATACTCTGCCAGGTGTACTACAGCGCAGCCAGGAAAATTGCTGTTGGGCACATAGCATTTTAAATTTGGGTTACTTTCACACACTGCCGGCTTAGTGAGTTGCGGGTTGATATGCAAGTAAACAAGCATGTGTCAATAAAGCACGAAAATCCTGGCAATTCCCACTCAAACTCCTGGTTAGGAAACCCTGAGCTGTAATGGGTTGGCAAGCCACCATAAGACTTATGGTAAGTTTCCACAAAACTAAACCTGTTACATGTGTGCGTGTTGGGGGAAGGGACTGAGAGTGTCTCTAGAGGCTACATCAATAGGGCAGTGAATGACTATCATTATTCGAATGCCTTTGGGGGGGTAATAATTGTTTCCAAACCTGTTTTTTCAAATGCAGGTGTACAAAAAAAGTTTGGTACTGCTGGAAACTAAAAAGTCTGCACCGTAATGTGAGTTTCTACTATTTAAATTTTTTAAAGGTGACTTTACCTAGGGAATGCTGAATGCAAGCTGGGAATAAGCACTGCAATATACAGCCTTGCACAGCATAGTGCTTTTCCCAAGTGCAACTGCTTGTCATTTCCAAGCTAAGTAGTAATTATTTATACTAATAATAGTTTATTCCTTTCCATTTTTTGCTTGCTATGGTTAGTATGGGGTTTGGGTTCTGTTAGTTAAGTGTTTAATATAGCTCTATTAATAGCATTTAGCATAGCTTTGTTCCCTTCTTTGTTCATTAGCTTTAGCAGTTGATATGTATTGCATGCACTGCAGCTAGGGACGCGGGTAATACTATCATGTCTGTGTGCCGTGCCATTGGGGTTGGAAGAGGACAGTGAAGACCAGAACACTCACACTGTTGATTCCCTAAATCCATAGGCTCTGCGTCCCATTAAGCTTTGATTGACTACAGCTGCTGCTTTGCTTCAGGGCCTGGGTGATTTGCCATAATCAACAGAGCCATAAAAACTCCAGAAACATTTTCTGTGGTTATCAGAATGTGATCTGAAACTCATGCACAAATATGCAACAAGAGCAACAATCCAAAGTGTCTCTTAATTACTAAAATATTTTAACATTATTGTATCAACACAGACTGAGACCAGTAGGAAACATATTTTGCTCTTATTATTTAAAAAAACTGTGAATCAGTGGGTGGAGGAACAGGTAAAGAAACTAAACGGAAAGTATGACAAACGTGAAGTATGACATGATGATGATTATCCGTTTAGTCGCAGCCGACTCTCGGTCACTTGATGGTCCGTGAAGTATTTCGGCAATGATAGTGGAGTAGTTTGCCATTGCTTTCTCCACCCCTCCCCATTTATCCGGGTTTGGGACCGGCATGCAGCTGTTTCCAGTGATGTGATTTATGTATTATGATTATGATACATGTATCTGTACATATGATGTGTTACATATGTGATATATGTAACATGATTATAATGTACAATTAGCGTCTATTAACTTCAATGGGACTGCGTTTTTTCATTGCTTTAAAACTCCCTGGTCATTGGAAAAATGCCACAATCTTGAAATGTAAGAGGTCTTTACAGCTCTCCTGGTATGCTACAGCTAGCTGGCTGACTGGACGTTCTGTAACAAAGAAAATGTACTGTTGACCATGCCACTTCATGAAATCATCTCAGGGATGTCTTGTCTTGTCAAAATTGGGTTTTGGGGATCTGTATAGTTTGACCGGGCATATAAAAGACATGAAAAGAGCAATACACATGTGAGTGCATGTGCAAGGTTAAGTTATTTGGGCAATTAATGAAGGTGCTCGCATTCAAGTGGCAATGCATAATGAAACAGACAGGGCCTTCCTAAATCGTCATTTGCATTACTTTCTGAGTTTGCCACATTTTTCTCCAAATCCACAAAAAAGAAACCTTTCCTTGAGTCTGCAGGCTGTTCAAGGTTGCCCAGAAACACTCCTACTCGATGGAATTTCACATCATGGATAGTGAGCACTGTGGCGAACAACTATGATGGCATCTTACCGACTTTTTATAATGTCATTGCGGAGAAGACACTGGATGATGACATTTTTTGAATTTGTGTTCATGTTGTACACATAAACAAATCTTCTCGGAGATGGTTTGGTCTTTAAAATCATCCAGTAGAGGGCCATGGATTTTTCCTACTACAAGAAAAGAAGCAGCAGATCTCACATCAGACCCATGGAGATGAGCCCTTGAGAAAGCGATGTCTCTCCCAATTTCATGATCCCAAGGAACGGTACAGAAATCTGTACATAGTCATCCTTGATCATTTCATGGCGCAGTTTCCTCTGCGTTTTTCAAAGCTGGAAAATTTGAGCTTCTTCGAATTAGTCAATCCAGGGAATTTTGATTACATGTGAGAAGTGTTTCTAGAGGAGCCATTTTAGAGTGTCCTGAAGTCTGAGCTTCAAGTCCTGTACTCAGATCAGTACAGGGTAACAGGGCTATGTGATTACTTGATTTTTCTAAAAGACATGGAGTTCGACACGGCACTGACTCATCTTTAAAAACTGTTAGCGTTAGTGGAAACAATTGAAGCTACATCAGCGAGCGTAGAATGGAGCTTCTCCTGTTTAAAAAGGCTTAACTCTTACACCCGCAACACAATGGGCCAAGGCCGTCTAAGCAGCCTAGCTCTGTTGGTCATTGAGAGGACACAGGTCAAGTCCCTGCAAAAGAAATAAATGAGATAGACATATACTTAAATATATGTCAAAATATATGTATGACACATACACAAACACACAGGGGGCAAAATAATTTAGTCAGCCACTGATTTGGCAAGTTCTTCTACTTAGAAAGAAGAGAGAGGTCTGTAATTTTCATAATAGGTTCACTTCAACTATGAGAGACAAAATGAGGAAAAAATCTCATTGTTGATTTTTAAAGAACTTAATTTGTAAATTAAGGTGGAAAATAAGCAATATTTCTGGCTCTCACAGTCCTGTAACTTCTTCTTTAAGAAGCTTTTCTGTCCTCCACTTGGTACCTGTATTAATGGAATCTGTTTGACCTCGTTATCTGTATAAAAGACACCTGTCCACAGCCTCAAACAGTCAGACTCCAAACTCAACCATGTCAAGACCAAAGAGCTGTCGAAGGACACCAGGAAGAAAATTGTAGACCTGAACTAGGCAACAATGGAAAATGGAAAAATTTGTGGAGGGAATGAAAGTCCATGTTGCCCAGCGGCAGCCCTAAAACATCACTGTTCTAGAGGAGATCTGCATGGAAGAATGGGCCAAAATACCAGCTACAGTGTGTGCAAACCTGGTGAAGACTTACAGGAAACTTTTGACCTCTGTCATTGGCAACAAAAGGTTATGTTAGAAACTATTGAGTTGAACTTTTGTTATTGACCAAATACTTATTTTCCACTATAATTTACAAATACATTATTTAAAAATCCTACAAAGTGATCTCCTGGATTTTTTTCTTCTCATTTTGTCTCTCATAGTTGAAGTGTACATATGATGAGAATTACAGACCGCTCTTTCTAAGTAGGAGAACTTGCACAACCAGTGGCTGACTAAATAATTTTTTGCCCTACTGTACATATTTCTATGGGCCTTCACATACGTCAATATATGAAATTGTCTCAGTTTGTAATAGGTTTCATATCTAGTTTGCACAGATATGGGCCTATATATCATTTATGGACATTTGATATAAGTAGATATAATACATTACATGCACGAAAATGGGGCAGGGTCCCCAATTACACTCAGCAACACGGTCAAGGTGAAAAATCCTTAACAATCTAAACTTAACAATCAGGATTTAATATGGCTGGCTTCATGGCTGAACCATCATAAGAAGCTGTGCCCCCACCTGCAACCCCAAGCCATCAGATTACATGACAACACAAAATGACACTTCATTTACATTAGTGAAGCATGTCAGGTGAGACACTATATTAATGGTGGACTTGTGTAGTCAAGGTATTGGTTTAAACATTATGCTGTGACAGGCCATTAATCAATTCTGCAATGAAAAGCTAAAATTCCTTCCTTATTATGTAGAAGAATGATTACCAGTCTCTGGTTACCAGTAGGGTTTGATTGCAGTCATTTCTGCTAATTATAGAACAATAAATGTACAAGTTTAGCACGCAATTTACACTGAATACACTATTTATAGTTTTCCTCACTCCTTGTCTAATATATATATGGTTTAATGCTACATACATATCATAATCGATAATTAATTTTAATCAAATGTAAGAGGGTTCTTTAAAAAGTTTCCTCACTTTTCTTACTTAAGTTATTAAGAATTTCAAAACAACACTGAGCGATAACCATTTTCCTCTCCTAGCGGTGTGCCAGTAATGACTGAGGCTAGATGAGAAGTTTAATATTAACAGCAAAACACATAAGAGAGGTTTACACAAGACAAGACACAAGACAAAGACACAAACCCCGCTAATTGCTAAAGCTACACTAAAAGGTATACTAATTGTTTAACATGAACTGACAGGAACAAGACTAAACAAAACTTCTTAACAAGAGCAAGACAATTACCAAACCAGCATGAGCAAAAAGAACAAACAAAACATGAACATGACAAACCAAACAAAACAATCATGAGCTAGGAACAAATCGACAGGCAACCCAAAGGCAAAATCCAATTAAAAATAGTTTCTGTAGACAGGTGCCCTAAACATTAAATTAAA
>JAYDZG010000001.1:26852902-26874151 GCA_034509265.1 Microcambeva bendego | reverse complement strand
TTGTTTTCAGTTTATCCTCCGAGCCAGATTTTTAGAATCTAGTCACATACCCACTATCAAGATGCAGATTAAGTGTATCACCTAACTTACATTTAACAGTGTAATTGAATGGAGATGTCACTTCTGTTTGTCATGACTTTATTAAGCTGAGTCACATTTTAAGTTCCTCATCAAGTCTTCCTGATTTACTAGTAAGTCATTTACATCAAGTTTATTGATAGTCATCTCAAGAAGTTCTTAGGTTTAATTCCCAGCTGGAGCGGCCCGGTTCCTTTTTGTGTGGAGTTAGGATGTTTTCCCTGTGTCTGCGTAGACAGACACATACAAGTGAGGTTATTTGGAGATACAAAATTGCTCATGACTGCATTTAACATTAAAAACGTAACCAGTAATTATCTGTGTGTAAAACATGTTGGTAAAATCCAAATAATTTGTTGTAATATTGTTTTTTTTTCTACTAATCCTAAATCCTCAATCATCTTCCTCAAATTACACTATAGTTTGTGATGGCTTACTACTATATGTATAAGTGTGTTTGTAGCAATGTGTGCCCATTTGTAAAAAAAAAAAAAAATCTATTGTAGGTTTGCAGCTGACCATCAAATTCAAACCATAACAGTGGTTCTCAACTTTTTTATTTATCTTAGATTATTATAATATTATTATATTATTATTATTTCAGCAAGGATGACATGAGGTGATAGCAGCAAACACTGAATGGAATCTTATTTATTCACCATCATGTGTGTCGATTCTCCAAGATTCAATTAAGACTATAGGTGGTACATTTTTCTATATAAATCTGTATGATGTGGTAGGAAAATCTGTATGCTATTAGCATTTGGGAGATACTTATTTTAATTAAATGCGACTGGACCCCCTCTAGTCTCACTGAGGCTCCCTAGAGGACCACTGATATGTGCATGTTTAGAAATACTGAATCTTTTCGCTGTGCATGGCTGAAACTTTCATGACAAGACAAAAACCATGAATGGAAATGTTGTTTACTGGAGCACATTCATGTGTGTGCCAACATTTTTGGGAAGGCCATTGTTTTATCCAAAGTTAAAACCATACTATTCATATACACCTTAGCTGGTGCGACTAAAACACCTGATTTTAATTGTGAACTTCATCTGTTGGACTTTTTGCCACTTCCAGAGATCTGGCCAGACATTCTTCTGGAAAACAGAATGTATTGGGAGAGAAGGAAAAAGTTGCTGAAGACAAGGAGCATATTTTATCTTGTGGTTCTACCGTAATACAGACAGACATACCTCCAGTCCCCACCAACAGCTTTCAGCTAGAGGCAGATCTGAGAAAGCTGGGCCATCATCCAGAACTTGGCTATAAGTATTTAAAAGTCAGTTCTTTATTCTAGCGTATACCTGCAAACTCATATGAATTAAACTAAACATTCTGTGATAAATCCATACATTTGTTATTTTCTTGCATGTATTAATGTTTGCAGCAAGTTCAGCCTGAAGCCTACCAAACAATTTTCCAAAACTCCCTGGAGCCTGATGTTCTTAACAAGATCTTAAAAACACTTCAGTGCTTTTACATCAAGTAAGTGACATTATTTTGCTTTTCTTTTTTAAAGTAAGTTATTTTATATAGGGTGATGCATAAAGCTAGCCTTTAGGGCACCACAAGCCTCAGTACAAAGTGCCACTTTGTTCATCGGTTAGCATGATCGATGCTATAAAGTATCATCAAAGTGCGAATATGAGATCTGCATTCTTCTGGAAATCAATTTCACCCTTTAAAGCATCCATGTGTATCTATGATAAGCTGTATTTTCCTCACTGGTTCACTGTGAGAAACAGCTTCTCTGATTTTAATCATTAAAAAACAGGAACACGAAAAGTCTCTTAATTAACATGTTCTCTCCACTGATGAAATTCCTTATTCACTGTTTTAATTCAATAAGTCATTCTTTGTGTTCTTACTGCCAGAGTCACTCTAACTCCTTCATAAAAACAGTTTATCTTATTAAAGTTGCTTTGAAAAATTGCTTTTCATATGAATCAGCTCCATGCCCAGATACAGAAAGGTTTGCCATCACAAAAAAACATCTGGTGTGCCAAATGAAATATGCAGATCAATAATCTTCTGTGCTGACTGAATTGATTTTAATGCTTATTACCCTTTGACACCCTTTATTAAAGACACGCCCTTTATTAGCTTGCTGATCTGTTTGTCTTCAGAAACGAAGAACCATCAGTCATTTTGGCCATCCTGAGAAGCTTGTCTAGTGTAAGAAGGTTTGACATGGCGGTCATGTTCATGTCATCTGCTGAGAAACAAGGTAGGTTATTAATATAAATGTGATTCTCTCTGGGCCAGCACAAACGATTTTAAACAGTTAAACAAAATTTTTAAAAACACATTTCAAAGAAAGGTCATGCAACTACAACCGTGCAGCTTTTATTCCTACAGTGATTACTGTATTACTATGATTACATATTATTTAAACATAAAAGATGTCGGTGTGTAGACACAACTGATCATACCACTGAAGATTCAACCGTTGGATCGCAGGCTGTAATGGACTAATATTATTTTTCAAAATATGTTTTCACTTTGTTGTTAAATATTCATGGATAAACATTGATGGAAAAGAGCTTTCGTTTAGAAAATCCACAACGCACAGTCAGCAAAAGGTTGGTTAATACTTTCTAGTCCACCATAGGTGGGAGGCTGAAGTATTCACATTCACTTTAAACAAGAACGATAACTTGATTATATATCGAGATCGTTGTTTTTATTCAGCAGCCTTTAATAATAATAGCTGTGACACTTTTTGTATATAATTATGATCCACTGAACATAAAAAATCAACTATTTATCTTTTTTACAGTATTACAGGAACTGTTTGCATGTATTTTAAGTGCTGGACTGGAGGATGAAACAGTACGTGCCCTTAAGAAGAAATATGGAGTATCACCACTGTAAAAGAATGGAAATGTGCCCGTCTAGCATCAGTGTCAACCAAAAAAATGTTTTGTCTTAAATACAGACAAATTTAAAAATGCAAATGTAAACATGTTTTTTCCGACTTAAGTGCTACATTTTCAAATTAAACTTGGGTTATTAAAGATGTTTAATTTCAACCTTTATATACGCTTGACTGGGATTATATCAGTATCTTTTTGTTGCAATGAGAATAATGTATACATGTTTAATCAGGAAGCATTTAAAGTTTAGATTTTATTGCAGAAACAAGAACACATGATTTCCTTTCCATATTTTAATATATAGTCTCATACATATTTTTATTTTCCGATGTTTCCAGTGGCACCAAATCTCAGTTGTTAAAATGATCTTTACCTTATCTTTAAGACATAGCAACTGAGGTATAAATTCCTTAGTAAATAACAAGTAAATAATACAATTTAACTTTTCGTCGTAGAATTATGATATCCAAACTAGAATCATGCATCCAATGACCAGAGCTGGCAGCACCCTCACACTCCTCGCCAAGCCTGAAAAATGGAAATCACAACAAATCTAAATATATATTTGGTTATCTGTTTAAATCTTGTTATTTTATAACACCCAAGACTAGATGCAAATGCATTGCAGGGTGTCAGCCATGCCTGTGTGTGGTTACACAATGACCTGATAAAGGCGTACACTTTCCCTTTTATCCTATCGATGGGTAAAGCAGGTCTGGTTTCACTGAGAAATGCTGGGTACATAATCAATCTTAATAATACAAATCAATTACTAGAAGGTTTAGGGAGCTAAATATAAATTAAAGGTACCTGAACTCTTAGTTTACCATTAGGTTTTTATGAAATGTTGTAGCTTGTAGGTCTGCACTTTAGAAACATTGGCATTTATTGATTAAACATTCATAAGACAGTCATGATGTGCTATGAACAGTGCTATTGCTGTAAATATCCTGGTACTTACTTGTTAGAGTATATTTGCGCTCAGCTGTAGCAAACAGCCCAGACACGTTGTTTGTAGCTTTGCAGATGAGGGTTCCTGAGGTGGCATCTAGCGGTGGTTTGAATACCACCTCATCTCCTGAGCCGTCAACTGAATCCCCATCAACAACCCACGTGTAAGTGCAGGAAGGTCTGCAGGTGGCATTGCACAGAAACCGTTGAGTCTCACTCACTGAAACATTATGCGGCCCACTAATGAAGACATGTTCTGGTCCCTCTGAGAAACATCAATACACAAAATAACTAAATATATCTGCTTTGTAAATATCATACATGAGATCTCGGCTCTAATAAACAAGATAATGGCATACCCAAAACACGGATTGTTTTCTCGGTAGAGGAGTTTTTATTCGCAGTATTTTCCACTGTGCAGGTCACCATTGTGGAGCTTACCCACTGGCTTAGAATAAATCCTACCTCCTTCCCTTCTCCTCTGTGCCCATCAATGCTGATTGTGAAGCGGCAAGCAGGTACGCAATCCGCAGAGCATTTGAAGCTAAACGGCACTCCCACCGTGACATAATCCGGGCCATGTATTGCTAGATTCCATGGACCATCTAAAAACAGAAAATTTTATTTATCATAATTGCAAGTACTACAGAGGATGCTAGATTCAATACATATGCTTCTGTGAAAATAACTACTATTTATACATAACATCATATCATCACAACTGGAAAGAATGTTAGCTTAAATGTATATTTTTCTGTGAAAAGAACTTAATACCCTGCTGCCAAACAAAAACAATGTGAAATGTAAATATAGGACCTGTTTATCTAAGAAAACGAGTACTGTCTACTAAAAAGACACATAGCCACTAAATTACAAAATAATGTATTTCAATAGCTTAAATATTAGATACCAAGCATAATTCTACTCCATGCTCAACTCCCCACTAATGTTTGTTTACTCGAGAGACCTAGAACAACTTTACCCCATCGTCATTTGCTGCCAAAATGGCCTTCAACAGTGATGCACTTTGTATACTGACCCCTTTCTGTTATTTACTACTAGTTCTGTACTTTAATTGCTGAGCTATCACTGCCTTGCCAGGCATTACAGAACATGCTGAACATATGCCTATCAGAGCCAGCATTAACTTTTTTAGCAACTTTTGCTACACATTAGTTGCTTGTTTTGTTGGATCAGACCACATTTGCACTAATGAGTAATGGTTGCCTATGACCCTGTCGCCTGTTCCTTCCTTGGATCACTTTTGATAGATACTGATTACAGCAGACCAGGAACGCCCCTCAAAAAATTGAAATCATGAAATGCTCTTTAGTATTTTGTGATAACTAATGCAGACTACCATTAGTCCATTGTAGTATTATGATAAGAAATTTTTGACCTTTGTAATCATGTGGGTTGCCAGGTGTAGCCCTGTACCTAGATAACACAGTAGGTTGAGCCTGAAACCACAGATTCAAGAGAAAGTCCAGTTTAAAAAGAAACTTTCCAAAACCATCCTGGCAAATTTGTATGGGGGAAATCCTCTAAACAGGTTTGAATGAATGGTCTGCAAGGTGTTAGGAAGTCCATTTATGTCTACCCTCTCTACGGGCCCATTATAGAACTTCCATCAGAAAGAAACAGCTCCTAAAGTTCATGATTGTCTGAACAAGTGGATAGGGTGTGTTTGGTCACTGTGAGCTGTTGGAACATGCAGTCAAATGGAGACTTCTAGCATGGGGTGAAGTGGAAGTTGCTTTGGGAGAAAAAAAAACTCCTGATAAATGTCATGTTTTACAGCCCCTAAAAATCTTACATTGATTTTTATTTCATTGCGGAAAGCCTGGACTGAATATATTTCGTTTTGTCAACTTTTTATTGGTAATTTAATAAAAATCCACAACACAGGCCAAAAAGGTTGGACAGTAAAGTATTAAGCAATATTTAATGTTGCCATTCCGTCTTATAATTCATTAATTTGGTGTTTTCCCCCATTCTACCTGCAAACACATCTTAAAGTGTAAAATAGGTTATTCCTTGTCTCATTTTTTGTTAATGTACTTTTCTTCATTAATGTTGTCATCAACAGAAGTGTAAATTACTTCTGCCAATGGCACTAACACAGCCCCATACCATTACAGCCCTGGTTTTTGAACTTGTTGCACATTGAAAATAAAATGAAATCCATCAGGCACTGCTTTTTAGCTTTGTCTTCCTTTCTGTCATTTTCCATACTGTTTCAACTTTTTATTCTGAATTGATCAGGGTTGTATATTCTTAATTACTTTACTGTCAGAGTTTGTTTATTTGTTTTTTGTTTGGTAAGGGTCATTAAGTCTTGGCTGTATAATCTATGCATATAATTGTATGTACACTGGCTGTCTTGTATTTACAATGATAGAGAAAACAGTGAAAGATGAACTATAAAATCTAAATCCTAAAACATGACTAAAGCCTGTTGCTTGTTCAAAATAAAAGCAGGAACAGTCACTTTTTTACCTGTTACAGGAACCCAACTCTATTTACATAGCCATTTACATAAGTTAAAGCATATTATGAAACTTTCTTCCAATGTTCTTTTAAGCATTTTTTTCATTGTTTAGAAAACATTTTTAAGATTATTATATTAAGATTAAGTACCAAAAAACAAGTACAGAAGGAAATTACATTACAAGCTTTCATGACAAATGTTTCCTTAACAAATGAACGTCACATTTTATTCACTATCCAACGTTTATTTAATCAAGTAAAAGGGTTACACAAGTAGCTGTGATGAAATAGTGTAAATTGTATTCCGTACCTGTTGAATGGACAAGGTGTAGAAGGAGAGAAATTAAAATGTGCCTGTACTCCATTGTTGGTCAACCAGCAAATGCAGACGTGTAGAGGATTCTGGGACAGGCTTGCGTGATACTTGACTAATAAAGTAAATAGGTTTATCAGCAAAGAAAAATACACCAGCAAGCTGTTCTGTATTTTTGCATTGTTCTGTCTCTGTGTTGTTCCCTACAATAGGCGTCACCAATAAGTAACCAAGAAGTAGTCTACATCTACCAATGACTAGCTTTCCAATGAGGTCACAAAAGATTTCAGAACAACATCTAAAGCACGACAGGCTTCACTTGCCTCAGTTAAGTTCAGTGTTCATAATTCTACAATAAGAAAGAGAGTGGGCAAAATGGTATCCATGGGAGAGTTCTGAGATTAAAACCACTGCTGACCAAAAAAAACACAACGGCCCATTTCACATTTGCCAAAAAACACTTTGATAGTCCCAAAGACTTTTGGGAAAATATTCTGTGGACTAACAAGACCAAAGTGAAACTTTTTAGAAGTTGTGCGTCCCGGTACATCAGGCATAAAACTAACACAACATTTCAGAAAGAACATCATAGTTTGATGGTCTGGTTCCACTTTGCTGCTTCAGGAACTGGACGACTTGCTGTAACTGATGGAACCATGAATTCTGCTCTCAACCAAAAAATCCTGAAGGAGTATGTCTGGCAGCAGGTTTCTGGAGTGGCCTAGTCAATCCAATGACATGACCCTGTGACATGACCTTAAACTGGCTTCCACAAAGATGTGAAAGACTCATTGCCGATTATCGCAAATGCTTGACTGCAGCTGTTTCTGCCAAGGGTGACACAACCAATTAGGTTCAGGGGGCAATTACTTTTTCACATAGGGCCAGGTTGGTTTCGATAGTTTTTTCCATTGATAAATGAAATCATCATTGAAAAACTGCATTTTGTATTCAAAAAGATTATTTTGTCTGCTTTTCAAATGTGTTTGATAATCTGAAACATTCAAGCGTGACAATAAATATGTAAGTCTGTAAATACATTTTTTTTTGCATGGGATGAGATTTCAGCTGCTCAACAGTCAATGGTCACTGGGGTTTACCTTTCCATGCTGCAAAATGAGTTTTTAGGAGACCAAAATATCATCAGGACTTAAGAAGCAGAAGAAATCAGCTCCTGAGAAAAGTAACACCATAAACAGTGAAGATCTTGAGAGCACTGTGGTAAAATAGTGAAAAAACACCAGCAGACACTGGATGCAAAAAGCTCCAAGTCGAATACAAAAATGACAGATCTATAGTTGGACAATCAATTCTTTGAAAGGGGTTACTTGAATCCTGTCTAACTTGGATTATTCTGTATTTATTTTTTTGAAGTTAGTATGTATGCTGACATTTAGGCATGCTATTAAAATATTCTACAAAGTTGGAAGATTATAAACACTTGACTTTTTCATACTGAACTATATCAAAATGTCCACAACTGTATCCAAACTGTCAGCATCATGCTATAGATGTGCAAGGAAGAATCAAGGAACATATCAATGGTGCCAAATGTGGTAATATTTATGGAAGAAAATATTTTCCAGTGCCAGCAAACATGGTAGTTATATATCAACAGCACCCCAATAACTCAAAATTCTGTTTGTATTTGTATTGTATTCTGTTTGATTTCCTCCTTGCGAGCTTATTAAATGAATTACCTGGAGGTTCCGTAGTTTATTACATGGTGGTGTTATCAGACTTCATCAGCCATGTCTAAACAGAGCACTAAAAGATCCTACATCAACTGTAACCTCATCAGCAATTCTATTCTGGCCCTGCTTTAAAACACCCCAAACCCCGCTTAATCAGCGCATGGCTAATGTCAGCAGGTTTTGTTTTTATTTTACATAAAACAGAAGCCTGTACAATTTATTTTATTTCAAATTATTTTTTCAGTGACAAAGAAAAATATACATCATTATTTTACACAGTCTTTTTATGTACAGCCTAATGACTGAGTTTAAATGTTTAAGCTTCACACATCCCTAAAATACAAAACCAATTTAAAAAATGATACATGGTGTGGAAATAGTGTGTTTGAATCCGGGCTCTGCCAAGTAGCCACTTCAACCACAAGCCAGACATTCTTGTTCATGAGTGTCTGGTCTCACAAATACTGTTTAGGAACAAAAAGAATTTGGCACACATTTTCAAATAAATAATTAAAAAAACCTCCAAATCCATGTATTAGGAGCTGATGGGGTAGTAATGTTCATGGTTTTAGAATGAGATGTAAGCCGAAACCATGGTCCAAATGTCCACACAATGTCCATGTATTATACAAGAATAAAAATAATAAAACATTCCGTTCATAAAATAAGTTTGAAAGTCTGAAAATAAATGAAATACAAAAACGACATGTACGCTTTGCAGCATTTATGTAGTTTGGCAGATGTGTGCATTCAGTGTGTAGAATCATTGGGCTCTCTGAGTTCTAGCAGCGGAGGTTGAAAGGTAAGTATCTCTGTAAAGGTGTGGCCTGTAAAGGGAGATAGTTAAAACAGGTGAAACAGCTTTCTCCATGGATGGCTTAATCTTTTTTATACCTAGTTCCCATGTCCATCCACAGGACAATAAATTAAAATATGGAAAAGCTCATTTATCTTTAGTATTTTGTATAATATATAGATTTAAAACTAAGAGATTTGATCAATTTCAATCATTTATTTTAATGTTAATGATTATGGTTTACAGCTAATTAAACCCCAAAAATGTCATAGAAAAAAATAATATTACATAAGAAACTTTTTTAAAAGGATTTTTTTATATAGAAATGTTGGCCTACTGAAAAGTATGTACAATATATGCTCTCTTGGTCTGTGCTCATTTTGCATGAATTCCTGCATCAATGAAGTGTGGCATGGAGGTGATCAACCACTTGGCACTGCTGAGGTGTTATGGAAGTCTGGTGTCCCTCATCTTTCTCTTGACAATACACAATAGATTCTCTATGGGGTTTAGGTCAGGAGAGTTTGCTGGCCAATCAAGCACAGTGATACCAGTTATTGGTACTTTTGGCCGAGTGGTCAGGTGGTAAGTCCAGAAAATGAAATCCACATCTCCATAAAGCTTGTCAGCAGAGGGAAGCATGAAATGCTCTAAAATTTCCTGGTAGATGGCTGGTAAACTTTGGACTTGATATAACATACTAGACCAACATATATGGCTCCCCAAACCCTTACTGATTGGAAAGGTGAACAATTCACACTATTTAAGGTCTAGTGTGAATCTTCCACACTCTTCTTCCAGACTCTGGGAACTTGATTTCCAAACGAAATGCAAAATTTACTTTAATCTAAAAAAATAGTAGCAGTGTCCAGCAGTAGTCCACTCCTTGCGTACCTCCCCCAATTTCATGGCCTTTTATGGCCTTTTCTGAACAAGTCTTTCACAGCTGTGGTAATTCCTGCAACTTTCTTGTGCACCTTGCTGACTGCTGATCTGTCATAGTTGGTGTTCTGCCAGCTCCCTCCTAAAAAAATATACTACCCAACAATTTTTCCCCATGAGACAGGTTCAATTTTGACAAGAAATATCATCCAGAAATTTCACCCGAAAACCAAGTATTCCTAACTTTTTGTGAGTAGTGTATATAAATGAAAAACATTACTTTTCAACTGTACTTACGTTTCCACTGCTCCAGTAGAAGATCTGTATTGTCCATGGAGTGATCATAAGGCAAAGCTTCTGTTTCCTCTTCAGGCTCCCGAAAGTCAGTGAACATAGGGAGCTCCATTGCCTCTGATGCACTAACACGCTTGTCAGGGTCCAGCAAAAGCATCTTCTCCAAAGCATTTACCACTAATAGACATACAATTTTAATATAAACTGTACTTTACTTTATCTGCTGTAATAAAAATACATAATTAAACCATGTTTAAGTACTTTTCTGCTTACCATCTGAGCTGGCTTTACAGAAAATAGTATGCAAGTCTTTCTTTGGCACTTTTTGAAGACTCCTAATGTAGTTTTTGGCCTGTGAAAGTTACACATGATCAAAAGTTTGATTGCCAGACTGTAGATTGTCTTTCTGTTCATTGTATTGCATAAGTGTTGTTCACACTACTCACATCCTGACTCTGAAGCTTCACAATAAAATCTGGTCCTGGCGTCCCTGTGATTTTCATGATTTCTCTTAGCTGGTCCAGATCTGCAGCTCATGGTCAAGGATTAAATAACACTGCAGCAATGACTGATACTTACACTTAAAACTGTGTGATGAACTGTGTATACTGACACCTTTCTTTGAGAACCATTAAATGACTTCATTAAAATCTCAGAAAGAAACTGACAGTAAACTGTAGTTCACAGCCCCATGTTAATTGTCAAAATTGTCTGGTGTCTTATCTGAAAACTTTTTAGCCGTTATTTTACCAGCAACAAAACAAACCTTTGACATAAATATGAGTACACTTCAGTCAGTAAGTCAGAAGTAAGTCAGTAAGTAAGCTCAATGCTTTTTAATCATGCCTTGATAAGTTTATGTTCACACTTACCAAACTCTAAGCAGGTTATTTGGACAATGAAGAAAATTGCTAGATGTTGGCCCTGGGATTCTCTACTGTACACAAGCCCAGACTCTGATCTCCCTAGGTTTGAATCTCAGCATTGACAGTTGGCTGGGGTCTACCCTAACCACTGGGATGAACAAACCAGCGTGTTTTAGTGCCGGTCAAAAGCCCGGATAAATAAGAGGGTTTTGTCAGGAAGGCCATTCGCTGTGGGACACCTAATTAGAGCAGCCAAAAAGATTCTCATATGATGATTCGAATCGAAACGAGATATTACATTTAATTAGGAGTACACTAACATAATATATAACACTGCAATGATGAACATATATTTTTGTTTGTCAGGACTAATTTATTGTCATTATAACGTGTCAAGGATACGATCATTTCCTTTGAAGAGTGGCCTTCCAAGAATCATCTCTGCCATGATACAACCAACTGACCAGATATCAACTGAAAGACAAAAATGTGCAGAGTGTAACAAAAAAAAACAATTACCAAACCATTTAGTTGTCTGAATGTCATTGTTTGATTTTATTATAAAGGCATGTTAAATTAGAAATTTAAGCTAACAACTAATTTATTTACGGCAGTAGTAGAGCTAGTCATAGTATCAAAACACTTGGTAAAAAATGGGATCTGTTTGAAGCTGCCAACATACTTAGCAGACAGAGGAAGAAAAGTTTAATTCCTTTCTTCCTTGAGTTCAGTTCTGGTTGTATTAAGAAGACCCAGACTTGTTAAGCATGCAAATCAGCACTGTGCATGGAGAGAGCCACCTTGATCATTGCAGAGGTCAGAGCTATACCAGTCATGAGAGAGATAGCCTAATAATGTGCCTTTATGAACAACAGGGCATGTGACCACTTAGCCCAGCTGGAAGGCTGAGCTAAGTGTTTATACAATGTATTTGAGATCCCTGTTCTGCTGGGAAGTTAAGGGAGTTTCCCTATAAAGCCCATACTGCTCAGTGGAGGGTGTGGGTGTGTGTGGGGGGTTGTTCTGGTGGTTCTGGATGTATAACTATGTTATAAAAAGTACTGTACCAGTACATTAAACTTCACTTGGCACAGCATATTCAACTTATTCCCTTCCTCGTCAAGAACATTTCTGTTGCTTGTGTTTGATTATTAACATTTTATGGAGGAAACTAGAAGACTCCACCATCCATCTCATTACACCTTAACAAGCATTTACTAATGTGGTATTACAAGTTTCACTATGTGTGTGTCTGTTACCTGTCTGTGAGTAGTGCATCCAGTTGAGGATGACCTCAGGGGCTCTGTACCACCGGGTCACCACATAACCAGTCATCTCTGAGTCTGCTTGTCTGGCCAATCCAAAATCTAAAATCTGCAGACATTACAGCTATTCAGAACCACACCTGAAAAATTGCTGAGGCTTGTAGCATGTATTTAAATAGACATATAAAATGTTTAACTATGGGATATCCCATAATAGCCCATTATGTTTAGTCTATAGTCAGAAGCTGAAAAGGTCCGGCATATTGCTTTACCCTAGTTTTAGTTTAGATTCTAACAAACATAGTTCGGGTAATATAATAAAAATATCCCATTAAAAGTTAGAATTTAGGTTTCTTTGATTTATGTCCTTTAGTTCTGAAAGTTTTTAGCTTTTGTGGTAAAGGCGTCTCCTCATTTGAACAGCACCCCTGTCTTGTTTGGTTACAAATAACATATTGGATGTCTTGAAAGCATGGATTTTGAGTTCATATTGTATATATTTATATATCATTTAATGTCTGATAATTCCTGGTGTGCACCTCTGGTAGAAGAGATATAAACCTCATTAATTAGGTTTTTTTTGAATGATACATTAATAAACTAACATTGTATAGCAAATATCTTTATTAGTGTTTGATCTGGACCTATTGCTAGCTGGTGTATTAAACATGCATTAATTTATTCTCTGTTTTACCACTCCTTTATCCTATTTATGGTCACAGTAGGTCTGATCCAGTGGACAAAAAGTAAGAAACACTCTGGACGGGGTAAACACACATATGCACACAAACACTCAAACCTAGGGGTTATTTACTATTTCCATTTAACCTGACTGCACAGCAAACTCAAGCCAGGACCTTGTGGTTTTGAGGAGAAAGTGCTGCCCCCAAGCTACCATATTGTTCTGGGTTAAAATATTTTTAACCCAAGTAAGTAGTCTCTTAATTACTTGTTTAGAAATGTTTAGATTAGAAATGTATCTTTTATTTATTATAGGACTAAGTATTTATTGTACTGTTGCTATCTGCATTGTGTATAGTATTGTTTTGCACTTTTGTTCTGTGTTGCACCGTAGTCCCGGAGGAACGTTGTTTCATTTCAATATGTACCTGTATGAATCTTAAATGACAATAAAGACTCTCTGACTCATTGAAATACAGAAAGAAGGCCAGGTCTGGGGAGGAACAAATTCCTACACCCACCACAATGTTATGAAAAGCCTTCCCAGTTGCCTGTTATATTCTGAAATGAGGAGGCTTACTTGATGAACTAGATTTACTTTTTTTTAGAACTAGATGTCCAACAAACTCATGGTCAAATGTCCACATACCATCGGTCATATAGTACATTGCTAAAATCAAAGCTAAAACTTTGATATTTTAAATACATCGTACCTTAAGCTCACAGTTCTGATTGACAGCTAAGTTTCCAGGTTTAAGGTCCTATCAGCAACAAAAACACAACATTTGTCACAAAAAAAACAAAAAAACATACAAAGTTTGATATAAATTTAAAGAGGGACAGAAGTTATATGAACAAAGGATGAATGGGTGTGGGCGTTGAATAGAGTGGTCACCCTTCTTCCCAGCCCCCACACATATAATTAACATGTCAGAGGTCACATACCCGGTGAATGATCCCAGCAGAATGAATATACTGAAAAGAGAAAGGCAACAAGTCAGAATCCAAGAAAAACACAATGGAAAATCAGTACATTCTCATGTCAGATGTCTTCAGTTTTGTGAATTTACTTGTGTTTCTAACCTTCAAACCCCGAAGCATTTGATACACAAGAAACTGCACTCTGTCTTCACATAACCTTTCCATCTTCATCAGCTTTCCCAGGTCTGTGCCCATGAAAGGCATCACCAAATAACTGCCAGTGTGAGAATAAGAATGAGAGAGGTTCTCGTAAGACATTTGTGGACATTTGCAAGTCTACAACTTCAATATTAGTCATTTGAACTAGTGTGCAATTGATTAAAGATATAAACTTTCCTAATATTCATTTCATAAACCATATCACATTGTTTTATAATTCAGCCTTTATGTCAAACTTTTTACTTAAGGCAGCTCCCTAGTGGTTAAAATGCTGGACTAGTAATCAGACCGGTTCAAGCCCCACCACTGCCCAGTTGTTGCTGTTTGGCCTTAACCATAAATTGAATGTTAGGTATACTGTCACTGTTCTGTAAATTCAGTTCAGTTAATTTTATTTAATCCCTTATCCTAATCTGAGTTGGGGAGTGGTGCTGGCTCAAGGTAACACCCTGGATGGGGTGCCAGTCAATCGCAGGTACCTACAGGACAATTCAGGGTCTCCAATGAACCTGGTAGCACTCATGACCTAGTACAGAAATGACCTAGATTGCCCCACCCAGGGATCAAACCCAGGACCTTCTTGCTGTGAGGCAACAGTGCTACCAACTAAACCACTGTGCCACCTGTCTGCTGATGTCAAACCAGTTAAATGTTTTTTGTAACACTTAGATTAGGTAAATTAAACTGTTTGATGTTTTCTACTTATTTCCCTGTATGGTGTGATGACAAATGTAATTTAATTAATAATATATTATATTCTAAATTGCAGTCAAACCATATCTGACCAACCAAGACATAGCCTGCATGATAAATCTTTAGCATAACTTCTGTATCAGGCAAGGAAAAGATGCATGCATAGTGCTGCAGTATTCGAAGCCTGGATGCATTTCATGAGTTTTCAGTTAGCAAGTTTTCATTATTAAATTGAGTCAAATAAAAATTCTGAACTTACAAGTCTTGCAGTCTGTCCAGAGATATTTCAGCAGTAAAGACATTCAGCAGTCCAATAACCTGTTTTAGGTAAAATAGTACAATTTGACAATTGAGTATATCAGGTAAAACCCATCTATCATCATCATCATTATCATCAACATCATTATTATGCAACTGAATAAGATAACTTACATTCTCATGTTTCATGTGTTTAAGCAATCTTAGTTCTCTGTAAGCTCGCTTGGCAAAAAGTCGAGACTGAAATGGACGATGGAGTTTCTTAATAGCCACTCGTTCTCCCGTCTTCCGGTCAATGGCAGAACTATGTAAAAAAGGAGTATGTACCATAATAAGGTTATGAAAGGTTATGAACACTTGATACACAAACATTTCCAAAACCATAACATTTATGTCTATGTTCACTATTTACTGATATAACGGCATCAAACACTGTTCAAAGTGTTACTTAAAAATGTTTTGGGAGGCATCTTACCTACCGAGCCATTTTTTTTTTATTTCTTTACCGAGCCCACTGTTATCTTGAAATAAAAAAGCTATTTGTTGTCATCAATTGGAACCACAACCATTTCTTGAATGTCATTATGTTCTTTAAACTCGTTTAAACTTAACTGGAACAAACCATACCAATAACAAACATGCAAAGGTGGTGTGCTGCCCAAAAATTTACCAAAGTAAGCCAGGCTTTATTGTGAAACACCGATTCCTGGCATACCGAAGGACTGAATAGTCACAAATTCTGGGATTACCACATGTTTACCTGAGGAGTGCTTTGTTTAAGAAGTTTTTATATATGTGTGTAAAAGGTGAGTGAAGACAGCCTTGGGATGGGTGTGCATGTGTGTAGATGAGATGATAAACAGAGCAGAGAACAAAACCAAGGACATTCAGAAAGAAGCTCTGAACATAATAGAAATTGCTCAATAGTATGTTATTACTGTCTTCTACTCTAGTGCATGAGTCACATTCAAAACTCCTGTGTTCAGTGTTAGTGCTCTGTTTATATATCCAGGTGGAATAGCAAGCATGTATCAATAAAGAAATTGGTGTGAGGAGTCGAGTATAAATGTCCCTGCATTCTTAAACTTTATAGTCACTCCCTAGGATGTGATAATTGTTAATTATTGTGATAATTGTTGATTTGTTAACTTCTTACAGCCTTAAGTGAAGAAGTGTTTCTACTTCTAAATGTATTTAGTATTTGTTATGTATTTTTGAGAAATGATTTAAGGTAGTGATATATTAAAGTAAGGAAGTAGATCTACACAATATTTAAAAGTAAACTTTTCACCTTCTTAATTTGAATTAAAATAGACAATTCACTGTATGCTCTTCAGTCTACTCACTGACCAGTTAAGGAATAAAAATGTAACTAATTTATTTAACCAAAACAGAAGCAATAAAATATATGTATATCAGCCCCCTAAAGTAATAAGGAACTAAAGTTTGGTGTAGACAAAGAAAACTATAAAGTCACTAAATGAAGAATGGGGGTCGCTGAATTCGACCTTTTTCTACTCGTTAACGCAAACAATGAACATAACAGTTTTCTTTGTCGAGAGCTACCGTGAGAAAAAAAACATCTGGCACTTTTACGTACTTTAAAACACTGATCTTTAGATATAATAATAATAATTAATAGCATTTATTGATATGTCGTGTCTGTGTATCCTACAATTGCCCAGTGAAATGATTCGATTGGTTCGCCGTGCGCTTTTTGCGCAATTGTGCCATTACTTAAAAAACACTTTTGCAGTTACTTTTTCAGAAGCACGATGTCTTAATGGTTCGAAATGAAGATAATAGACTAATGTACGAGTGATTTTAAAATTGTTTACTCACCAAACGGTTCCATACGCTCCTGTTCCCACTTGGAGGAGATCTCGGTACCTCTCGGGTACATCCCAAATTGTTTTATTTATCTCCTGTCGATAGAATCCTGTCCTGGTCCGCAGTGACATGATATCCTAATTATTATTTTTTTTGCTTGAGCACTCTCTCATGGGTTCATGGCGCCCACGATCAACATCACGATCAGACACTAAAACAGCATTTAGGATTTCACAGACGCGGTGGGCGTTACACTTCCTCTTCACCATACAAACAGTGGAGAAGCTCGTTCACTCAAGTTTTTAAAGTCCACTTGCAAGTGACGTGTGCTGATTTTAACTAATTAAAAATCTATTGCTTTTCTAGAGTGGAATATACATTTTGGTTTTGTATTAATATTATTTTTGCTGAAAATGATTGTTAACTGGCAACCCTGTTCATGGAGCAGTTTCTCAAACGCCATTTTTAGCGAGTTTCTCTCCACAACGGGTGTTAATTGAAATGTATTATTTAAGAATTTCAATTTAGAAAAAAGATAAAATAACAGATTATAAAATCTACTTTTTGAAAGTACAAGTAATCGTAACTTTCACCTCTGCATATACCTCAATATGTGTCATACATTCCTCAAAAATGTGAGAATCAAAGCCACCAACAAACCAAAGTATTGTTGGTAAAAGTCACCTAAAACTAGTTTTTATTTGAGAATAATTACATATTGAACATACCTCCTCAGAAGAAAGAAGAAAATAGATTACTTTGCCTATGTGCCATAGAAAGCAGATGTCAATAATAATTTGTTAGAAATTGGTGTCAAGTATAAATGATTCCCTCTGACACAACTTAGTTTAGTGAAAGTCTTATTAAATGTATTGATTTATTAACAATCTACAGGTTCAGTAATTTCTCTTGCTAAATGCACTGACCTACATGCTTTGTATATTTTTGAGATCATATGTGCTTTTGATGAGGGATATCCTCACCTGCAGCAGAAATGTTGGACCCCTGAACAATGATGTAGTTGCTCAAATTGTTCAAGGTGCAGACCAGTGCAGATGCAACAACCCATTTCTTATGGACCTCACGTAACGCAGGAATAGAAAAATGGCCTGTACGATTTATTTTAAATTACTGATTTCATACACAGTCGATGTCAGTAATAGGAGAGTGGTTGACACATTGTTAGCCATACAATATACTTTTGGCTATTTACGGTATTTCTGTGTGGCTGCACCACTTTACAGTTTATTTAGATATGGATCTGTTGAATGTGTTCATTTTCATTTGTCATGTGCCTGAAGAAACCTATTTAAATTCGTTTAAAAATCTTAATAGACATATGAAAAAAACCCTGACTCTTTAGGGGGTTGGGGATATAAAACACAATTGAATAGGGCTGTGACTATTGTTAACAAAGACATTCTTCTTGTCCTGTCCTAAAAGAGCCCCTGAGGAGTCACCGTTTTAAAGGACTGCAGGGAAAGAAAGATGAACAATATAACAACTTTCAGTTACTGTTGCTATTTTCCTTCAATGCATGGATCAAAATATTTTAAAAATATGCGACTTTACTGAACCTTTAGTTGTTAATCAGATGGTTACACCCCATTTTGAGGCAAAATTTTTGATATTTTGTAAAATACAAATAAATGAGGTATTGATATTATTTATTAATAGACAAAACAACAGAAATATTCCAATATTTTTACTGACATCATAAACCAGTTGTTTAATTATGAATTAATTGAGACTCTCTTACTTCACTTTTCTTATTGTTGCAGTTTTGAAAGAGATGTTTCCCCCTTTCGTTGTTGATTTCAGCTGCCTATCTGCCTGTGGACACCACTGTCTGACTTTCCTCTCAACTATTCACCAATATTTCAAAATAGAAAACAGATCTACGCTGCCGGCAGATGTAATAATTCTGTGTGTACAAAGCCTGGCTCCTTGATCCATGTGACTACATATAAAAGTAGTATGATGGTTTTTATGCTGTTTGCTTGTTTTCCCATCCCAACACATACTGCCAGTTCTATACACTTCCTGAAAATACAATTATTTCATGACAGATGCCATTCCTGACACAACATTCCTACTTAACTGGTCTTGGGATTGGGGCTTAGAATACAGTGTAATGTATTCCACCCTATGCTAGGTCCAGGAAGCATGTTCTGTATTTGTGAGCCATACCAAGGATTCCAATCCTGGGCTCAGGTAATGCTTTTACTGTTATGCCACATCAGAAATAAACTCAAAATACATTCACCAATATTCAACAGAAAGACAATCTAGATTAAAAAAAATATTAAACATATAAGAAAACACATTTTAATGTAAACATTCCTCAATAGAGGATATTAACACAGAAACACAATGCCAAATGGACTAAACCACACCCTCAACGACACTTCATTCATTAAAGAAAGAAAGCCAGCATACAAATAATAATAAAATGAAAGAGCTTTATACAGATTTGTTTAAGAACACAATATAGTAGTGTTGAAACTGTAATTACTTGATAATATCTATGACATGTACAGGTGTAAACCAGTGCAATGCAGAACATTTCTTCATTCTATAGCTATTAAAACACTTAAATATCCATTCTAAATTATGTAAACTAGATACCTCCCAGAAATTAGTCCTATTAAAAAAAAAATAACACATAAAAACACAATCCTCCAACTTTTCAGTCTGATCATTTGTAAACACAAAAATGTTAAGGTACATGTTAGCTCTTAGTATTATCGGACAAATATTTTGAGATGGATTGTTTTGAATTGTAACATACAGTGTTTATAGTCAAACATGCTGAGTATACAGTATTCGCTGAAAATAGTGAAGTGCAAGAAGTTGGTCAAAAAATTAGGTAATAGCTATAAGGTAAAATGAAAAAAGGTAATAGCTGTAAGTAATTGTCTTCTTCTGCCTTTGGTTTACCACACCAGGATGAATACTGACAATATTAACAAGTTATAGTTCAGTTGAGATCATGCAACATGGGTTTGATAGAGTATAACATGAAAGACTAATTAGTGTCATATTTCTGCAGTCCTGTTATGCATTTAAATTTTCAGTTTTGGCCATTGAAACAACTCAAATAATTTTACAATGCTGAACATGTATGCATTTTAACCCTTTTTAGATGCACTTCGGAGCCATTGAATTTGTCACTACTTTAGATTTTAAGTGGGGACTTCAAGTTATAAATTACTTATTTTTAATTAATACAAACTGACTTATATATATTTTATTTAATTAATTAATATTTATAGAACTATTAAAACAAGGAACAACCGGCTCAGAAAGAGCTTTGGCCCCACCGCTGTACAGAAACTAAATAATTCATTATAAGGTCTTTACAAATTCATTTTAATATAACATAGGACTGTGAATGTCAATGTCAAGGCAATGTGCAATTTTATCCCTGCAATGTTGCGTGCAATTTAACCAAGTGTTACTGACAGGTTTGTTTGTATGTTACTGCTTCAAATTTTTGTGTATAAGTATTCCCCCTTAGTGAAATGAAGTCTCTGTGTGCAATTTAAGTGTGACATGATCTGTGTGCAATATAAGTGACACATGATCTGTCAGTATATACGCACCTTTTCTGAAAGGCCCCAGAGGCTGCAACACCATTAAGCATGCGGCACCACTAACCAACTAACACCATGAAGACCAAAAAAATCTCCAAAAAAATCAGGGACAAAGCTATAGAGTAGTACAAGTCAGGGTTGGGTTATAAAAAATATCCAAATTTCTGATGAAATCAAATCCATTATCATCAAATGGAAAGAACATGGTACCACAACAAACCTGGCAAGAGAGGGCCGCCAACCAAAACTCAGACCGGGACAGGAGGGCATTAATCAGAGAGGCAGCACAAAGACCAAAGGTAACCCTGAAGGAGCTGCAGAGTTCCCAAACAGAAACTGGAGTATCTGTCCATGTGAGAACAATAATCCACACTCTCCAAAGAGCTAAGCTTTATGGAAGAGTGGACAGAAAAAAGCCTTTACTTACAGACAAAAATGGGAAGGCTCATTTTGAGTTTGCCAAAAGGCATTTGGGAGACTCTCCAAATGTATGGAGGAAGGTGCTCTGGTCAGATCAGACCAAAATAGAACTTTTTGGCC
>JAYDZG010000001.1:26721687-26736678 GCA_034509265.1 Microcambeva bendego | reverse complement strand
GGTTTCGTACCACTGCAAAGTGTTTGGACCACATCATGTTCCGCATGGGCCTGCTAGCCACACTGAGGTCCAAGCAAACAAAGTCTGCAATTGGAGTGATGGTCACTGCAAGTCACAATCCAGAGGTATTTATTTGCACAATTATTATACACATATATGCACTGTCAACAGTATTTCTACATGGAGGTGCAGTAGTTCACTATACCAGCCCACAATTGCTGACATATCAGTTTAAATCTCAGCAAGTGTTATCGACCTGCCGGACACCTACACATACTTGAATAGCTAAGACTTAAGTGAGCGATGACTGAATTCCCCTCTCATTTCTTGAGGAAATGAATCTGCTTTGGAAAAAATAAAATAACATCTATAAAATGCTTATAAGAATTGATTTCAGTGTCACAATAAAAGATACAACAAAATTGGCTCCACTCATTGCTGACTCTTCTTTACTTGTATTCAGGAGGATAATGGTGTAAAGCTGATTGACCCAATGGGAGAGATGGTAACCCCAGCTTGGGAGGAATATGCCACCCAACTTGCTAATGCAGAGCAGGAGGCTCTGTGTACTACAATGAAAGGAATAATTGAGAATGAAGCCATCAACATGTCTGAAAAGGCTACTGTTTTCATCGGAAGAGATACAAGGTAGCGTAATGAAGCCAACAACTTTGTTTTTAAAGCAAATCACTTTTGTTTAATAGCTGATTAGTTTCAGTTTCTGTCACTCAGGCCAAGCAGTGAAAGCCTATCAAGGGCGGTTATGGATGGAATTTCCAGTTTGGAGGGCAACAGTTTAGGTGTGTTCATGACCTTATTTTTGGGCTAAATTGTTAATTTCTTGTTACAATATTAGTGTATTAGGATATAAAGTATATCAACGGTTGTCTATATGTTAGTATTTTCATTTTATGGGTTGTGTATGTATGGACATGTGTTTTTTTTCCAGATTATGGACTGGTAACCACACCTCAGCTGCATTTTATGGTTCTGTGTTGCAACACACATGGTTGCTATGGTACTGCTACAACACAAGGCTATTATGAGAAACTTTCCAAGGCTTTCATTGAACTCACTAAACATGTAAGTCACACTAACAAAACAAGACTAAGAACTGGTGAAAAAAAAGAACTATTTACTTTTATTTTAATTTGATTGCAGATTGCAGTTTGAATCCAAGATATTTAAACTTTATTTTGTTACACATTCAAAAACAAAATCGTACAGGGGCAATTTAGTGCAAGTAATAAGGGACAAAATGTTAATAAAGGCATGATTTTAAACATGTGATGTCATGATGGGATTGTAATAATTATTTGGTATTAAATTGTAGTATCGAATTAAAGTGCTCAGTCTTTGAGGTGTAAAAATAGGCAAACAATCTCCTGTTTTCCTCAAAAGCATGTATAAATGTGAAAATAAAAAAATATGTGCCTGTTTTGTTTGAAGAGGAGATCTGTTTTTGCAAAGAAAAAGATCCAGATATTCAAAAGGAGTGGTGGCCGCAGCTGCCATTTCCCCAACACAATGTTAACACAGTCCACCACCATAATCATAGCCACCCTGTACATGAAATGCATAAATAGTAATAATAATAATGTTCTTCAGGAAGTCCTGAAGCCAGGATCTGCCATGCTATAGGGCTGTGACAGTGGTGTTGCCAACGACCATTTGAAATTATGTCACGGCAGCATTAATACAGAAAATTTTATTGTCATTTTCAGCAGGAAACCCAGATGTGGCACTGCTTATGAAAGCATGGCTGTGGTGGAAGAGGGTATGACTATTGGAACAGTCTGCCTATTTAGCACATTGAAATGAAAAATGTGATTACGCTGTAAATTAACAAAACACATATTCTTTGTATTGCATTTTACAAAACTAGAAATTATGTTTGATATTGTTCTGTTAATGTGTGAATACAAAATGAAGAACTGACTTTTGTGGATTCTAGAACACTAATGTAGATTTACGTATGAGACAAACTTCTTCCAAACCAGATCTGCTTTTTTACACATGTGTTTCAGGGTCAAAACCGCACCGGTGTTAAGAAGAGACTGATGGTGGATGGAGCTAATGGTATCGGAGCACTTAAGTTGAAAGAAATGGAACCTTTTCTCCAGTCAGAGCTGCAGGTGAAAATCTTTAATGATGGCAGCAGTGGCAAACTCAACTATATGTGTGGAGCTGACTATGTGAAAGTACAGCAGAAACCCCCTCAAGGTGCTTACCAGCTTGTAGAACTTATGACATTATAATGTCATGCTATTAAATATGGATGTAGATTCCCAACAGGGAAATGAGACTTAAATAATAACTAAATGATTTATTATTTAAGTCTCATTTCCCTGTTGGGAATCTACATCCATATTTAATAGCATGACATTATAATGTGCTAATTACTTATCATATCCCCTTTGCCGTTTTTTTTCCTTGTTCTTCCTTTCTTTAGGTATGAATATGGGGCCAGGTGAGCGATGCTGCTCCTTTGATGGTGATGCTGATCGGGTTGTTTACTATTACAGTGACTCAGCTGGATGTTTTCATCTGTTGGACGGAGATAAAATCGCTACTCTCATTAGTACATACCTGAAGGACTTGCTAACACAGGTAAATAATTGTCCTGCTGTATGCTTTTATTTGTTTATCCTGATTTGGTTGGAAGTGTGTACTGGAGCTCTAGCTACAGTCTTAATGGCATGAAACCCAGTGACGTGTAAAGTATTTTAATGAGTCTCAAAATAAACAAGGATTTCATGCTCACCAACATCATTCTGCAAACTAAGAAATCCACCTTAGCTTGAAATAGTTAAATTGGCTGTATAGAAGTAGAATTAGACGTATTTACTGGAGACAAAGGTTTGTTACCACTGACCCTTTTAAGCAGAGCCAGTGATGCCTTTCTGGCCCTAATGAAAACAAGGAAAGAAATTAGTTAAGTGCCGAGCATGAACGCTGTAGAGAACGAGAAGGTGCGACACACACAGCCTCCGTTTCCATTTTATAGAATGAGGACAGGTGCGGGCTGTCAGACTTAATTATTGGGCATTGGTACCTAAACCAGCCCAGGCAACAACCGGCTCTACTAAGCTCTGTGCAGAAGCTACCATTGTCCTAACAGTGTGTACGCATCAATACATATGTCAAGAGTGCCATACAGATTTTAACACTTTTTTAACCCTCATGTCTCATATTTATAAACTAACTTCCTCACTGACCAGATATTACTCGTAGTGTGTGTTATTGTGGTATCAGAGTTGTTGGTATGTATGTTATTTATGAGGTGTGTTTTTGTGTTCTATGTGTTTTGTACAGGCAGGGCTAAATCTGCAAGTTGCTGTTGTTCAAACAGCATATGCCAACGGAAGCTCGACACAATATCTTGAAAATGTCATGAAGGTATTTTTTTAAATGGTGTATTAATTCCTAACAATTTCTGCATAATTATTTCTGAATATTACCATTTAATTACCTTTTATCATGTAATTATGCCATTATTGAGTATGTTAAATCCTCATATGTACATCCTCCCATAGGTTACAGTGTGCTGTACAAAAACAGGAGTCAAGCATCTTCACCATGCAGCTCAGAAGTTTGACATTGGAGTTTACTTTGAAGCCAATGGCCACGGAACAGTAAGTGCAGTCATAAAACTTGAAATAATTATCTGCTTGTGTAGTTAGATGGGACATTTTACGCAAAACTCACTTTTTGTGGGATTTTGTATTTCCACTTTGGTCTTTACTGCTCCCATATGCTCCAAACATGAAAAAAAAATCCCCAATCCATCTGTTTTCTGTGGATCAGTTGAAATATTTTAGTGTCTGGAATCATTTGCTTATTTAAGCCATTTGGATGGCTCCCTTATTATCATGTCACAATAAAATAATTGAACTTGAACCACCTCTAACCTGTCAACTCCCACCAGAGCCCCACCCACTAGGTTAGTTAAAGATCCACCATTTTAGTCTGCTGGTTTTATGCGCACTGTTTGTTAGACACAAAGCTCTATGGCTACAGGCAAAGGTTACATATAAAGTGTTGTGTTGTTGCAAATATTATTGTTACCTAATAATACATTACAGTGTGTTTACATTTTTTAAATCACATTTGCAGATCATTTTCAATCCATGTGTTTAAAGGTGATGTAATACAAAAAATAAATAATGTAATGTAAATAATTAAGAATTGATTGAAAATAATCTAAAACAAGATATGTAGTGAACACTTGGAACATTAAATAGTGAAATAAATACATTTAAAAAAAACTCATAAGTTACTCAGCAATACATGAAATTACACAGGAAATGTTGTGCACTGGTTGCCGACCCCTGTCATAGACTTACTTTAACTCATTTAAAAAGAGGTATATGTCCCTTTTAAATGAGTTTTCTCATTTATTTTAGGTTCTTTTTAGTAAAAATGCAGAGGAGCAGATCCAGCAGCTAGCTAAAGACCAAAATGCTAACAGTGAGAAGAAACATGCAGCAAAGCTTCTGGAGGGCACCGTCAACCTCATCAACCAGGTACAACTGCAACAATATAATTTTTGATAAAATATAGTATTTATTTATTTTTATAATTTTTTTATTTAAAACTACTACTTTCAACTTTTTGGACATTTCATTTCAAAATTACTTGTCAACAGCAGACAAAGGCTTTACTGAAGTATGCAAGTTTAAAAAGATTTTGTATTACATGCTGTGGTGTGAAGAGGTAATGCCCCATTGACATTGTCCCAAACACAACATAATATACAAAGTGATGTTTAGTGAACATAACTGAACAAGCAGATCATCAGTGTGGGAAAGGTTACTCTATAACTAATCAATCCCAGCAAAAACCAGGATTAGGGTAACTTGGAACAGTGGTGATATCAGGCAATAACAGTGGTGCTATATCTTCCTAAAGATATTAAAATTGATACATTGAGGATGTGCTATGAAGTTATGAGAAGTGTTTGTGTGGAATTATGATTATGGGTTTAGTGACCTTCATCCTGCCCAAAGTAATAAGTAATTAGATAATAGCTAATTGTTTTATACCATGCATTATATCCATTAAACTTTGGACTGATAACATTGCACAAATAGTGCACTTCATACACATATATCTTCATCTGGCCTTAAAGGATTAAACATTATGTATTTTTACCTGCTTTTTCCTCTACTCTAGGCTACAGGTGATGCCATATCTGATATGCTGCTGATTGAAGCTATTTTGGCTATCAGAGGGATGACCGTTCATGAATGGGATGCCATTTATACAGACCTGCCAAATCGACAACTCAAAGTGAAGGTCTGAACGTTTATTTATTTGTTAGGATTTTAACGTCATGTTTTGCACATAGGTTACACATGATTCACCAGTTCAAGTTAAAAGTTGAATTTTTTAACACCATCACAGCCAATGTTGGATCTCTAATTCACGTTATAGTTTTTGGATGGTGGGATGAAACCCACGCAGGGAAAACTTGCAAATTCCACCCTGGCTGAAATGGGAACCAAGCCCATGACACTCGCTGTGAGGCAACAGTGCTACCCACCGAGCCACTGTGGTTTATTTGACTGTTAATACTAACTGTATACATATATATATTTACATGTCTAGTCAAAACTGGGTTGGTACCAGTAAGCTGTAGTATCTTGTGTACTTGGGTTTGGTTCTTGCCTCCATTGTGTGGATTTCTACTCACCTCGCACAACCGTGCAGCAAATGCTTATAGGCTGACAAAAACATCCCCTAGGCATGACAATTAAAATGCTCAGGGTAACACAAAAAAACACAGGCTGATTTTAAAGTTGAAAAGGTTTGTATTTCTTTCAAAATATTAATTTTGTTATTAAGTTATATGCGTTTGTCTCTGTAGGTAGCAGATAGGCGTGTGATCGAAACAACTGATGCAGAGCGTCGCACGACAAAACCAGAAGGATTACAAGACTCCATAGATGCTCTGGTCAAGAAGTACAAGCAAGCCAGAGCCTTCGTTAGACCTTCTGGCACTGAGGATGTTGTCAGAGTCTATGCCGAGGCTGACACACAGGTACACACTTGAACAACTGACTTCTATTCTCTTGTAATTCATGTTAAAGTATGACAGATTTTTGTTTTATAGCTGTTTGATTCCTTATTCTTTTTATAAAATATATTACAATATGATTGTGTTTCTGTATGCAGGAGAGTGTAGATAGCCTGGCACATCAAGTCAGTCTGGCTGTACATCGACTGGCCGGCGGGGTGGGAGAAGAACCGAGGCCTTCACAATAATCCTTAATGATCAGTTGATTGTATTTTTTGGCTGCACTTTTCTATTATTTTTATGATTATTTTTTGTATAATTTTTGTCACTGTCATGTAAAAAGCATTTATAAAAATCATGATAAGTAAACTTCAATTAATTGTGCTTTACAAAATGGCCATAATTCATTTTTCCTGTACCCACCTACGGTTAGCGCAAAATAAAAAAGTAAAAGTTTACTAAATCATTATTTTTTAATGTGCTCGGGACTAAATATGAATAAAAGATCCTCTCTCTAGCTTTACATGTTATGTTCTCATTGGTTGTTGATGGGACTTTTATTATTGTTACACCTTACCACCAGTAGTTTAGTTATTAACACCTCTGACTTATCTGAAGAAAGGTAAGTTTTATGAGTTATTATATTATTCTTAACACTTTTTCAGTAGTTTTTATTTGTACTTTTGTGGTGGGGAAATCAAATATGTGTCAAAATATGTGTTCACACCCAGCATAGGATAGATTCATTTAACTGCCTATAGCTGCCACTGGGTGTGGACACATTTGATTTGCTCAGCTCAAAGGTTAATGGACAGTTACTGAAATGTTCTGATTCAGTTGTTGATTTGATGCACAATCCATAGCATCATCCTTGTTTCAGTTGGACCCCCTCTAGACACAATTCCTGCTTTTAAACCACAAATCCTGCCCTTGTATACTTTGAGCTGTCCTTATTGGTCGTTGATCCTCAAGTAAAATTTATGATCTACTTGAAACCTATTAATGAATGAATCAGTTCAGTTCATCTTCTTTAATCCCTTATCCTAATTAGGGTTGGGGAGGGGTGCTATATATATGATATATAGGGGTGATATTTATATATATATATATATAGCTAAGCCTCGCTAGATGCTTTAGGATCAGGAAATTATGTGCTTGGGAATGAAGGTGAGTCTGTGCCTGAGAGCTCTGGTGACTTCTGATGTTTCTCCTGAACCAATATGTGTTGTATCATTGGAAGCTTGCTTTTGGCTTTATTTTTTAGAGGATTGTATATTTCTCCTCATTGCCTTATACCTGCTACTAAGCAGAGACTTAATTAACAAAGTCTCTCATTTTACACAACAGCTGCCAGTATGGAAGTGTGAGGAAGAGAAAGTCTGAAACAAACCCAGAAACTAGATCTTAATGACTGGAGCTCTTACACAATAATTGGTTAAACCTGTGCTGAAGGAGCTCTATAATTGCTCCTTTCCATGAGGCCACACATGCCATGTTATTTTAATCAAAATTAAAGGCAGGGGTTCCTATAGAAGCAGGTCGGTAATGCTTTCTTTCAATAAATCCATGTTTTTAAATAAGATGGCCCAGAAATGAATGACCGCTGTATTTACTTAGTATGATGTCATTGTTTTTCTGTGAGTTGGAATACCCCCCAAATAAGAAAAACAGGTGCTTTGCAGTCAAGTTTATTTTGCCTGGTTTTAAAGAGAATCACAGGAAACACAATTGAAGAAGAATGAATAACCAAAGGCTTAAATCCAGCGCATTAGCAGGTTTAGTTGTAGCATGGGAGCACCACAAGCCGAGGTAGACAGCAAGGCCTTTTGTTTGTTAAGTGACATGGACCAAGTTATGTCTCATTCTCGTCTTCAATCACAGAAATGTTCTGATTTTATTTAGTTTTCAAGCAAAGTATTGTTGTACGTGGGATCAATTTTAAAACTAGCTTTAGTCATTTTTAATCTCTAAAAACGTGTTCTTGTTTTGATTTAAGCTCAGATGGTTTCATAATTTCATGTGAGTTTAACTCTCAGTCTCATCTGCTGCTCCAGAGATGGTGATGGTGCGTTCCTGTGTGTCCCTCTGAATGACATCCTCATCTGTCTTAACTGTTCTAAAAAATAACATCAGCATCAAAAATGTGCAACACAATTTCAGAAACTGATAATTAAACATAAAACGGTGCATTTCCAAACTTATAAGACTCCTAACAAAAATGACTGAATGTTCTCATCAAATGTATTTGTATTTATGTGAAAAATAAAATAAACTCACTAGTAGTCAGATTTCAAAGTATAGATTATGGTAGTATGTTTGAAAAGATGCTATGCTGTGCACATATTCCATCTGTTATTGTGTGTTTGATCATTAGTTACTTTTATTGTTAGATTAAGATAAATCAAACACAAAATGCATTTTATATATTATATATAATTATTTACTTAAATACACTGAAAAAATAAAAAAATGCTCTTCCCAGTCCTGAATACTACCAGAACTGTTGAATCTAAACATTGCTTAAATAACAACCATCTCATAATGTAAAGCTTTAAAAATCATGTTTAAAAAGCCTGTAATTTAGCATAATTAAAACAATTCAAAAAATACTATGCCACAATGACTCAACTTACTGCAGTTGTGATTGTCAACTGTGGGACAACTAGTGATTAGATATAGGAGGGCAAATACTTTATCACATTTGTGATATAGAATTTAGATAAATTTACAAAAACTAACTGCATTCTGTGTTGATTTTTTAAATATTATATTAAACGTAATTTGAATGCCTGATTTTTTTTTTAAATTGCACCGGTTAATTTTACCTTATAAGGACTGTCTTCCTCTCCGTCAGCTCCACAGCTTGCTCCTCTGTGAACTCCTCTGTGGTTTCCTGCCGGCCATTAGAAGGCAATGCTGAGTTTGCAGGTGCACCACCAGCCACCCCAGCCAAGGCTCCACCCATCCTGGCCACTGATGTGTTGACACCGCTTAACGCTCTGAAGCCTCCTGAAGCTGTGATGCTCATTAGAGACAGTCCTTGCACCATGGTTGAAAGGCGGCTGTCCTCTCCTTCTATTAGTTTTCTAGGAGAATATTAAATGAAAGATGATAAAAAAAAAATTATTGTGAAAATTATTTAGAACACACTGTTCTTTTTTCAAATGTTGGGACAGCATGACAAATGCAATTGAATCTCTATTTTCCCTGAATCATTCAAAGATATTGTTTACTGTAGAGGAGGCCAATCCCTTTCAAATCCTTCAAGATTTTTTACATATTCACTTACAAACTACATATGCTCAGCCAAGCTTTGCTCCTCAAAACTTTTTGTGGATACTGTTTCTGTACCAAATCAGGATTAAAATCTCTTGTTGGCACCCAGAAATGCAGGAATTAATGTATGTATATTCACAAATAATTCAGCCCAGGTCCATTCTGTGTGGGGTTGGAGTGTGTCTGTTAAGAGTTTTCTTGGGGTACTACAGTTCATTGCATCTACTAAAATTGCCACGAGCGAGGGTGTGTGTGTTTGTGCATGTGTGTGTCTCTGTGATGGACTGCTGTATCCTGTCCTGTGTGTTTTCTACCTTTGCTCAGTAAATTGGACATGCCATGGCCCTGATTTGGGCTAGAGAGTCATTTTTAAGTAAGTACAATTTAGGTATTACAAAATACCTATAGGTGGTGATTTCAATCTCAAGAGCCATTTTCACATTAAGAAGGTCCTGATACTCTTTAAGTAGCAAAGCTATCTTCTCTTTTATTGTCTTCATGTCCAGCTTCAATGCCTCTATGCGATCCTGCAAAATTGATCACAAACTATTCAGTTTAATTTTATAATAATGTTTGTTAATATTGAATATAAGAAGACTAAGATATAATGTATATCGTTTCATTTACAAGTCCAATTTTTGATGGTGTAGTTCATTTATTAAAGCTACTACATGTTTAAACACCTCTTCTATTTTATATTTACCTGTAAATCCTGCTCCACCTTTCTGTATTTTTCCTGGTTGTCACGTATCTGAGCAAGCAAAGTCTCATACCGGGTGTTAAGGGCATCTAGCTCCCGCTGCTTATTCTGAATCTAAAGACACATAGATAGGTATCAGATGAATACATCTAATACACTTCTTTAACTAAAAAGGTATTAGTCAAAATTAGTAATAGTACACTAACATCTTTCTTGTAGCCAACGACTTCTTCTCTTATTCCCCTCACTGATTCCACATGCCGGGTTGATGCTGAGTTCAAGTCCTGGAATTTTGTCTTATACCATGCATCCATTTCCTAGAGACAAAAAGATATTGGTAATTAACTGTTAAATGGGATTTATTCTGTATAAAATAACATAAGCATCAGACAGTTTTATTCAATCTATTACATGTTTTATTAGATCTTAATCCCTACAATTAAATTTACGATGAGTGACAGTGAGCTAAACCTAATGAGAGGAGGGGAATTATTGTGGTAATAACTGACTACCTGTAAGTTCCGTGCAGCGATGCTGTCGTACTGGGTCTGGATATCTTTGAGAGCAGAGGATAGGTCAGGCAGAGAAAAGGCCACGTCAACCTTAGCCACTGTTTGATAAATCTGAGCCATCAACTCGTCGATTTCCTGTCCAAGTTACACAATTGTACATTAATCGCAGACACAAAGCAAGATTAAGGCAAACTTGTAATCAAAATTGAATATTAAAAATACATAATCCAACTGAATGTTTCATAGCTTATGTTGGAATTAAATCTGACAAGAAAATAATATTAAATGAAACATGTTGCGCAGGTCATCAAATCACAATACCTGTTTGTGAATCCTCTGAAGGAACTCCATTTCTACCTCCAGGTTCTCTAGTTGTTTCTCCAGGGCAATGCGAGCAGCAGTAGCAGAATCGACATCCTGTCAGACAGAGGCGCAATATTTGGCACTAAATAAACATTACAATTAAATGTAAAGCAGATAAACTCACTAATTTCTGTTACAGTATTATAATATTCCATTGCTTTGTCTTAATAAAAGAAAAAATTAACTTTTCCCTGGTGTTAACCACTTACTGGCTTAAAGGCCTCAATGTCCAGCTCAGCTTTCTTCCTGGCTTCAAGTGCCTCTTCATACTTGGTCTTTAACATCTCTAGTTGTGCTGCCATGGCCTCCTTAGCAGCAATAGACATTTCCTTAAAGAAATAAGCAGTGCATTATGAAATCATGAGAACCTTTGTTTCCCAGCCCTTAGAATGTTGAAATATAAAGATGTGTTTTAAATGTAACCATTGCTGTATGAGCTTAACCTTCTGATTTTGTGCTTACCCTCTGGATTTGCATTTGTTCAGCAATTCTCTTGAGCTCTCTCAGCTGCTCCTCATACATCATGCGCAAACCTGAAGGCTTCACATAGCGGGACTTCAAGGCCTCAATCTCAGTCTCCAGAACTTTGTTTTGCTGCTCTAGAGAACGTACCTAAAATCACCATTACAATATGCATATTAGAACAGTGTGATGGATTTCTAAACCAAAAGAAATCCAAAAAGTAAATGCCCACACATCCTACCTTCTCAATGTATACAGCCAGACGGTCATTGAGAGTAATCATCTCCTTCCGTTCACCAGTGCGTGTGCTCAGGAAGGCTTGGTTGGCAGCAGCAGCAGCTTCCAGGTCCAGTCCTCCAATACCCATACCAACACACAGTGCACCCATACTCACACTGCTGGAAAATCAGAGCAGTTAAGCCAGGCATACTGTTTTGTGTAAGAACAGCAGAAGGAATATACAGTAAGTAGTGAAGTACAGATCTACAGTAACAAAATACAAAGTGTCACATGGAGGGATGTACGAGAATGTTGTCTGATTGCATGTCTCTATCACAGCTTATAGTTCAGTATGGAACAATATGGCAAATCAGATAAGAAAGCAAGCAGAGACTAGCAAATACATACAGAATTTTGCAGACCATATTAGGAGTAGAATATCCATGTTGAGAAGCACACCAGTGCCAATAGTCTGAAATATTCAGTTTGAAACTCAGGTTAGCTGGGCACCACCCTAACTACTACGATGAACAAACCAGTGCATTGTAGTGCCGGTCCCAAGGCCGGATAAATAAGGAGGGTTGTGTCAAGAAAAGCATCAATAATCAGCCCAAGGATCCACATAGTTAAAAGAGTAGAAAACTTAAATTAAAAATAAGAATATAGATAAATAACAAGACTGAAAAACAGTGGTGGGAAAATGAAACCTAATGCAGTTCTGTTACCCAGTGAGGCGCGAGCTGCGCGTGCCGGACACAGCCCTGCGCGAGGAACGGCTGTAGCTGGCGGAGCGATGGCGGGTCTCGCGGCGGCGAGGTGATGGGCTCGAGACTCGGATGTGACAGGCAGAGGAGGACGAAGCAAGCGCCCCCTCGAAGTGTCTCCTGTAAGAGGACATACGCTCCGGGCTTCGACTCATGATGAAAAGGCCGTTTCCTTCCACTCTGCTGCAGACAGAAAGAACTTTGATGACGGTGTGTCTGTCCAGTCTGGGCAGGACTTTATAAAGCCTTCTGTAAGCGAGCGAGGAATGTCGAACCTGAATTTAACACCTAACCGAACCCTGTAGCTATCTGACGCGCCTCTGCGAAACTCAAAAAATAAACTGATGACCGGTCTTCATTATGATCTCCCCGTGATACCAACCGTGCCATAGGATTCTTAACCAGGACAAAGTCTTAGAGCTGTGCTGTTCTTTTAATTACAGCCCTAGATCAGAGTTTACTCAAGCTGACATTTATTGATAGTTTGAACCTAAGATATTAATCTCCTCAACTTGCATTTCAGGTCTGCAACACATTTCACTATATTTGAGGATGGGACCATTTAGGGCTAGTAATGAGCAGAGAAACAATCTAAATTATGTGATTCCCACTGTGGTTTGGTACAACAGCAGCAACCAAGAAATGCTGAGTTTTTGATGAGATAAGATGACCAGATGATCTCCAGTTTGTCCAATTTATTATTTCTCTCTCTACAAGGAATAATTTAAGGATGATAAATAAGGTTGTTGACTTTAAACCTGACATTTTAGACCCTTTTAGAATATAGATGAAAAATAGTGTATGTTGACACAACAAATTAAAAAAATGTACTGTATTTAATCCTGATATTCCTTTTTTTCCAGAAATTGAAGGTGATAGAAATGTTTTAATATTGTTCAAGAAGTGTGTGTTCCTGAACAAGATTCCAAGAAACTGTGTTACAAAAACCGACATGGAGCTTTCCATTGATGAATCTCCGTAAGATGTTAAAATTTTAACTGACAGTAGAGTAGGACTTTGTTTAAAGTCAATTTCAAGATTCTCCTTAACCTGCTATATTTTTTGTTGACAGATGTGATCAGATAAATCAGCATTCCAGGTCTTTTTTTTTTGTAAAAATGGATGTTTTGTACATTGAGAACTTAGAGCAGCATGTGTTGCCTTCAAGACATCCTCTTTTCTAGGGATGTCCATTGTTCAACATTCAACATGGCAAAGTAGTAAATGCTTTACTGTCTCGACATTTACTGTCTTAATAAAGAGAAATGTTGATTAATGTAATAAACCCTTTTTTATTTGCATTTTCCATGCTGTCCCAAAGTTTTCTGATTTGGAGTTGTAATTAGGTAATAAGTAATATTGAAAAAAAACATTAAAAAATCGAAAACATTACAAAAGTGATATATTACATCACAGTTATATTATAACACTTGAAATGTGAGAGATGAAGATTGAACAACAATCTGTTATTTGTTTCTTTTTTGAACCTTTATTTAAGTAGCAAAAGTACAAAGAAATTACTTTCAGTCATGTGACTAACCAACTTTAAATGACAAAATAAAAATAAAAGGTTCTAATATATTTAAGTTTCACAATTTGGGGAATTTGGAACCGGTGGGAATATCATAATTGAGTATTAGTAGATTATCCACTAAAAGTTCAAGCCTTACTTTAGCCATCAAAAAAACACATTTAATAACATTGCAAACACTTAAGGTTACATCACAAGATTGTGAGATTTGGAAAAAAGGGGAAAAGATTAGGGAATACAATATCAAAATTTCTTTTTGTGTAGCTATTTCCATAATAAACCATTAAATGTGCGTGACTTCCCAGCTCTCAGACATCACTGCACGAAATGGTCCTGGGTTTTGAATCCCTGAGTGGACCAGTCCGAGTTGATTCTGTGTGGAGTTTGCATGTTCTTACTGTGTCGGTGTCAGTCCATGTCCAAATTACTGAGTTTGAAATTAAAGACTTAAATTGATGAATCTTATGTAATGATTCCTGACCTTTTATGAATATTGCCATAGTGTGTTGAACATGACATTACAATTCTAATAAATAAATAAAATAAACAAGCAAAACATAAGATTGGGATAACTTTGAAAAACCCTTGACTTTAAACACAACCTGCTTCTGAATCAAGAAATGTGACCCAAGTCTGTATTACTCAGGAAGAAAGCCATACATTAAACCTCTGAAGCAAAGACTCCGAGTAGTCTAGAAATGATGAGTCCATCACAGACAGACTAAAGGACACATGTGTAATACATGTTTTATGGACAGTAAGTCTATATTAAAGCTAGCTTTCTGGAAAATGGACCCCAGGTTCCTCAGGTTTGTCCAAGAACAAAAAGAACATCC
Organism: Microcambeva bendego; assembly: GCA_034509265.1. NCBI lineage: Eukaryota > Metazoa > Chordata > Actinopteri > Siluriformes > Trichomycteridae > Microcambeva > Microcambeva bendego. Next base: position 26,721,996 of record JAYDZG010000001.1, on the reverse strand, counting down.
AGCTGCTGGATGCAAAAGCCAACATTTTATGTTATGGGGTCCACCGCATGGTCTGGTAGTGTGATGAAAAGTTAGTTACCAGGGCCCAAAGTGGGGTATTATTTTACTTGAAATAATAATATTTTTAACTATCTTAATAAATGTTGCTAATTAATGTAAATTTATTGTTTTGTGTAAATCGATCCATTGGTGTATTGAATTGTGTGCTCTAGCCTACATATACAGGGGTTGGACAATGAAACTAAAACACCTGGTTTTGGACCACAATAATTTATTAGTATGGTGTAGGGCCTCCTTTTGCGGCCAATA
>JAYDZG010000001.1:26661988-26676793 GCA_034509265.1 Microcambeva bendego | reverse complement strand
CTTAATTTTGTGCAAAATGCATTAAGATAAAAACCATCATATTCAAAAACTCACCTGCCGACAAATATTGTTTCAACTGACTTCTATATTACACAAATTAAGGTGTTCAGAAAAATACACGCCTCTAACACTTAAATGGTCTCACCAAGAAAGTAAGGTTAAAATAAAAAATTTCCTTTTCCTCTATAATTTCATCGGTAAGGAAAGTACATTTATAGATGTCAAGTTTTTTGTAGGTTAGGGGTTTACTCCTTTGTTAACAGGTTTTCAGACCTACTTTCTTAAGTACATTAGCTATTAGATAATTAAATTTATATATAATTATAATTTATATTATACTTTCAAGTAATATTTGAAGAGGTGAATTTCACTTCTATCAAAGTACATTTCTGGTGTACAGGTACTTTATACAACATTGCTCGCTGTGCTTATTAGTGTCCTCCAGGAGCTCTGGTTTCTTCCCAGTCTAAAAACATTCAGCCAGGTTAATTTTCAGGACATTTAATACATGGGTAGCTGTGTAAATTCATTTGTGTAGGGTTATGTTTTAGTTACGCCTTTAAAGCAACTCAGCACGAATAATCTACAATTTATATTCAGTATTTTTATGCACCATATGAAAGTAACTGTCACTCGTTTAGTATGCATGCATTTGGCCACCTGGGGGAGCCATTTGCACCTTCTGTTCATCATAATGAAGCTTAAAATCAAAGCTTTCGGATTCTATGGTATTCTTAACTAGTCTGTTTTCTGCCACAGGGGATAAGAAGTACATTATGGGTCCCAAGGTTTCCACTGTTGATGCTGCAGTTTTTGGGCATCTTGCCCAGGCCATGTGGACATTACCCGGCTCACGACCAGAGCAGCTCATTAAGGGTGAGCATATTATTTTTTCTTTTGGAAACAATAGTCATTAATCAAAAGCTTGGCATACTGTTGATCAAGAGCTGGAGAATAAGTAGATGCACTTGGGCCTTTAGTGATCATTATTTATAACCTAACAGCATGGAGGCATAAAATATGTTCTTGTTTTTGTCTTAGCGTTTTTCAAAGGCCTCAACCATAATAATAAGAATAGGTGTGCTAAATACTGCCGATGTGCATAGCTTGTCTACCTTTTTCTTCGATCATTAGTCTTTTTTATTCATCCTGTATTTAGAGGTGGGCTCAGTGGATCATGTTGGTCTACTTACCCGGTTATCCGTAATGACCGCTTGACAGCATGACTGTTGACACCATTCCCAAATACTCAATCATGCCTGCTTAAACCAATTTCAGAAGTTGTTTACATCTTAGTTACTATGGAGATTTATTTAAAAAGTTCGGGATATTTTGCTCTCAATGTAAATTTCAGGATGAATCTAAAATGTGTCCTAATGTGACCTTCTGTAACTGTTTGAATGCACATGTCCAACTTGCTGATCAAGGAGCTAAATTCACAACAGGTGTTTGATCCATGAATCCACCAACAAATTTCCTGGTTTTCCTCCTCATGCTGTTCACATTTTGACATCATGAGACCAAGAAGACACCAAACAATTCATCTACAGTACCTCACCATTATGAGGCTTTAAACAGGACGTTCTCAGACGGAAGTGGCCACTGAGCTTAGACTGTCACAGAGTGTCATCAGCAGGTTGTGATACAGAGAGACTGGAAGAGTCACAGAAAGGCATAGAAGTGGACGTCCTTTGACCACATCTTACACTGATGACATCTTCATTGTGAACGGTGCCATGCAGAACCAGATGATGAATGGCACTCAACTCCACAATTAAGGGAGGCAAGAAGGACCCAGGTGTCACATTAGACCATCTAAACCGTTTATATCAGTGTGGTCTGTGTACTAGACGACCTGCAAGGGTACCTGACCACACCACCAGCTACAGGCGTCACTGTCTTGCATCAGCCAGGAATCATTTATGCTGGACGAGGGACCAGCGGGCCTCAGTGCTGTTCAGTGATGAAAGTCGATTCATGCTGAGCAGAAATGATGGTCGCCAACAATGTAGGAGACGTCATGGAGAGCGCTGTGCATCAGCCACTGTTGTAGTGTGGGCTGGTGTGTCTAGTCAATACAGAACTTTGCCCTACACAATCCAGTCACTGTGCCTCTGCATAAACAACACAGGTTTAATTTCATCTTCATAGACGACAATGTTCCAGCACATCGAGGTCACATCATTAGAGAACGGCTGCTGGAGACTGGGGTTCCTCAAATGGAGTATCCTGAACTTTCTCAAGACCTGCATCTAATATAAACCTTTCGGATCAACTGAGTCACTGTGTGGAGACTCGTAACTCTGTACCCCAGAACCTCAATGACCTGAGGGCTGCCCCTAAGAAGAGCAGGATGCCATTCCTAAGCAGACAATAAGTTGACTTGTGAACAGCATAAGACGACGTTATCATGCTGTAATTGATGCTCAAGAGCACATGACAAGTTATTGAGACGTTGACATTTTTAGTTGGGTTATACCCACCACTGTTGTTGGCTTTTGTTTCAATAAATAGTTTGAGAGGAGCCATTGCATGCTTCTATTTAAATGCCTTACTTTCGTGATTTAATATCACTGTAGTGTGAACATTTTACATTTTGCATAAATTTCATCTGCAAGCCAAATATCCCAAACTTTTTGTTCGCTATTGTATATATTTTATTCCATAAACTAATAAAACACAAAATATAAAGTATGTCACTTTCTAGATGTTTTCAATGGGGGTTTCAGGTATAGAGATCTGACTGACTTATTATATAGCTTGATTTGAGGTTCCTTCATTCACACCTGCATTGAACTGGCTAGGTGTCATTGAGCATTAACTTGCAGGAAAACAATCAAACAAACTCACACATGGTTGTGAAAACTAATAGTACTATTATAATCACATATTTTTCAAACCACAGTGCAGATTTTAAAAAGAAGCCAGCAGGACTACTGAACACTTCTTTTTTCTCAGCTGTTGCTTGAGGATTGTTGAATATTAGTGATAGCTAGATAAGGTTTGGCTCTGAATAAACACTCCTAAGGGTTTTTTCACTTGTTAGCTCAATCTAAGCACTTTTTAGACATATCTGAAAAGCATTCAAGGTTGAATGTTAGATTATGATCTATTAAAGACTTGTAGTACTGTATGTATGATATAGTGACATGGAAAAAAACATCAAACCGGCTAATATAAAATCAATTGAAACATTCATTGCTGATTATGATTCATTTTACTCATCGCGTTATATCATCTTTGCAGGTGAATTTATGAATCTAGCCATGTACTGTGAGCGCATCCGGAGGAAATTTTGGCCCGAATGGTTTGTAGACGTTGATGACCTCTACTACGACGGTTTAAGCGAGGAGCCCCACTCCCCGTCTCAGATGCTCGACCTCGGCTTGTTTTCACGCAGCGACAGCAGTCTCTCGCGTTCCACCACCACACACTCGCTGGACAGTGATCTCACCGGACACTCTCTCTTCGACTCTGACATGGATGTAGAATGCTCGGAGATGGAGCAGGTCAAAAGCTAATCACTGTATCCTGCATTCCTGTTCTGGGCACTTCTCCCACTTATTGAAAGAAGATCTTATCGTCGTTGGGAGGACAAATCTTCTTTAAATTCCAGATTAATGAGTAAACTGAGTATGGACTATGTGCAATGGTATGATTACAATCAAATGTTGACAGATGGTAATGCTTAAGTTTCCTTGTACTTGTAGTGGAGTGTGTTTGATATAAAAAAATGAAATTTGATCGTAGGAAGAAGCAAATGGACATGGAATCCAGTGATGTTTAAGTTTGACATGGAAATACATGCAGAGTTCGATGCACTGTTGAACTAAGGAGTGGGGGGAAAAGAAAACAACAGTCATAAAGCAGAAAAAAATAAGTGAAGATTAAACTGCACCACTGTTTGACTTAATGTGTGAGTGACATCCTCTTACCATGTGTCTCTTAGGGATCTTGTCCTGTATTCAGTTATTGTATGGATTTACAATATAGCACTGAATATTTTGGGACTACTACTCAGATTTGACATGAAGATGATCACGTCACCTAGCTTTGTCATTCTGTGTGTAAATGTACCTGAGTTTACCTTCTGCAATGTATATATATTGTTCTCTTCCACGGTTTTGCCTTTGATGCTTTAATATGTCTGTTATTAGACAAGATTTATTTTAAAAAGCCTGACCTGGAAACTTCTGGTACTGATGAAAAACTAAATCTTTCTTTTTAAACCCATAGATGAGTGGAGGAATGCCATCGGGTTCCTTGGACTACAGTCAGATTATAAAATTGAGAAATGATCATAGATAATGATGGACAGAAGCATCTGTGTTTTCAATGCACAATTAATCAATCTAGATCTTCGGTCGATTGTCGGTAAACTTTATTGGCCTTGTGTGCTTGGCCTCCTGAGTGGCCTCTCAGCATGTACACTAAAACAAACGGACATTACTGTATAATTTCAGTCTTTACAGTCTACATGTTTGTCTGTGTGATCCATAACCTTTGTATATTGTAGTCAGTGCATGCGTTAAACTGTACACTAGTTCTAGAATCAAAGCCATGAGGACCAAGAAAGTTTGTATAAGTTATGCATGAATGCATTTGCGTGCATTTGATGACATATTGGATATTGGCCTTGGTCACAGGATCTGGAAAACTAGTGACGAACAGTGCAGTGCAAAATTCACTCAAATAAATGCACCACAATTGTCGATGTCTTCTGTGTACTGAATGGTCATACATGTGTTTGTCAAACAGCAAACATCTGTACTGTATGGAAGTGCCCAATTATAAATGTGAGGTTTTGGTCCAACAGATATTTCCCCTTTATTTTTCAGGACCACTAGTTAGACTAGATAATAATGAAATATCAATAACGATGTAAAACCAAATAAAATTATTCATGTTCAAGTACTGTTCAGTGCAGCCCCCTTTCATCTGTACACCCTGATTATTCCTTTAATCCCATTCTCAGAAGTGCTTATGGAATCCTGTTCTGCCTAGTTTTCTTATTGTGCAATGAAAACATCCCAGCATGGTCAAGTGGTGTTTTAGAATATGTTAGTGCATAGTTAAGGTCAAATGTTAATAGTTGAAAAGAATAAGTATGCTATGGCAGTTCTGAGATTTCAGTGTTTTTGCTGTTATATTCTTTTATATTTAGTAAATAATGAAAATATACTTTTTTACCTTGCCTCTGGACAAATTTGAGGTTGTGTTGGTCATTTTATTTAGGTGTTTCAGTCACATCAAGGAAGTACACAGCCATGCAATCTTAATAAAACACTGCTGGCAGAAAGACGTCTTAATTTGGCACCTTTACAAGAAGTCACCTGTGCCCAGATGGAGAAGTGAGATTTTTAGCTAAGACAACTGTGCGAAGAGTGAACTTACCAGTTCGAAACTTGGTTGCTACCCTACCTACTAGGATGCTTAAACCAATGTGTTGTAGTGCCGGTTAAATAGGGTCAAGTCAAACCTCGTCATCAATAATGCAGACCACAATATGGTATGACTACCCCTAAAGAGAGCAGCTAAAAGGATGCACTCACAAGTCTCTTTCAACCCTGATGGATCTTCTCCCAGCAATGTTTACCTTCATTGTGAAGTAGATCAGTCATAAAGCACATACAAACTCACTGAGGGAGCCACTGAGGGCTGAATGTGTAAAGTAAATAAGAGGTTCATACAAACATGAGTTTGGTGTGGAGGAATTGTATTTTCCCACCCAAGGTTCTAAACTTAAACCTACTGAATGCCTTCAATACGAGTTGAATCAGGTTAAGAAATCCGGGTTAAATTGGTGGGGTTAAAACTCCAATTCAGTCATTTATATGGGACTTCTTAATACTTGTCTATAGAACAGATCTGGAGACTCACACATACAGAAACTGGCAACATTTCACTTGTTGGACATTCTATTCAAAACCACGGTTCATAATATGATTTTGACTCCTATTACAAAAAGGGTACGGTCTTCAAAAATTTGGAAAATGACTGAAGTGTCTTCTACAAAATTATCTTAGGTTAGTATATGTATATCAATTTGTCAAAAGCTACAGTAAGAGCTCAAACAATCTTTGTATTATTGTTTATAAAACACATTTACCTGAAACTCCAAAGCATTGAATACATGTCTCAAGTGTAAACATCTCAACTGTAACCTTGAAAAAAGCTGACAGTCATAAAAGGTAAATTACTGTATGGCTAAAATATAATAAACAAGTTACTATAGGCAGAAAAGGCAAGAGGTGTGTACCACTTGTGTAATTCAACGTAATCACAATTTCAGTACAATCTGTGCCAAACAAATCATAAGATGCTTGCACAAGCCGTCCATTATTAAGATAAGAGTTTAAATCTCATCAGTGCTATCACCCACCTGGATGACTGACGATGTTTGATGGGAGAGACGGTCAAAGCCCAGAGATGGATTGGCACCTTGAGTCTTACCAAGTAAAACCAAAGTCTTTACAAAACCTACCTGGAATAAATCAGTTCATGAAAAAATAAGAGAAATCAACAAAATAAACAGTATGTTCTTAAAATCTAAATTTTAAATTATTGTTTTTAACAGCAAGTTGGTTTTACTATGTGAAGTATAGAATATCTTCCCCTACCCCGGTAGGGGTCGCCACAGCAGATTGTAGTACTCATTGTTAAATTTGGTTTAGTTTTTATGCCAAACACATTCCTCTTATTTTACTGGGCTTGGGACCAGCACTACACTGCAGTGGTTTTATTGTAAAGGTTTTAACACAGTGTGTGTGTATGTGTGTGTGTGTGTGTGTGTTCGTCTGGTGCATGAATGAGTCATAGTCATGCATGAATTCACCTAATAGCTTTTGTCTCATGGGTGGCCTACACACTTGGGCCATGCACACAGGTCCAAAATCTCTCTGCACTGCAGTGAAATGAGCATGACTGTAGCTTTGATATGGAACATAAAGGAATGAAGAATACTATCTGAGGTGTGTACATTTAAAGTGCCGTTAATACGAAAAATAAAAAGGCCATTTACAGACACATGACCATGGCTTGTTTTGTCACTGTGATGAAGCTATGGTATACATATTTTACTTGATATATTTAAATCTAATTCAAATCAATATTTGATGTGACCGTATTCTGCCTTAAAAACATCATCAGTTCTTCCAGGTACACTCGCTCACATAGTTTGAAGGAACATGACAGGGAGGTTGTTTCAAGCCGCTTGTAAATTAACCACAGATCAGTGAGTGCAGCCTTGCTCAAATCATTCTGTCTCTTTAGACTTGACTGATTTTAGATCAGGGCTCTGTGAAGGCCACATCACTCCAAGGACTCCAAGTGAATATATTTTAATTACATAGGCTGTATGTTTTTTTAAAGCCAAGTATTTCAAATTTTGACTCGTGTCTTTTGCTCAGGGCTGCCATGGTGTATGACCTGTGACTTGAAACTTTCGTAAACTTTCTTAAAAGGGGCAGCCGTGGCCTGTTGGTTGAAGAGCTGAGCTTGTGATCAGAAGGTTGCCGGTCGATTCTCAGAACCGACAGGTCATGACTGAAGTGCCCTTGAGAAAGGCACCCAACCTCTAACTGCTCCCTGTGCGCTGTGGCTAGGGCTGCCAACGGCGCCGGTCATTTGTGCTCACTGCCCCCTAGTGTTCACTAGTGTGTATATGTGTGTTTCACTGAACGGATTGGGTTAACAAATTCCACTTCACAGTGGTGAAAATAATATTCTAAAGGCTGTTCCTTACTTAGTTTTAAGCGTCATAAACAGCTGTTTCTGTTTCAGTAAATTACTTTTTCATACTCTATATTCATAATGATGATGATTCTCATCTGGTTTGGTGTAATTGATTAATCATATACTTCACTGTAATCCTAATCTGACTTTTTTTTGACAATGGGTGGTCACAGCAAATATGATTTGATTTTTATTTTTGTTTTGTTTATTCACTTGAATTAACACTTCTATTATTTTAAGCACTTTACTTTTCTGTTTTTCATGCCGACAAAATATTTCTATATACATTTTTATTTAAACAATTTATATGTTTGACTATTTATTTTTTGCAGATTAAAGTCATTTTATGTGTGAAGCACTGTGATCAATGTGTGGCCAAAGCAAATGTGGTGAAATTACCAAAGGCTCCTGATAATTAAACAAAGATGTTCAAGGTTTAAAATTTAAAGAAGCTACAAGTAGTGCATAGGTTTTTTGAGAACTCCCTAAATCCAGCAAAAAGTTGTCAGAGTGTATTTGACAAAAAACTAAGCACTAGAGCATCTATTTGTTACTCCAAATCGTGAACGGTGGTTTAAATTGTGAAATATTTTGTATAATATAAATATAGATATAATTGTGGCGTTTCTGGTTGTCTGTGTACGTATGTGCAAATGGGAATAAGTGCAATTTGGAATTTTCAAGTGTAGTGTTTTTTGTAGAGATCTTTGTCTGGATATACTGTAATGTAATTGTTTTAAAAAGGGAATTACATACACGATTTGGTGAATGTATAATAAGAAATAAGTATGGTGTATTGAATTTGGAGATAAATGGCTGTATGAAATTAAGTACTCTTAATTTCTTTTTTTTTTTTTTAAGTATTCTTAATTAAATATAGCCGTGAGAAATGGTTATCTCACTGTTGTGTTCTGGTAGTGGTTCTACCGCTTTTCACTAGTATTTATGCTTTTTATTTCATTTTATTCTGTTACACATGGTTCAATGTCAGTGACATGCTTAAGTGATTTGCATGGTTAGTTTATTATTTACCAAATCATGTGTTAATAAAATATATTTTACATGATGAAATGTAAAGAATGTAAAAAGATGTAAATGTAAAGAAATATAAAAAGATGTAGCCTCCTAAATTTCAAATAGACAATAAAGCATGATGCCAAAGCAACACTGGAGATTTGAGTGGCCCATCTACTATTTTAAACGTTTCATTCACTTAAGTTCTATCATGAATATTATTGGTTGTTATTGGTAGAATATCTAAAAGAATCAGCATTTTGTCTTTTACATTAAAAAGTTGGAATGACAGTTCAATATTGCAAGTTGATTAGCCACAATGCCCGGTGTGCTCAACTCCAGAATACCTAAATAATGCATTGAAGTTCAGTACAGCTCAATGGTTTCCTTTAATACACATCTGATGTTAACAATCCGTTACTAACTGGGTGTGGAAGGTACTAAACTAATAAACGTTGACCCTTGGAGTAAATCCTTGACTCCGAAAGGATGTCAGGGTTGACTGTAGTTATACTCTGGCCACTAGGTGGTACATGCACACGTAATTCATATGGAGCAGAATTTAATTCCTGGCGATTTAATTTGTGTAAAGTGTATTGTTTGGCAAAACAACCTAAACGAAAAAACAGTTTCATCTTTACACCTTCTCTTTCCCAATATAATTCTAGTCTTTCCCCAGTCACTGCCAATGAAGTGGTGGTGGTGCACCTATGGGTGGTTTACCTATGAACGGCTTATGATTAGAGCCAATGATTTAACAGCATAATATCCCATCTCAATTCAAAAGCATGATATAGCGAAATGGTATACACCATCTATTGTGAGAGTTCTTATTATTTGGCATCTGTTTCAGTTGCTGAGAAGGAGATATAGACAAAACAGTGATGAATACTCATCATACTCAAAGCTCTAAAATTATATTTACACTGTTGATGGGAACAATCACGTGTCCATGTGCAATGGGAAACGATAATGACAACAACACAAGACCTGTAAGGTCAATATGTCTGTAAGAAGTAGGTAAATCACTCATCTGAGCCTTTAATTAGAAACAACCTACGTTTATTTTGGGGACGGGGGTTCTGCAGGTAACAACTACAATGACATCAGTGGCGTAGTCTGACTTCCTTTCATAATTTGGTGTTTCAAAAAGCTCAACAACGTGTCTGTTCTTGAAATCCTGTTGGTTTATAAGCTTTTGTTTGAATAGTAATTGTTTTTGTTCACATGTACACCATGCTGAGTAGAAAGGTCTGATATAGCAAGGAATGCTTATAATTATTAGTTTGAAGTGGATCGAGCTTTCTAGGCTTTGAGGATGCTGAAACAGTAACAGGCTATCATCTAACTGCTGGCAAAATGGTACTCTGATTTAAAGGTATTCGCTTTGTGTGTGTGTGTGCGCGTGTGTGTGTGTGTGTGTGTGTGTGTGTGTGTGTGTGTGTGTGTGTGTGTGTGTGTGCTAACGTAAATAAACAACTGGTTATAAATTACTTATTAAAAACGCCGAGGCGCAATTTCAGTTGGATTTAATCCCAGTCAGCAGAGGACAATCAAAACAAAATAGGATCTAAAACAATTGAGTGTTGGGTGAAATTATTATAGTTTATTGGACTCGTTACACCAAATTAATAGACATAGGCCTAATTAAATATGTAACACCGTTCAGACGTTTCCCCATTAATATAGGCTCTAACGAAATATAATAAATGGCAATAAATTTCGCCTGCGTTCGGCCATTAAAAGGTATTTTATTAAGTGTTTCCATTTTAAACTGTCCTTTTAGAGTTCAAATGACCTTTGTATAAATGTACGATGCTGTGAGTAAAATCTGCATCTGGATCTCTCCCTGCGTAAAATCACAGTGATGGATGAACCAAAATAGCCAACAAACATACACTCAGCACATGACTGCAATGGATGCACCAGCCTATTATACAAAAGCGAGTATTTCCTTTAATGACAAAAGATTAAAAATTGTGCAAGTTGTCAGTGGGAATTTTTAAAACCAGAATCATTGCTCGTTTTAAAAGACTGTAGCTACATCCAGGTTGTGCTTTGGCAGGGCGCCAAGATAAGCAGACAAGAATAAACAATGCTGACAAACCCATACAAAAATACATACAAAGTGCTTTAAAGCAGCCGGATTTTCGATGTATCACATTCATTTTGATGGTTAAAATCCAGGTTATCCAATGCGCACAGGGTTAGCGCTGGTGATTGTTTACGTAAAAGATAAAGAACACAGGTAGTCTCCTTGATTGACAGAAACAGTCAAATCAACAATGTAGTTGTCAAACAAGAGATAAATACAAAACACAAACAAACACGTATAGATATACATTAGGATGATGCTGTCACAGCAAGTTTATAATCACAGTAAAACGTGGTCAGCGATCGAGTTTATTATTATTATCATCATCATTATTATTAATGATTATTGTTGTTGTTATTACTTTGTTATTCTTATTTTATTTTCGTTTTGTTGTTGTTACAGTGTTTACTGTTTTAACAAAGATGACGAGGATAAGAATTCTTTATTTCAGTTATTAATCTGTAGTATGTGAACTGATCTTTTTTTAAATAGTACACACTCATCTTTGTGACCTCCACTCCATTCGATAAATTAATTAAATAATAATAATAATAATTATTATAAAACTTATTTGTGTGCATGTCAAATAAAAAGATTATGGGTCCAATACAATCCTAAACGTTTTTCTTTTCTGATTTTTGCATGGTGTTGTGATGACATCTGTTCTATTCTCCATGCAGGCTCCAAATTAGTCATTAATCACTGATTTCAATAATACTATTGCACAGCAAAACCAACCATGTTTAGAGCACATTAATATTTAACTGATCAGCAAACCAAGCACACTATGCAGCATTTTATTAGGTGTGTGCTATAAAAAGTTAAGTTTAAGAGTATTAACACTTTCATAGTCTCCAGACCTAAATAGTAGCTTGATTCACCTTTTCTATTATAAAATAATCATTTCTTAGAGTATTGTGTCAACTATTTATAAAACAATCAATACATTTTAATAACCTATAAACGTTGATATAAATTACACACGTATACCAACAGTTTTTATATTATTCTACGGTGTGTATTTAGTTGAACTGGTCTTAATATTGTAGCATGTTTGATGACGGTGTTACTTGCCTTACGTCATACGTTCATTTGTAATTCTATTTCACATTTTCAGGGATTTCAATTTGGCCCAGCAATGCTTGGAAATCGTGACCTGCATGGAAGTGTACTTGCTTGAGTGTGCAGTTTAACATCCTAGCAGTCTTTTGTTATTAATGATTAAAGCCCAAGCCAGCATTAAACTATACAGAAGAGGTAGATATTTTCCAGTCTGAAATAATAATAATAATAATAATAATAATAATAATAATAATAATAATAATAATAATAATAATAATAAGCCTTTGATCGTGGTTGACACACTGAAAGGCAGATACCGCATCAGTGCGTGTTGACATGTTTTGTGGCACTAACGGGAATATGGCGTGTAGAACGCCTTTCCCAGCTCTTAGCTCCGACCCCGCATGACGTGCTTAACACAGATCATTGGGCTTCTAAGTTTTAATTAAGCATTTTTGTAACAGCCCTGTGTTTGGCTTTCCGTGATGCGCGAGCGTCTTTTATGCGCCACACACAGCACCGCGCGTTCCGCTGCCTGCCCTTGTCCGCATTGTTCGGGCAACAATATGCAACACCTATGCGGTGTCACGTAGGCTTTCTGGCAGATCTGTACGCCGTTAACGGGCTGTTGTGGCGTGAACAAAGACACGGTCCGAGTTTATACAGGTGGTGAAAAAAATCCCAATAATAATCCCTAAATCACGGACCCGGTGTCCGATCACCGCGGTGCGGCGGCGTGTCCCCGTATACGTCTTTCTTGTCGGTCAGCGGAGCGCACTGAGGCGTCATGCGCTTCTCTTTTTGCCGCCTGTTGCAAAACCAGACCCGGACAACCTCCTTGTCCAGCTGCAGACTGTCCGCTAGCGCGTTTATCTCTGCAGCACCAGGTTTAGGGCACTTTAGGAAATGGCTCTCCAGTGCGCCCTTGACGCCCACTTCGATGGAAGTGCGCTTTTTCCTCTTCCTACCTTGAGCGGCAATTTTATCCAGACTCGTTGGACTGCCCGAGGTTGAATCGGCTTCTTCCAGCCACTTGTTCAGTAGAGGTTTCAGCTTGCACATGTTCTTGAAACTGAGCTGTAGAGCTTCGAACCTACAGATGGTGGTCTGCGAGAACACGTTCCCATAGAGCGTGCCAAGCGCGAGCCCCACGTCTGCCTGCGTGAAGCCGAGTTTGATCCGCCGCTGCTTGAACTGCTTAGCAAAGTGCTCGAGGTCGTCTGAGGTGGGCACGTCGTCGTCTGAGTGCTCGTGCTGGCCCGGACGAAGGCCCGCGGCGTGACCGTGATCGCTCAGGCCCGGGCTCGGCTCGTCCTCGTGCGCCTCGCTCAGAGAGCTTGCGTGGTGGTGAATGCCCTGCTCGCCTCCATAGCCCGGCTGCGAGTATATCAGGCTGGTTCCGTTTGAGCTGGGCATGCTGGCCATGTGCGCCGTTGTGCTCGGTCTCCAGTGATGGTCCTGATGGTGCGCGCTCTCGTGCACTAAATGAGCCGAACGCGACTGTTGCTGCTGCTGCTGTTGCGCTTGCGGCTGCAGATTCGGGGAATGCTGTAGCTCGTCTGCGTCTCCGTGCAACGCCGGCTTGATGTCCTGATCGGACCACGGTGAACCCTCGCCGCCGTGCGACAATGCAGCCAGCCACTGATGCGCGTGGCCAAGCGGGTTGGCCGCGCTCTGCAGCGTCGTGTAGTCGCTGTGCAGCAGGCTCGGCGCGTCCCTGTAAGCTGGCGCCTGCTGCATGCTGCCCGTTTCGGACGCGCTCGACGTCAGGAGGCGGTAGTGGTTGGACGCCGCGGTCGCCATAGCCTCCAGCAGAGCAGAGAGAGAGACAGAGGGACAGACACAGAGGTGGGATTTGCTCGCCTAGACGATTTTCACACTTACTTTTTTGTGCCACAGGCGGCTCCCCAGCGCCGAGTAAAGGCGCGCGACTCGCGTTTCAGCCTCGTTCCGCCCCTGATTGGTCGGAAAGACTTGACAGACGCGGTTGCCCCTGACAGCAGCTCGTTCATTGGTCACTGCAGGTTCTAGAACGCCTCGCGCTCCGTGGAACGGCGCTTGAAGTTTTGCACGAGCCTGAGCGCCGACACATAAGACCTGTAGTGACAGAGAAAGTGTTTATGAACACTTGCAATCAGTATAATGTTATAAGCAAATTTGAGTACGATATTTCAGATATCTGTTCACTGCGTTTAAAGCAATCCATCGTCTGTTTAAAAAGTCTAAACACGTTGGTGCTTTTATTAAAATACTGAAATAAGTATTACATATTTTAGTCATTATTTCCAATGTATTCCTGCTTTACACCCAGAGCTTCCCAAATGAAACCAGACCAGCCGTGACCCTGAACTAGAAATTCAGGATTATGAAGATAAATAAAAATATAAAAATATATATTAAAATACGTTTCACGATATAAAAAAGAAAATGTATTAAAATGTATCCGGATTAATTATTAATTAGCATATACAGCCTAAATAATTATTTCACAGCATATTTTATATTAGGGGAGGGTTATGTAGCTCATGTGCAAAATATATCGAGGACCTTTTCGATTAAAATCGTTAGTTTAAGTGAGGTAATTAGGAAAAGGATTCACTAAAATAAAAACTTGAAACTTTCTAAGCGAATTAATATTGTTCGATAATGAAGTTTAGTTGGTTAAAATAACTCAAAATACAACGTCATGTATAAATAATTTTCATTTTTAGTACTTTTATGATAATGATTATTACAATGATGTTATGCATTAGTGGAAGTAATTATTATTATTATAATTAACAATATATATTTTTTGTGCTTATTATTATTATTATTATTATTATTATTATTATTATTATTATTATTATTATTATTATATATTTGTATATTATTATTATTATTATTATTATTATTATTAT
>JAYDZG010000001.1:26566070-26578823 GCA_034509265.1 Microcambeva bendego | reverse complement strand
AAAAATCATACATTGTGATTTCCGGATTTTTTTTAGATTATGTCTCTCACAGTGGACATGCACCTAAGATGAAAATTGCAAGAAAACTTCGTCGCAGGGTGTTCAAATACTTTTTTTTCTCATTGAATATACAACACATAGCCCTTGGATACTTTGGATTCTAATGTGGTCCTAAAAGCTGTAGATTTTAGGTATCTAGTAGAAAACAAGGTCATGGAACAGACAACAAAAATCACCATGAAGACTCGAGGAAAGTATCTTCTTGTTTGTTATCACTGCACACATGACAATAGTGTCAAGGTCGGTCCAAGGTCAGTCCAAGGTCATTTAAGGTCACTGGACGAAAATCTCGGTTCAATTAAGATGATCATAAATTTTGATTTATGATCGACTCAAGTTCTTAAAATCATTTTTTTTGGTCAAATGTCGATAAAAGCCATTCATAGCTATAGGGCTACAACTTTGGTTCAAGCATCGTAGCATTCCAACTCAGAGTCATTGAACAAAGACGAAATAAAGCAGCACATCGAGAACATCGAAGTAAACTTTTTTTACATTTATGCACTCAACAAATGTTTGTAAAACTTGGGAATACAATGCAGTCCCCGAAACAAGGCTCATTTTCAAAAATCAGCACTTGTAGCTTGAGCTTGGACAAAAATCGGAAAATGTAAGAGGCACACATACATAAGAGTGAATAAAAACTTTGGACTTCAACTGTAAACAGTGTGTGAGTGTGTGTGCTGATGAAGGAGGGTGTACCGAAGTGCACTCATGACCTGGTGGACTCACGACAAACTTCTCAACCAAAACACTACAAAGACTCCTAGTAATGCTGTCCTGGGTCACCACAACAAAGAGACAGATAAACAACACAGGGATTTTATCAATGAGTGTGTCTCTTTGAAGAATGACAAAGATCTTACACCACTTATGAAGACACAAAGCAAACAAGAAAAGTAAAAAAATAAATCTGAGCTCATATGATTTTAATTAACAAAAATCTTGCTTTTTAAGGTTTTGATTTCCAGCCAAACCTTTTTCAGGATTTTATCAATTATCAGCCATACTAGTCATTTACAATTGCCAACTGTTAATCCACTATCACCTGTACTATTTGATCTAATAAAGTACACCCACACACATATGTTGTCCAATCTGGGGCTGCTTTTAATCACATACTAATGTTGGGTTCCCACACATAGCCATATCACATGTGGAGGTCACACTAACCTCCATGTAACTCACCCCCCCCATTTCTATCACCTCAGCAGCAGGTGGATTGGTTTCTCCAAGTGTGTACATAAGTAACTGAATCTGTCACTTGCTCTCTGATGAAATGTACAATCATTCATGTTGTAATACTGCTCTTTACTCAGTATGTTTGGGAGACAGTGGACCTATCTTAATCTTGAACTTGTAAAAAGAAATACATTATTAATTTATTAATGATTAATACTAGAACAAAAGACATGTGCCATGCCACATTATTATTATGTAATCTCACATTATTTGAATGCATAGTATTGGGATGTAATCATTTTCTGTACTCAACATTAGCAAAGCCTACTACAGTAGATTTTGTTTTTGAGAGCTGATGCACCTAAATGTAAGATAACTGGGCATAGTCCCAAGTGTCAGCCAAGGGTGGTAATTTTTGATTATTGACACCTGGTGATACCAACACTAAAATTAGATATATTAACTGTTATTGTTTGCTCAGGTCAAAGCAACATTAGCATCAATTTTTGTGATGATAACTTGTGTAAATCTGTCGTTGCCGTTATTTTTCTATCCACCAATCTACAAAAAATTAAGCAAAGTAAAAACTATTTTCTGTTTCATGTTTAGTTGTGTGCATAGCAGTTAGCAGTCCTCACCACTCACCGGAATCTGTATGCCGGCTTTGTAAATGGTCCTGCAAAGAAAGTAAACACACTAAATAAATCTTGTCACTATCATAAACCTTGGACTTTCATGAAGCAGTGCCAGATGTTTGAACTGCAATCACAAACCAAAACAATAAACAGACCACTGCAGAATAATAATACAACATATATAAAGAAATTGGTGTAAAATTATTGACTGAAACCCCTGTCTTGTTATGAACGTTTTGCCACCCCTCGAAAACCATCAAAAAGGACACCTAGAGAACCCCAAATGACAACATTTTTTTTGAGAGGTGAAACCTCTCTACTCTCAGCAATATTATGGCACTATCAACGTAATATGGTACTCATTTTCATTTTTGTTGGACAATAAATGTACAATTTAATTTCTCCAACCACAAATATAAATCCAGCTGCATTGACATGTCTTTCACTGATGAAAGTCTAGAGAAAGATGAACACACACTGTGTCAATAACTATCAACTGGTAACTAGCACTAACAAGGTATTTGTTACTAATATGTTCAAACAGGATTTAAAAATCCCAACAACATGGTTGCTCCTGCTACCCATATAAGTACTGCACACAATACCTTGTCATTACAACAATATTGTAATTGAGATGTTCTGAATGAGCCAGCCCACAAACATTGTAGGATCAGAGTGGGTCCGTTCATAAAAGAACAAAAAACAACACCAATCAAATACATTTAAAGATCAGCATGCAACGAAGTGCTGTTTGTAACTTGAATAATATTTTAAAGTAGTTTTGAGTCTGTAAATTTGTTTTCCTAGCATCAGTAAAGCTTCATATACAGGTTAAGAACAGCAAAAGGCATAATGTAGTATATCTAAAAAATATAAAAACAAAAATAAAAACACACACAAACAGAGAACTTTGATAAAAATGGCCTTACCTGTGTTCGAAATGATTCAGAATCTGCAAACATGTTGAAAACAGGCATAGTTAGAACTGAATCTGCAGAACTCTCTATTTCTCTTTCACTGTCTCTCTTTCACACACACACACACACATGCGCACGCACGCGCACACACACACACACACACACACACTTCAGATATACACAACGATCTATACAGAGCATATAAATATATATACTGCCAAGTTTATCTGATCAGTATTTGCAAGCAATTTCAGTCACGCCTCTCAGAGCACTATGTTCCAAAGTGTACTGGTTGATCATGGTACACCCATCAGCCAGATAACACACATACACAAAGAGAGGCAAAACCAGTTGTACAGCAAACATCTGTATAGCATGTGAACAAAATTTGATCAACTGGTGCAAGAAAATGTTTGCGAACCTGATCAGATTATCTGGATTTGTGCATGCATTAATGAAATGTAAGATTGTTATTATAATAAACTGCCTAAATTAAAAACACATTACAGTAAACCCCCGATATTCATGAAAAAACACCTAGAATCAGTGAATAGATCGTTGTTGTTCTTGCAGCTTTGACAGGAAGCAGTAAACCTTTCACAGTGATTTTAAAGCAGCAGCTGTCTTAACCACCAATGAGCGCAACTGATGCAGTAAACTGTAGTGGTTCAGTTACTTGGTAACTCACTTTGAGAGGCTACTCATTGAGAGGCGTTGGAACTTTGTGTTGTTAGAACACTCTCAAGCTCCATGTTCATGGAAACAGATTGTTAATGAAGCAATTTTGTTAAAGGTAAAATCTCTGAAATAACAGCCCTCGACTTTTTTGCAAAATTAGGAAAATATATTGTTCTTAATAATTTAGTAGTAAAACTATATATTGCCATGATAAAACCATAAAAATGCGAAGGATATTAGTGGTTTTCATGAAATTGTGAGGTTTCCATTAACTAATATTAGTTAGGTTCCAGGTAAAAAATATGAAACCGTCGCCCCCTGCTGCTTGTCGCTCTTTCACCTCTGTTGCTCTCCGGGGATCGATCCACCATTTCGGGGAGTAAGCAGCCTTCACTCCGCGAGACGAAATCTCTAGGACACTGACGGCATCTCCTATACACCAGCGTCACCGTCCCTGGATCACTCGTTCGCTGTTTTCGGTATTTGTTATTATTATAATTATCTTTTCTGTTCTCCTTTCAGTTCACATAACGCTGTAGCTGTGCAGCTTTCACTGCCATTGCCAGGCAAGAAGAGCATCAGCTTAACATGCCAGCAACCGCAGTTCAAGACCAGGTCGCAAACCCTTTTGAGTTTTCTCGTTTGGCCCGGTTTTGTGTTTTTACAACCGTTTATTGTTTTTTGTGTGTTATTATTACTTCTTTATTAAATAAACAACTTTGTTTTTCTCTGCATCTTTGTGTCCACCTGTCTCTTTCATAACAGAAAGGCGCGACCAGCCATGGACACAGCAGAGACTGCGCCCCTAACCGAAGCTCTTCGCCAGCAGGGGGCTGCGCTCGGTCGACATGACCAGACGCTCGCGGAGCTAACTCAACGCCTGGCCGAGCTAACCGACATATTGGCGGCAGACCGTGTCAACCACCAGGAAAGAGGCCCCCCACCTGCATCACCACCCAGAAGGGAGGCCGAAGTCCCCCTTTTCCAAGCCAACTCCACTGCTGGGGATTCCTGCTACAGTGCTCCCTTATTTTCAAGCAGCAGCCATCACGGTTGCCCTCGGAGCGCTCCAAGGTGGCTATTGTGCTCTCGTTGTTCTCGGAAAAGGCCCTGGAATGGGCCACCCCTTGTGGAAGCGAGATGCCCCGGAGTGAGCTACCGTCACCGCCTTTACCACTGCACTGCGTGAGATGATCTATAGCCCCTAGGCAGACGCGAGGCGAGGCCTCGGCTGCTCGAGCTGTGACAAGGCAACCGTTCGGTTACCGAATATGCCATTGAGTTCCAGACACTCGCAGCCGAGTGCAGCAGGAATGAACAGGTGCTCCTGAATGCGGCAGCAGAAGCCTGCCACTAGCATCCTCTGAGCCTCCAGAGGAGCCCATGCAGCTTAGCAGGGCTGGAGTGGCCCCCAAACCATGATTCTTGTCGTGTCTGTTAAACTAACAGGCCACCCCGGTTTAGGGCACTGGAGATAGATGCTCCATCCCGCTCCCTGTGGTCACTGTGGACGGTCGTCCCGTAGCTGGGGGACCCGTGATCAATCAGACCCCTCTCCTCACAGCCTCCTTTGGCCATCACCAAGAACAAGTACTGTTCCTGGTCACCACCATGCCCAACCTGAAAGTTGTCCTAAGCCACCCCTGGCTGGTTGAGCAAAACCCCCACATCGACTGTGTTCCTTTGAAATTAGAGGCTTGCTATGGAGAATTATGACCAGGAGGTGCTCAAGTTAGGGTTTATTCGTCCTTCTTTCTCTCTGACAGGCGCTGGGTTCTTCTTCGTTGTCAAGAAGGACGGATCCCTACATCCCTGTATAGATTATCGCGGTCTAAACTCCTAAACTAAGGATCGGTACCTGTTGCCTTTGATGAAAACGGCCTTCGAGTCCCTTTAAAGAGCTTCTGTGTTTACTAAACTTGACCTTAGATAATCTTGTCCACATTTAGGCGCAGGGATGAGTGGAAGATGGTTTTCATCAACCCTACTGGTCATTACGAGTACTGTGTGATGCCCTTTGGGCTTATGAACGTCCCAGCCAGCTTCCAATGCTTTATCAACAAGGTGCTGCGTGAAGTGTACGTCTACCTGGACGACATCCTCATCTTCAGCTGATCCCTCAAAGAGCATGTCCGACATGTGAGATGCATCCTCCCTTTACTGCTCGACAATCATCTGTATGTCAAGCTGGAAAAGTCCATCTTCCATGCCCCTTCCGTCTCCTTCCTTGGATTCATTGTAGGGAAGGGCACTCTTCGAGTCGACCTCGCAAAGGTGAAATCAGTGGAGGACTGGTTACCCCCCACTTCGGTTCACGCTGTGCAGAGATTTCTTGGCTTCGCGAATTTCTTCCAGTGCTTTTTGTGCAATTACAGTACTGTTGCGGCTCCCTTAATGGCCCTTACCGGCAAAGGACCCTTTCACTGGTCTGAACAAGTTCAGCTAGTGTTTGACAAGATTAAGAATCTCTTATTCTCGGCCCCAGTATTGCAGCTACCTGATCCAGAGGAGCCGTTCATTGTGGAGATAGACACCTCTGACATAGGAGTAGCAGCGGTGTTGTCCCAGTGCCTGAAACCAGAGAAGAGGTTGCATCCCTGGGCCTTTTTCTCCCACCACTCAACCCCTGCGGAGCATAGCTATCCCATGGCAGACAATGAATTTTATGCCTTCAAGCTTGCACTTGAGGAATGGTGACATTGGCTCAAGGGAGCCAAATATCCCTTCCTGGTCTGGACAGACGACAAAATTTGGCCTTCATCAAGCAAACCCGAAGGATGAATGCTTGGCTGGGTCGCTGTTCCCTGTTTTTCGGGTGCTTCCATTTCACCCTGTTCTATTGGCCAGGCTCAAAGAATGGCAAGCCAGACGCCCTATCCCGGCAGTGGGAGACAACAAAAACTGAACCCGGGCCTCAATTCATCCTCCCCCCCACTCAACTACTTGCCCCAGTTTCCTGGGAGATTTCGAGAGTGGTGGAACGGGCACAGGTGGATGACCCTGACTCAGGCAATGGGCCATCTAATCGCCAATATGTTCCTAGACAGGTTCATCCCCAAATATTTAGAGATAGGGAGTGGGCTCATTCTGCTGATTTTGCAGCCCATGTGGGTGTAATCAAAACCCTGGAGCTCCTCCGGTGCCACTTTTGGTGGCCGGGGATGGATGCCCAGGTACGGGATCTTGTACGCACTTGCCACGTCTGCGCCACTAAAAAGAGCACCCAGGAACGCCCCCATGGCTTATTACATCCCTTGCCGGTCCCTGCTAGTCTGTGGTCGCACATATCCCTGGACTTCTCCAAGGCGTGCGCATTAGTGCCAAGCGCAAGCAATCGTAGAGCGTGTGGTCAGACAGCACGGAGTCCCGACCGACATTGTCCAACCCAAACTGAGCTTTGAAGGGTGACATCCCAAGGGTAGAATAGTGGAGATTGTTGCAGCAGTAACACACAAATAAATTATTTAAAAAATCGTACATTGTGATTTCCGGATTTCTTTTTTTAGATTTTGTCTCTCACAGTGGACATGCACCTAAATTCAAACCCATCCATGATTTATAAGTGGGAGAACTTGCAAAGTAAAATACGTATGTGTCTGTGCAGTGTCTAAGGACCAATTGGATGAGAGGACTAGGATCTTGGCTCAGCCCTTGGTGTTTCTCTTCTAAGATTGTGGGTGCTCTCTTGATGATTGTTCTGTGAACAAGTGTTTACAAGTGGAAATACACCTAATAATCTTCAGTGTGCAATGTTTTATTGTGTTGAAAAGTTCCCATGTTGCTCTTTTACATAAGCAACAGTTCCCTGTGCACTCCCGAAGCCTCCTGGGAATTGTAGTATGACTGAGCCTGTCTGATAACCATCAATTGTATATACTGTATTCTCTAACTGTAATGTAACTTTGGATAAAGTAAATTAGAATTTTCCTGAATATTTGTGTTTTTATGGCACTAATATTTAGTTTAAGGTAAGTAAAAATTTTAGAATACTTAATTGTTTGTTTGTATAAATCTGAATTTGTGTGTATTCATTTTGTAGAGTTTGTGAATGGGGTGTCATATGGAGTATTTAAATAATGTGTGCATGTACAAAGTGTGTATAGAATGTACTGTCTACAAAATGTGCATAGGGTTTAACAATTGTCTAATTAGAGGTTACAGCCTGTATATAGTATGTACAGACAGTGTATGGAGTGTATACAGTGTGTACCATATGTATATACCATATGTGTGAAATGCATGTGTATGGAGTGTGAATAAAGTTTATACCGAGTATGTACAGTCACTAGCAAAAGTATTCACCCCTCCTTGGCTTTTTACCTATTTTGTTACATTACAACAAATTAAATTTTTTTAATCAGCAGCTGCACAAAATAGTCTAAGTTGGTGAAGTGAAATGAGGAAAAAAATACATTATATATTCTGTATACGTATATATACACCGTAAGTAAGTAGGTAAATTCTACTTATAAAGCACTTTAAATACAACTTTCCATTACCAAAATGCTGTACATCAAACATACAACACTAGACAAAATATAAAAAATATAAACCTTTTAATTTCAAGCAAGCCCTAGGAACAGCCAGCCAGTTCTGTGTGGCTGATCTCAAGGATCGCTCAGTGGTTGTGGGAGAGAGCATCCCACTGAGATACACCAGGGCTTGGACATTAAGCATGTTAAAAATGAATAAAAGCACCTTAAACTGAATCCTGAACTGAAGGCAGCCAAAGTAGTGAGTCAAGGACGGGTGTAATATGGTCTTTTTTCTTGGTATTAGTCAGTAACCTTGCTGCTGCATTCTGGACTAACTGTAAGCATTGCAATGGACTGATTAAACCCAATATACAAAGAATTTCAGTAGTCAATTCTTGAGGAAATTAATGCATGAATATCTTTTTTCCAGGTCAGAAAAACAAAGAAAAGACTTAGTCTTTGCAATATTTCTGAGCTGGAAGAAGCCATTCATTACCACCGAGTTGATTTGTTTATCAAATCTGAGGTCTGAGTCAAAGATAACACCAAGATTTTTCACAGATGTTTTGACAAAATTAGACAAATGGCCAAGGTTGTTGGAGACACTATTAATGGGCTAAGGACCACCAAAAATAATAACCTCAGACTTGTCTTCATTTAACTGAAGGAAATTGTCAGCCATCCTTAACATACTCAAGACAACTTCTAAGAGACGTTGAAGAGCCATTGTCATTCAGTATAATGAGAATATAAAGCGGTATGTCATCAGCATACAGATGAAAGTTGACATTGTGCGTTATTATTATTTGACTTAATGGCAGCAAATATAAAGAAAAAGGAGGGGGGGTAGTATGGACCTTGCTGCTGCATTCTGGACTAACTGTAAGCATTGCAATGGACTGATTAAACCCAATATACAAAGAATTTCAGTAGTCAATTCTTGAGGAAATTAATGCATGAATATCTTTTTTCCAGGTCAGAAAAACAAAGAAAAGACTTAGTCTTTGCAATATTTCTGAGCTGGAAGAAGCCATTCATTACCACCGAGTTGATTTGTTTATCAAATCTGAGGTCTGAGTCAAAGATAACACCAAGATTTTTCACAGATGTTTTGACAAAATTAGACAAATGGCCAAGGTTGTTGGAGACACTATTAATGGGCTAAGGACCACCAAAAATAATAACCTCAGACTTGTCTTCATTTAACTGAAGGAAATTGTCAGCCATCCTTAACATACTCAAGACAACTTCTAAGAGACGTTGAAGAGCCATTGTCATTCAGTATAATGAGAATATAAAGCGGTATGTCATCAGCATACAGATGAAAGTTGACATTGTGCGTTATTATTATTTGACTTAATGGCAGCAAATATAAAGAAAAAGGAGGGGGGGTAGTATGGACCCTTGTGGAACACCACAATATACATTAACAGAAGAAGAGAAGTAGTTGCTAATATTCACTGAAAAAGGTTTTATTCTTAAGATGACATATAAACCAATTCAGGGCCTCTCCCTGTAACCCGACCCACTTTTCTAACCGACCAATAAGTGTGTCATGGTCAAAAGTATCAAAAGCAGAACTAAGGTCCAATACAATGAGAATGGCACAATTTTCTTCATCAGCAGTATGTAATAAGTCATTTGTCACCTCATGAAGAGTAAATTCAGTGTTGTGCATAGCCTTAAAACCAGATTGAAAATCTAAAAAATAAAAAAAATTGAGAATATACAACGTTTTCCAGCAGTTTTGCCAAGAATGGTAATTTAGAATTTGGCTTATTGTTACTAGCCACTGTAGCATCAAGATTATGCTTTTTGAGAAGATGTCTGACTACAGCTTGCTTAAAGCTTGCTGGAATAGTACCAGTGGCAAGGGAGGTATTAATGATATTCAGAACAAAAGGTCCTAAAATATC
The DNA here is from genome assembly GCA_034509265.1 of Microcambeva bendego. Taxonomy (NCBI): domain Eukaryota; kingdom Metazoa; phylum Chordata; class Actinopteri; order Siluriformes; family Trichomycteridae; genus Microcambeva; species Microcambeva bendego. Next base: position 26,568,960 of record JAYDZG010000001.1, on the reverse strand, counting down.
ATATGTCTCCCTGACCAGCTGTGAGGGTCGAGCGGAGAGGTTGTTGGCTTTACTTTCAGCTCAAAATCTGCAAATTCAGAGATTGAAACAGCCTCAAACTCTTTAAACACATCCAGGCACGGTGGGGGAAGTGGAGAGTCTAGACCCAGGTAAGTGACTCAATTTTTTCAGTTTCAGAAGACCACCATTTATTCGCCAACAAGGAAAATGCTATGTGTAGTGCAAAACCAACATATCTCATCACCCCCCAAAAACATCCCCACAGCGTGATGTGGCTACCACCATGTTTCATTGTGGGGATGTTTTTCAGCAGCAGAGACAGGGAAACTGGTCCGATGGATGGTGTTAAATTCAGGGATATTCTTTAGCAAAACCTGTTTCTGTTGGACAGTGATTTGAGACTGGGACACCTTCCAACAGGACAATGACCCAATGCTTTCAAGCTCTTGTGTGCATGCAAGTGTTCAGGTCGCTGTCCAGTTCACACTACATGACATTACTCTTGTAATTGAGAGACTTTCCAGTTTGTGTGGCTTTAACACTACACAACTGATCAATGATAAGGGGTTTCACATTACACAGTCCATCAGCATTTCAAATAGAAGAAGACAAAAACGTGAGAATTGCCCAAGGGCTTAATGATATCCCGTCTAAAAATACATGTCAGCATGTAGTGAGAGATGAAATTTGTCCTCTCCATTTTAACCCAATCTGTGCAGTAAAACATATATTTACACACTAGTTAACACTAGGGGCAGTAAGCACGTGTGCCTGGAGCAGTGGGCAGCCCTCGGAGCCACGGCCTCTGGGTAGCAGTTAGATGTTAGATGCCTTGCTCAAGGGCACTTCAGTCAAGACCTGTCAGCTCTGGGAATCAAAACGGCAACCTTCTGATCACAAAACCACCAGGCCATGGATGCCTCTATATTTTTTTAAGTAAATACAGTAAACCCCGTGGGGGTTACATTCAAAGAGCAGCTGTGAATCTTGAAAAAACACACATTTTGGACATGCTAAAAAATGCCTATAAATGCCAATTTTTATAAAGGCCCAAATATGCCACCAAAACTCATTTAAAGTCGCTACTGCATTGTTTTGAACCTGCCCACTGTCCAGTAGAATCAATTATGGAGTAGCAGCTGTCTTACTAACAAATCAGTGGCTGATCCTGGAGTGGAGGTGCAGTTAGAGCTTAGAAACTATGAAGGACACATGTAATCAGATTTGTAAATAGGTTTGTAAATTAGCAAAATGCACTTTTAAGAAAGTGGCCTTCATCAATTAATCTCTCTGTGTTGTTGGAACAAGGTTCCTGATCATGCCCACTGATGCTTAATAACTGTTTTGTTAAAGGTAAAACTGTGTTCTCTGAAATAATAGCACTTGACATGTTGCTTTTCTCTACAGCTGAAAACACTTTAACAATCTCCCTGACATTATTACATCACTTATCCCAGACCGGTTCGTTATACTGTACCGATGTAACCCTGATATGTACGTACTGTCATTCGTGAAGGTTTGTTTTTTTTATATACGTAGGTTAAATTTAACTGATTTTGTGTTAATATTTATATTTAAAAAATAAAATCATATGGTTTTTATTACTTTAGCATTAAACACATGAGAAATTATATATTTATAATTTAAATGATTAAATTATTAAATTTATATATATATATATATATATAGAATACTTACAGTGTGCTTGGTGAATCTGGCACTCACTTGTGCCGCTGCCTGTGCCACACAAAGGAACTCTAGCTAAACATTCCTTGTGAGCTCCTGCGCCACAGCTGGAACACTTGTATCCTTGATTGAAGATCCCTCTGATATACACAAACACAGACACAACCAAATTCAAACATTTTTAGATCACTTTCTGGACACCACATATACTCAGATTAAACAAGGAGTAAATCAGGCGGTTAAAAATTTGAACTTGATCTTTAGAAGAACAGTAGAGAAGGCAAAACTAAAACTGAGATAATCATACACTCAGAACCAAAAAAGCACAACACACAAACAAACAATTGACACTAATTGAGGAGTCAATCAACACACATCAATTTTCGGACAACAGGAAAAACTTAAAAAAAGAATACACGAAAAGGTAGCTATTCTAGAAGGAGAAATCTAGACAACCTATTTCCAGACGCTTAGTAAAAACATAACTTTCAACACAAATTCAGAACAAAACAAAATTCAGAACACAATCATGGCCACAAACAAAATGCGAAACGCGAACTGAGTACCGAATAACACATGTGAAGGCGCGACAATGAACACCGGAAGCGCCAGTGCTTTTAATGGGAAACCCAGGTGAACACTGTTGCGCCTAATGAGCTGGAGGTGGTACAAATGAGGGCACCAAACGCGCTTGGTAACGCCGAATCTTGCTAAGTGCCAGCACGTGGCTCGTGGGCAGTGGCCGATGCCGCACCCAAGCATCATCTGCGGTGTGTGCCAGCATGCCACCAATCAGTGGAGATGACCCTGGGCGTGGGAGTCAGGACGACGTCTGCGTCTCAAGCCAGTGAGTGGTTCCGCAGGCAGGATCGTAACAAAAAGTAAATGACTATGTTATTTTGTCATAAACAGACAGTATTGTGATGCTGATCTCAGCACTGTAACTGATCTTAAACTCAGAAACACCTTGATGAGGTACAGACTCAGTGGACACAGCCTGACCATCGAGACTGGACAATGCAGGCAGACCTGGATACCCCGAGTAGAGACAGAGCTAAACTTCCTTACTGAATGTACAAAATATACAGAATATTTTCATCAAATTCAAAAAAATTATCCATAATTTTAATTCCCTTTCAAAAGCCAACAAGCTACCATACCTACTGGGGAAGCACAGAGAGAGCTGCTCACTTACAGCTGACAG
>JAYDZG010000001.1:26485237-26504141 GCA_034509265.1 Microcambeva bendego | reverse complement strand
AAGAAGTGACATCTGAGAAACTGGAGGCTTTCTTTATTAAGATAAGCATTGAGAATTCTGCTATAGCAAATGTTGTAAACCAAAAAAAGTTCTAACCATTAGAAACAGTTAAACATGGGGTTAGTTTGTTTGTAAGAGAATGTGTTACTGCTACCTGCTAGATAGGATTTACTAATTTGGATACATAAATATTAACATAAATCTCTAAAGTGTTTTTAGCTGAAAAGAAAACCAACATGTTGAGTGCTTTTATTTCACAGGGTGGGTTTGGGTTAGGGTGAAGGTCTAAGGTCATGCCCGTGGGTTAAAGTCAGTTCAAGGTCGATCCAAGGTCAGTCCAAGGTCATTTAAGGTCACTGGACGAAAAATTCGGTTGAATTAAGAGGATTGTAAATTTTGTTTTATGATCAACTCAAGTTCTTAAAAGCATTATTTTTTAAACCTTTTTTCGTTAAATCTTGATTCGTGGGATTTACGGATTTCTGTAAAATACTGACCTTTATAAAACATTAGTCACAGTATAATATACCATTCGCAGTAAAAAAAAACTGATGAGAGCAAAAGAAAATGTGCTCTATGTCACTCACTGCAGTGTGAGTACTGATCTATTTTTTATTCTAATTTTCTGGTATCTATTATATACACAGAGCGGATCACACCACAGAGCTCTCAAAGAAAACAATAGGAAGCTTTTATATCAAACAGGTTGGTTGTCACTGTGCTAATGAAACCCTGCAGTTATAACTTAGAATCATGTTCTATTACCTGTAAACCATTCCACTGCCTGTGGGAATTGTCCTCTTCTGAGCTGGTAGGAGTTTATATTCTACCTCATGCATGTGTGCTATATCACGAGGGTAGAGCACAAACACCCCCACTCTGTTTTTATAATTTAAGAGGACTTTACCAGGCTTAACGTATCAGAGCTGCTTTTAATGCAAACAGCATGTTACCTACCTCAGCAGGGAAAGCAAAGTTTTAGATCGCTGCTACAATGTAAGACAATGTGCATATAGCTCTGTCCTCTGTAATGAACAGGGCTCTATGACTACTATGTAGTCCATCTTTCTTTTATTCTATTAGAAGAAATGTTTGCCAAACCTGTAGTCAGAGCTGTAAATAAGAGGACTAATGAGACTATATTAAGACTTTAGGAATTAACAGACTGGAGTTGGTTTGAAGAGACTACAAGTAGCCTTGATGAATACACAAGCACTGTGACATCCTATATCTGGGCTTGTAATGATATCAGTGTTCCCACCAAAACACGCATCAAATAGAACAATGACAAGGCCTAGGTTTAATGCCAAACTGAAACAGCTATGCCCTCTTAGGAGAACTCATATAAAATGGGGATTAGTTCCTGGACAATCAGTCAAGAAGCTTATCTACTCAAGCAGGATGAGGGGTCCCCACAATTGTGTACTCTCACTACTGTATACTAGCAGTTTGACCTCCATCAATTTCTAAGTAAAACTCTTGAAATTTGCTAACAACACTACAGTCATGGTCTCATCCATACTTAAAACGAGTCTGCTTACAGACAAGCACAACAGAGCCCTACCAGCCCCAACCCTACCAGTTCTCCCCATCCTCAACAGTGTTGAAAAAGAACTGAATTATTCTGGATAGTGCAATCCCCATGAATCTAAAATTTGACAGCAACAACAGCTATAACACCAATAGCCCAGCAAAGAATGGAAGAAGGTTCAACCTGTAGTCTAGACCCTAAACACAACACTCACAGACTGCAGCAAATTATCAGGTTGGCAGAGAAGACCATTGGTATTATGCTGCCCACACTACTGAATCTGCATACTTCTGATTTGGGGTTTTGTACTTAAAATCAACTATTGCTTCTAAAGATCTTTAAAAATAAATTAGAGCAGATGCACATGCAAGATTTACAGGTAATACAATGTACTTTTGTGTGTGTGTGTGTGTGTGTGTGTGTGTGTGTATGTGCCAGTAAAACCATATTCTGATTTTAATTTGATTCTGTGTGAAAAGTGCTAGTGCTCTCCTTTAAAAGAAATGCAAAAACATCCTGAAACTGGAATCAAAAGGTTAAAGTTTTAGGTACTTGTTGCTAGGAAGTGTGCACCATCATTATTACCCTTACTCATCCTGTGACCGCCATGTTACATTCCAATGTTAAACACCCCATGTGTCCATTAAGGTAACACTTCTTTTATGTGTGAGAAACTGCTGTTCAAACAAACTAATCAGGTTTGCCGTGAGTGCCAGCACCACTTAGCTCTACTTTGTACTCTAATGGTCTAGGGTTTCTGTGCCAAGGTGCAGCAGCTCTGGGAAAGTTGGCAGTAGAGGATGATGAGGTACTGCAGATCTACTCTAGCATTAAGTACTGCATAAACACATTACACTTCAAAATGCACTACAAACCACAGACTTTAAAGAAAACTTTGGCTTAATAAACACCTGTTTTAATTAACACATGTTTATAGGTGAGTTTTTTTTATAGGTGCAATTCTTAAATTGCATCCTGCTTCCAAGCATGTGTGGACACAGCCATAGCCTAGTGGTTAGGGTACGAGACTGGCCCTTAACCCTCATTGCTCAGACTGTATACTGTAACTGTACAGTAAGTCGCTTTGGATAAAAGCTTCTGCTAAATGCTGAAAAAATATAAATGTAAAATGGACAGTTGTAGATGTTCGTGTCGGCAATTAAGGTACTGGACTAATTCAAAGGGTTGCTGTTTCAAACCTCAAGAATGTCCAATTTTGTAGCTTTTTAAAATGTACTTATAATAATATTTATCATTAAAGGGCAAGCAACATTAAAAAAATCTTAAATCCCAAATTTTATTCTGATTCACATAATCCAAAATGCTGTTAAATATTTGTAAGTTTGTATATTTTTCCTCATCCAGCAAGGTCCTTAAATTCATATAAATGTACAATTAAAAGGGTTAAAATTCCTGTATGTCACCTAAGATCTGAATATTCTCCGCCATCTCTGCAGTGGTCTTGCTTGTTTTAATTGAACTGTTTTTTATTTTTTGTGATTGGTTGTGCACTCATTGTCACAAACACTGCTGGTCACAAAAATGGTGCAGACTGGGTAGTACTGAATAAAAATGTTCTAGATCAGCAGTGCTTTAAGGGGGCTGAGGCATAACCATGGTAACAGCTGTAGATGAAAGAAACAGTGGCCACATTCCATGTTAGTCATGTTGACTTTTTTAAATGTAGTGGGATCTACTAGAGTGCACTATGCGATCAACTTTGATTGGACTTTGATTGGCACCCCTGCTGTATACTGTCTCCGGAGTGTAAGTTGAATTAAAGCATACCATTTGCTGTAAATGTAATGAAACTTTCTGTTTTTTCTTCATCCTACTGTTTACACATTTAATTTACACATTATTTTAGAGCACTTCATTTCAACTCATTTAAAGTTCTTCTATATGTTGTCTCTCTACAAACTCTGACTCAGATTGTTCTCCTTTCTATGTATTGTTCTTATCTATAAAGCAATCAGCTGTTTGGCTTTATGTTGCTGTAGGTATATAAAAAGAAAGGCCGGAAAAAGGTTGTAAACCTTAAGGTTATTTGCTTTACCTTTCTCGTGTGCAAGGTTTTCATAGTGGATAAATCCTTGTCTCTCAATTGTAGAATTAGTGAACCCTAACTAATACTTTTACATTTAAAAAGTAAGAAAATAAAGTGATATATATATTAAGATGTTATTACTGTATTAACGTAGTGGCAACTTGAGCACAAATTCTGAATAGCACATTTTTACCAATTTCTTAAGCATGATTTGATTGTGTGTACCAGTTCTGTCTCTTGAATGTTCAAAATCTCAATAAATACCACTGTGTCAAAGGACTTTGCTTACAACAAGGGAATTGTTCTGTGTAGCACCTTTGATCCTGGAGGAACGTTGTTTCGTTTCACTGTGTACTGTCACTGTATATGGTTGAAATGACAATAAAAACCACTTGACTTGACTTGACTTGAACATTATACTTTTTGTCATTGCTATTGCTACAGGATAAGTTATTGGATGTAGGTTGGAAATGCACAAACTTAATTCTAAATTTATACTGTTTTGTCCAGAGATAAAAACAACCCATGAAGTCCAGGGAAGTGGATATGGGTCTTTGCAAGGCTTAGAGTTAAATAAATTATCTTTGACTTTGAATACCACAGCGGGTTCGATAATTTTTAGATGTTTTAGACTTTTGGTTTATTTCAGATGAGATTTGGTGCTCCTTCATATAACTTGTGTTTCATGTTCCATTTTTTAAACTGTGTCATGTGACAATAGTTTTTTTTTTTATTATGGCTTTATTTACCACAGTGGCATGCTTTTCATGTGTCTATATTTAACATTTAGCATGATTTTCTTCTCATGAAGTGCTGAGGGCATGAATATAATGCACATTTTAACACACTGCTTTTTTTCTTTTTATGTTTTATGGTCAGTGTTTAATGTATGAGGGAAGAAGAGAAATGATTGGTCAAGTGAAAAAAAATACTATTGACAGTTTGCCAAGTAGTAGTGAGTTTTGCTAATGTTGTACACTAATTTTCAAATTATCTGCTTATTGCAGAATGATTTGAAACAGTGGAACTTTAAGAATCTGTGTTCTTTGCTATTATGTTCTTATTTGACTTTTTACATTTTGTAAGGCATGACATAAATTTGAAATTAGGTCCCCTGATATGTTCATAGTCATAAATATGTATTTAACTGAATAAAGACATACAACATGTACATTTTTCTGTGTTATTATGCCATGATTTAAGTAAATACTTATGTAATTCCAGAAAGTTTATCCATATTTTCTTGTTACCATAACTATAAAGACATGGAGTAATAAACCCATGCATACACAAGAGGATGAATTGCTGAAGCGAAGAATGGGAGATCATGATGTATGAGCATGAAGTGAGGAGCAGTCCAACTCTCTGGCAATACTAACCTTTCCCCCCACTGCTTAGCTTACTTCCCGAACAAACTCATTTATTACTCCTGCACTCGACACTGCACAGATATGCTCCCCGGGGCATGGGGTCAGTGTTTACCCTACACACAGAAAATTGCAGTGAGACGAAAAGTAATATATTTATGAGATGAGTTCAGGGCTGCGACAGCTGACATACGTTTGATTTGATGTTGAACTGTGTAGTTTGGCAGAAGGAGCAGCAGATAAATAATGTTAATAATTATATGTTTTTTTTTTATTCAGCACCCATACAAACACACATATGCACATTGTGGCTAACTGACATGTGTGAGGGTGACCAGAGACCACGCAATGGCATTGCAAATAAGATGGAAGCCTAATTTTCCATTTCCATTAATGCCAAAGTGTGAATTGGGTACTTGCACACAAGCCACAGTCCAAGGTTTCTGGGAACACTCTCTACATGTACTCACTTGGAAAGTAATGAAATGAATTTGCCACCACAATTTACCTAAAACATATTGTGTAAGAAATAAACTATGACAGATCACTGTTACAGGAAAATCATGATGGGGCTTTTACAAAAAATCCTATGAATCCACAAGCATTTTCTTCCACTTATACTCCACCCACTTGGGAAAAAATAATGTTTTCATTATAAAGAAAAGAGTTGTCATTGTTTTATACTAATAACTGTAACTGTGTCTAGCCACCAATTTACACTCATGTTCATCCCCTAACAGAACAGTTGTAGCCTAGTGGTTAAGGTACTGAACTACCAGGTTGCCACTGTTGATCCCCCTTAATATTCAATTGCTTAGATGTTTTACTGTAACGGTAATGAAAGTTGCGTTGAATAAAAACATCTGATCAACAATTTGAATGTATATGCATTGTACCTCCTCCCACAATCAATCTCAGCTAAACCACAACCAGTTAGGAATAACTGACTCTTTTTATTCACACACAAGCCCAAATAATGTGCTCATAACAACCGCTCACAACACATTATTCACAACTGGTTGCATTTAGTGGGTTGGAACACTTAAGTTAAGTTAAACTGCTTAATGTACGTATGTGTGTCTACCTTGTGAGTGACCCACTGTGACCCATGCCAGGAAAAATCAGTGGTTAAACAAACAACGAATGAATGAAAAGATATTAACCAACTACATTTTTCAACTACTTTCCTCATATAAACTATACCCAGCATTTCACACTTTAAACACTGTTATTGCACAATGTCACATATTTTCATTAATGAAAGCTCAAAGGTTTTTTTGTCAAGATGTGATTGGCATTATTCACAAAACATTAATCACAATTTTACACTAATATGTATTTAGCTTAACACGCTATGCATACTTTACCTTTTTTTAATAGAAACCACATTTGCGGAAAAGCTGGAACATTTTGTAAAACAAAATGAAAAGAAATCTGTCATGTGTTAATTCTCTTGAATCATTGTTCAGCATGTTCAGGGTACTCCTGCCATGCATCCAGCATTTCCTCATGAAACCAGACCTGCTGCATCTTATCCAAAATAAAAAAAATAATAATTCTTTCATGAATTCATTGTCTGTTTTCCACTGCTTTATTCTGGTCTGGGCCATGGTGGTCTGATTCCTGTGATATTAAAGGCTGGAGCCAGTTGCAGGATACTTAACCAAGGCAGAACTTTACTTTGGCTAAAGTGCATCAAAACATTATAAATAAAATAAAAGCTTAATGAATTGGCATACTAAAACTCTGTATAAACAAATGAGACACAGACAATAAAACAAAAATGAACCCCAACTTGAAGTAAGAAAAAAGAAATGCAAATGCACTGGGAAACAAAGAAAAAAGTAACAAAGAAATAGACTGAAGAAATAAAAAGGAACCAGCTATTCAATGCACTGGTGCGCAACCAAAGTGCTTGACAGAGAACCATGAGAGGAAAACTGGCATTGCCCATTAAAACGCAAAAAGTCACCAGGCCAGCTAGCTACAATCCAAGCACTGAACATAAAACAAAGAAAGGTAAACACAGTCAAAAGTACAAGCTGTCACCAATGGAGACCTTTACATTTTTTATTAACTTCTTTAGACTGCACACAGGAACACTGGCAAAAATATAAGAACGCTGTCATGTCAGCGTGTTGTCCAGAATAAGTGCACAAAATAAAAATCAGGAAATAAAACCAAAAATGAAAAGTTTGGAAGCAAATTTGGAAAACAATATAATGGATGCTTCGAAAAATGTGAATTTTACCAGGATGCTGTCTGATGAAAAACACGTATCTCCACTTTTCAGCATTTTTTTACAAGTGTTGATTGTGGATATAATTCTCTATCTTCCAATATTAACTAATATGAATATGACTGATGAAAAATTGTTTGAGAGAGAGGCGAAACTTTGTTGCATCCACGTAGTGCAAATTAAACTTCTTCTTAAATTGAGCACTTTGGTTTCTAAAATATGGTATTATTTGTCACAATTGTGTGTGGGCTGTGAGGTGTATCTAAATCGTGCCATATGTGGTTTGTATGCAACTTTATTGTCTGGGGTAAAGTTTTCTACCTTTTCCTGAAAGGACAGTGACTCTGTTTTATTCTTTTAGAGTCATCCGTTTTTATGTGCTTATGAAGTAACTTTAGTATAATATGATACTGCTCCTCCCAATTCCTCACTGGCTGCTTTTGAATTTTTTTCTCTCTTGCTTGATGAATCGTAGCAGTGTCACCTCACAGCAAGAAGGTTCTGAGTTTGATCCAAATGGGGTGGTCCGGGTCCTTTCTGTGTGGAATTTACATGTTCCCCTCATACCACAGTCCAAAGACATGCAAATGAGGTGAATTAGAGATACAAAATTGTCCTTGACTGTGGTTGATATAGTCTTGTGAACTGATTAATCTTGTGTAATGAGTACATGGCATGAAAATTCTAAAAAACAAACAATCTTGATGAATAATTGCAAGCAATAATACAACAGGGCCTTCAAAACAACTATCAACTTACTTTTCTGCCATTCGCTAACTTCAGTACCTATGCCAATATCCAATTGCTGCAAGGCTTCACTTTTATCTTTTATCTAAGTTAAGGATAACCGCTAAATGCGGCCAAGAACTACTCTAAGCATATTGCTAATACTTAAACTAACAGAAAACCAACATATGTAAATAATATTGTACCAGGGAAAGAAGACTGAGCCCACAGAGCCCAAACTGAGTACACAATAGGATGGTCAAAACAAAACACAAGGAATGGTTAATGACCGACATGGAGAAACTAAAGAATAGTTTCTTAAACATAACCAACTAGGGAAGACAAGGGAAACAGATTAACATGGAGAATAAAAGAACAAATCAGAGAGAAGGGGAAGTGACAGAGTGGGTGTAAAGTGAAAACAAAAACAGCCCATGCATAGCATCACCTTGGAAACATTGATGCCAAAGGGAAGACCTCCATTATTCTTTACCACATGGCAGCATTTCAACAACCACAGCATTCCACTTACAACATTGCAGCCTATCACCAGTACTGTCCACAGGCTTGACCATTCACTCATCCAGCCACATTACCCACTAGATAAACTTCCTTCTTCCCAAAGCTCAGTGAATATGCAAATATGCTATATATAGTCATTTATAACTATGGCTACAACCATCACCACTATCAACTTTAAACTTGCAAAATAAACTATACAAGGACATACAGTCTCCACAATTCATGACACACAAAATAAATAAACTACAATTTGTGACCAAAACCTAATCAACTACAGCATTAATCAACACTAGTTATGATGTTCAGGTCTTTTGGACTATTAGACAGTTAGCATATGACAGTTATGAATATGGACTATGAGACACTAACCAAATTATCATCCATTTGTGGTCAGTAATACATCTTTTCAACCCACTTGTTTTGCTACCAGCATCAACCTCTTAAGGTTTCTTATTCATTCAACTAAGGGAGTTATCCCTTTCCACTTTTGCCAGATTGCTTGTTTTGTGTTTAGACTCAAGTTTAGACAGAGATCGTTGCTAAGTCATCCAAGACATCTGTTACCTCAGTCATCATTTGAATCAGCGTCACTCATAATAATCCCAACAATCAAAATTCAGGTGTCACCTGTAAACAGCCTGTACTAATCAAACTGGAGCTTTTGGGAAGTTCTTGGTTAAGTTTGCATGACTGTGTTTTAATATGATTCAGACAAAAGTGACAACAGACTTCAGGGAGTAAATAACACTGTAGATTAGGTAATGTAACATAGTGGTAAAGATGTCCATTCCCTATTTTTTCTTACTTTTTTAATTTTAAAACTTTACAAAATGCTAATACATTGGTCATTCATGTTATGCATAAAATAAAATAAACAAAGATAATTTGCAAATCCTGGGTTCTTGCATTTATTAGATTTAACACTTCTTGGAGATTGGCAGTTTATATTCCCAAAGTTACAATACATTTAGATCTAAATTGATTAAAGTGGGATAACTTTTATAAACTGTGTTAGATGGTCAGATCTGTATGAAAACTTTGGCTATTGTCTAGTTGGTGTTCTATATTAATTAAATAGAATTTACCAAAATATTATTTATATTAATTACTTCGTAGTTTTAAAATATTGTGTTGTGTGTGAGAGAGGGTCCATGTGCACACGCTTGCATGTGTGTTTATGTCTTCTTGCAGCTATGGATCACTTCTCTGGCTGATCATAACATTTCCCACATGCATGTGAAGTTACATTTGGATAGACAGACACAAACAGACTGCCGGGTGGTCTGTGCTGCGATGGCTTACTGTAAAAAAGACAATGCTCTGGCTACTGAAACCATGCTGATCATTTTAATATTTCCATGAGCAAGATGCTTTCTTGAAATGCTGTAATTATTGAGCTAGTCATACTAAGCTAGTTAAATCGTCATTGTTTTGTTCTTAGTAGCACACTGTTTTATCCCCCTTTTGCTGCCAAAAAAGTCTGCATCCAGTAGCTCGTCTGGATCAGACCTCATGAACCAGCCTTTGCTCCTGATGTGCATAAATCAGCCTTGACAGCCCATGAGCCTGTTGACAGTTTACCACTGTTCCATTGTGGGGCGGATTTTGATAGCTATTGATCACTGAAGACCGGGAACACCCCACAAAACTTAGCCCTCACAAGACTCAAATCTTTACACTTGCCCATGTTCCCTTTGTCTAACACATCAACATCGAGGATAAAATGTTTACTTGCTGCCTGAATATCCCTGCCAATAACGGGTGCCGTGATGAAGAGATAATCAGCATTATTCACAACACCTGTCAGTGGCATAAATGTTATGTCTGGTCGGTGTATTTATGCCTCATGTTCTGAGGCTCACATGCACATTACTGGCATGGGCAAGAGTAGCTCTTCTGTGGAATCAGACCAGATGAGCTAATCTTTGTTCACTATGCGTATTAGCCTTGGATGGTCTCCACTTTGTTGTAGTTCTCTGTTTCCTTATTTGGACTTCATTTGTAGGTACTAAGACCTGTTGTTTTAGTAGTGCTTTGATCAACATTTAACAATTTGGCCATTATCAAATAGAGTGTAAGGTTTATCCTTAACCTAAAACTAATGTGACATAAATATCACTCTTGTATAAAACTGTATTGCCTCACCATCACTGTGTTGGTATACTCATCGATCCTGTCAACCTCTGAGAAGATTCTGCACCTTGTTTTTTTTCTATGAATGGCATGCGGGTATCATGGAGGCTAAGTGGGTAGCACTGTCGCCTCAAAGCAAGAAGGTCCTGGGTTCCATCCCCCAATGGAATGGTTCGAGTGCTTTCTGTGTGGAGTTTGCATGTTCTCGTGCATGGGATTCCTCCGTGCATGTAATTTCCTCCCACATTAATTCGAGACACTGAATTGTCCTGTAGGTACATAGACACTAGGATGCATAAACTAGTGCATTGTAGTGCTTGTCACAAGCCCGGATAAATAGGGAGGGTTGTGTCCGGAAGAGCATTCTGTTTTAAAAACTATGTCAAATCAAATTTGTGGTTCATGTTTTCACATACGTTTGATTTTTTATATTCACTTAAATCCTACTAGAATTCTACTGTATGACTTCTCAATCATTATGTAATAAAGAGAAGATTTGTTCAAATTAGTAAATTAAAAGAAATGCAAGGTCATCCAGTGTTCTAAATACTAACAATATATTCAGCCAACTTTTTATCTGTAGCTTATCTTCTCTCACTACCCTAATCCCAACCTTTTACTCTATTTCCTGTTCCTTGTTTAAACTCGTGCCTACACTTTCCTTGTTGTAATACACACTCCATGTCACTATTTCTCTTATCTGAATACATGTAAATACATTTATGGTATTTTAAAAGTTAAAATGTTTGATTCAATGTTTATGTAAGTGTAAGCATGTAATACTATATTTACAAAACTCATATGTAATAGGTGTAACAGACTTTACAAACATTATTTAGGTCAGAGAAACCTGATTTTGGAACAGAGGCTCAAGAGAGCACTCGGATTACAATGCCAGCAAGTAATGAGCTCATGGCTTCAAATTCACTCTGAAACTATTTCGGTCTATGTATTATAAAAGAAACTGAACACTGCAACTGTTACAAATCTGCACAGCCACCCATACTGAAGACATTTAAGATGTGCTACATTATAACATACACAAATCCCCATACTGTATTCCAGTGTTCCAATGTATAAATGTGTTCCAGCTTTAACTATTCATTTTACAGTGGTGCTTTGTATAAAAAAATCTTAAAATTACATTATTATACTGATGGACACCATGTGAGAAACTGTGTACACTTTCGGAAGTAGTTTTTATCATCCATTTATTGAAGACAAAGAATTATTCAAAATCTATGTCATCTTTATGAAAAAAATGAATGCACATCAAACCTCAAAACTGGTTCCATACAATTGCAATAACTTTCTAATTAATGTGATGAATTTGAAAGAATTGTTTTCAGCTAATGTAGAATGTTTTAAGAACTACCCCTTAGAGGTCTTGTTACTGCATCTTTTTAAGTCAAGACTTTGACCCTTCCATCCAAAAATCAAAGCAATTTGTTTTTAAATGTGCTATTTCTGTCCTAAGACACAATTTAAACAAAAAACTATAAGCAAAATTATTTAAATGATAACAGCTGTCGCCTGGGGTTGGATTAGAAATGATGAGTGTTGTAAGAGCCTGGTGAGTTCTGGCATATTTGCTATTTCAGAGGCGCAGCTACTTGAACTTGAACATCCCCAACGCTTCTCAGCAGAGGAAACTGACCTAAAGCTTTTTTATTACTTTACTAAAGAGCCATTTTGCTGTGAAGACCTGCCGCAAACATGATGCATAGCCTGAAACCAGCTAATAGCAACGTTCCATAGAAATATTTGCCTATTCCTTAAAAGCATTAGTCTCCGGGAAAATAATATTCTAGGATTTGTATTTTGCAACCGTGTTCTTTAAATCTCACAAACATGTGACGCTAAAGGCATTCGAATCTTGTTCTGAAACTAATCAATGACACTTCTGAAACAAAGGTATGTCCAAAGTTGCTTATCAAAGGCATTATGTTTTCTCCTTGAATTTCCTGATATTTGATCATATTTATCCTGCCCTCCACAGGAAACAAGGCAGCTCCAGATCATCACCAAGCTATGCACAACAGATTCAACTAATGAAGCACTTAATTAGTTGCATCAGGCGTGCTTTAGACAACAATATTATCATATTATAGAACAACTATATTATATTATTTATTAATTGTATAGTGCTATTTAATTTAATTGTTGTTCTAATAGCAATTTTGGAATTTATTTTTCTGACATCACTGAACCGTATGTCCAGTCCATCCTTTCTGACACCACTAAAATGCAAACAATAAATCAAATAAACTGCAAAAGCAAATGTTTTGTTTCAATAAATTGTTTGAGAAGAGGAAATCACAATTGCATGCTTCTACTTTTTACTATTTTCCATGAATTTCACATGAAAGGCATAGTGTTTTTCCCCAAATGGCCTTAACTGTCTTTACTGTCTAGTCATTTACCTTTTCTGTTGGTACACAATAAAAAAGAATGAAAAAATGGTAGTTACATTTGCATATATACCACTTAAGACTATTTTTTTATATTATAGTGCAATTTATGCATCTGGAATGGAACATCACACAGTTGGACCATTTGTTTTCCAGATCTTTTTTGGGAAGTAGTGGATGCAATGTTCTCCAACTTCAAATTATTAAGAACCATCCAGACTATTATCAGCAGCAGTGTCAAAAGTCAGAGTCTGCCATAGCATAGAGCTGTGTAAGATTGGGATTTCAGAGCATTTTAATTGTTACAGCCTTATTCCAAAATGGATTCTATTATTTTTTTCTGAATTGACAAAGTGAAAAACTTATTAAAAATAAAAACATTTGGAAAGTCACTTTCTATATAAGGTCCAACAGTTGACTGTACATGTCAAAGCACAAACCAAGCCATGAAGACTAGAAAGGAGGCATTTCTGCCAAATTAATAAGCACATCTGTAAATGGAAGAAGTTTGGAACCACCAGGACTCTTCCTAGAGCTGGCCACCTGGCCAATCTGAGTGAGAAGGGCCTTAGTCAGGGAGTGGGCCTTAGCTGTGTGAAGAGAAGAGAACCTTTCAGAAGGACAACTCCACTAAGCAGGCCTTTATGGTAGATGGAAGCCACTCCTCAGTAAAAGGCAAAATATTGCCCACTTGCACCTAAAGGACACTTTTAAATAAATTAGCAAAAACTCCAAACAATCTTTTTTTCACTTCATTATCGGGTATTGTGTGTAGAATTTTGAGGGGGAAAATTAATGTAATACATTTTGGAAGAAGACTAAAAACAAAATGTGGAAAAAGTAAAGCAAACATCTCTTCCCAGAACAAACATACATTTTCAACAAAGCCGTAAATAACCACATGCAGTAACATATTACAAATGGATGAGTGAACAGACTGAGAATATATAATAACAACTGAGAAGCAATTTAAACCCCATACTGTTGAACATTTTTTGATGTTTTTGCATTGAGCATGGGCCTAAATAACACCTGAACAAATGCATTGGTATCCTCAGTGACAAAACATGTTTAAATGTCCTGAGAAGGAATCATAACATTAGAAATAAATAAATGCTTTCCAAACTGGAAGATGTTGCAGGGTAGATAGAGGGAAATGGATGTAAATTAACAAATAAAGAAATCCTGAACAGGTAAACATGACATGTTGTGGGTTAATACTGTCTAAATTGAAACAAAGGTCAAAGTAAATTTCATAAACACTGTTTGGAGTACTAAAGATGTAGAGCTTTGTAGAGTTGAATAGTTATTTATGTTTGTTCTGTCTTATATTAAAATTGTAACAATAAGAAATTTTCTTTTCTAAAACATGTATTGTAAATAATTACATCCCATTACTGTCCAACCCTGGTGATTCCTAATGCAGTAGTAACAAATCGCCTGTTTTAAATTATCCAATAATTGCTGAGAAGCAATTCCTTGCAATTGTTGCCGTTCTGTTTACCACGATTTTATCAACCAAACCTGTCTATTTTCTTTCAGACATGGCTGACAGAATTTTCCTGGCTGCTCCAATAGCTCATCAGCGTAAATTCAGAAGTTTGCTTTTAGCCCTAAATGGCCAGATGGAACTCGACATAAATCAAAACTTCTGTCAAGGTTCTTGTATTTAACAAAATCATGTATTTTGAGTTAAGTGTTACACATCTGACAAATCAATTCCATGGTCAGAAAGTAGCACTGACATTTGATAGTTAGAGACAGCTGCACTGGGATCCCTACACACCATTACTGCACTGACAGTAATCACAGTACTCCTATAAAACTCATCAAATATTAAGCATGCATTTGTGTTAAGAATAAAGAGTAAAAGTTTACTTTAGTAGTAAGGTAAGTGTATGTACATGTTAGGGTAGTTTGGATACAGGATAGTTTTTTTTCTTTACATATGGAAATTCTTAAAAAAGGGAGGGCCACCTAGTGAGAAATTGCACCTCGTAAAAAGTTCTGTCATAATCTAGTGGTATTTGTACTGTGGGCTCTCAAGTTTCAGTGTGGCCCCTCTTTCTTTCCTCCCTTACGTCTCCTCCTCCTGCTTCCTCTCCAGGAACTTATAGTAAAAAGAAGTATTTTAAGCCTAAACTGTTGTTAATTGTGTTTTATGTCATTGTATTGTGCCTCAATTAGTTAACTCATATTGCTAATTTTGTTCCTGCTGTTATGAAGCTTGCTCCCTAAAACAGTGTGGATGTTTTAGCAAAGTAATGTGTCTTGTTCTCTGTTCACTACAAACATGCTTTAGAAATCATTCCAAAAAGTTCAAATTAAATTCCATTAGACTACAAGTATTTTCGTTTTTCTTTATATTTCTTTCAGGTGACATAGAACTTTATTGTGAGCCTTACGTCTTCCTTGCAAGTGTTCCATAATATGTGAATTGATATAAAACTAAGATATACCCATCCATCAACTTTAGTCCCAGCCACTGAATTCTTAAACTTATAAAAGTGCCACAGTGGCTAAAATACGTTATCTTTGTTTTTTCTGCTCTGAGTAAAAGTATTGTAGGTAAATACGGCATGATACAGATCTTCTAAATATTTAACAGGGGTGGAAACACATTTTCATGTGATTATGTTAAAGCTGTGCTGCATCTTGTTCAACCAAAAAAATGTTTTGCTGATGGCGTTAAAAAAAAGAATGACGCTGGAGAAATGCATCACAAAGAAAAAGTAATTGAATCATATTTGAAGAATGCTTGTTGACAGAAAAATAGTTTCAGGAGTTAACATTCCATTACTACTACAACATCAAAAACTACTACTTTTCCTGAAGGACAATAGGACACAGAAGAGCTATGCCAAATTGTCAATTTTGGTCTACATTTGTGAATGTAGGTGAAAATCCAGAAATTAGTATGTGCTCAAAATTGGGTGATGTTGCATATTGTGAAAATTAGCTCAGAATCTAGATAGGTGAAACTATATGGTTCTGGAAGTTTTTTTGTAGGGTGTGTTGGGAATTGACACAGTGATTCACACTGATAATAGGTTGTTGCTAAGTGTTTTACAACCTCAAATCAGAATTGGGACAGAGTTTCTTACATTCACTTTGGCTTTTATATTGTAGACAGTATGGATCTGAGATATTTCATGTTCTGGTCAGTTTTATGTCATTTAATAATAAACATCCCTTCCTGCTTTTCAGCCATTCCTTTTCACCACACTTAAAATAAGTCTTGGAACTGAGGATATCAAGTGATTTGGGGTTTAAGCATTATTTTGTCCCATTCTTTTTGCAAATATGTCATAAAATGTGCAACAGTTTGGGGTCGTTGTTGTTGTTGTTGTATTTTTGTGTTTCAAAATTCTCCACACATTCTGCATCACCCATTAATACAAGTGCATCCATAATTTCCAGTTTTGTGAAGCTCACAATGTTTATGGGCTTTTTGACTGGGTCACTGAGGTAGTCATTCGAGTATGTGAATGTTTTAACTTGTAACCACTGTTCCTTTTTGCTGATGCTCTTTGTTTATGTTTATGGCTTCTAAGCCAGAACTTCAGTATGCAGCACAATGATAAATTGTCTAATATAAATTACTTTTAATTTATTTAATAGCTGATATATGTCGTTACTAGGCCGTATAGCTTCCATTCACTGTTGTTTGTGATTATTTAGTAACTTTAAATCAACATTTTTCCCTGTGCTCGGTTTGTGTAGTCTTTATAATGCCAACCAACATTAGATTATACCAATGATTTTGATAACAAAAATAACTGTCAAGTTTTGTTGCCATGACATATTTCAGAAATTTCAGAAAAACAATTACAGCTTTTTCTCATTTCACTTGAAAACTTTTCAGTGTAATGTTTCTCTAAGTAGGTGGTATAAGATATGTTATGATTCATGAGCACTGGTTGGGCCTCCTACCCTTGCCAAAAAAATCTATATCCATAAACTGCCTTTCAAGTGACACATGGTTATAGTCTGGACATGCTAAATTTAAAATGGTTCTCAAATGTGTGTCATATGTTTATGTATGATCAGTGTTACCTGCAGGGAGTACAGTGTTGCTGCACACACCCTGAAGTAAAATATTACTGGAGTGGCTTTGTGTCAGCACATGCTCTGCAAGACACATGATTGCAACATCCATAAGCTCAAATTGTTAATATTTACTAAAAGTTAGTGTGAGCCAAGCATAAAACATCCGTATATACTTCTTGTTCGCGGAGCAGTATACTTGGAAACACTGGACACAAGGCTGGCTGATTCATAACAATAAAGTAACCAAACTTTAACCCAGGTATAGCCAATTACATCTGTAAAGACACAGTCGGTGGATAGCACTGCTTAGCCATTCATAATTGCTAAGTCTGATATCGTGAATCCCCAAAGCAACAAATGTATCAATGAGAAGAATGTTACAATAATATTTGGTTAATATTAAGTTAATGTTTAAACAAAGCATCTATTGGTTAACACTAAGCTTCTGATAATATTGTTTCTCTACTTATATGCACACTTATCAACTATATATCACAAACAAATGTGTTCATTTATTGTGAAATGTTATTTCCACAATGGTACCAGTAAAAAGTTTGGACACACCTTCAATGTTTTTTTTTCTTGATTTAGGCTCCAGGTTATGTAAGGGCTTTTTAACCAAGAAAGATTTGGTTTAACCACAGTGCTCAGCACCTCTGGGAACTCCTTTTGGAAAACCGTTCTAGGTGGCTACCTCATGAAACTGATTCATAGAATGCTAAGTACAAAGCCAAGTTCAATGTGCAAAGTTGTCATCAAAATAAGGGGTGGCTAAATAATCCGGTTTGTTTAACCCTTTTTTGCTAACTACTTATTAAATACTTAGTTACATATGTTTTACTTCATAGTTAAGGTGGCTTAAGTATTGATCTACAATGTAAATAAAAAGGCAAGGAAAGCCATTTAGTGAGGTGTGTCCAGACTTTTGGTACTGTACTTTACTCGTGTTAAATTGTATTTAATAGCCAAGCATTTGTAATGTTCTTTACTAACTGTATTGTACTAAGACTCTGTAAACAGTATGCTTATGCTGTTATACATGGGTGGAAAGAAAATATCGTTTACTCCTCGCATTACTGTAATTCAGTAGTTTGTGTGTGTGTGCGTGCGTGCGTGCGTGCATGTGTGTGTTTGTGTTGTAACTTTTTATAAGTTAGTAATTTTTAATTATTTAATAATTGTTTACTTGAATGAATGAATTACTTTAACAAATTTAACCAAATGGTTCCCAACTTGTTTGAAAATGTTTTATAGGATGGTCTGTACTAAATGAAACACTACACATCCATACATGTTTTACATGTTGTATCAACATGGTTTTATATTATATTTACCTAAAACAGCTATTGATTTGTATCCATTTGTCTTGATGGCATTACAGAGTAGAGACATTTAAAAACTGAGTAATGTTACTTTTACTTTTTACTTGAGTCGAGTTTTGTACTAGTAACTTCACTCATACTTAAATATAGTAAAACTTC
Organism: Microcambeva bendego; assembly: GCA_034509265.1. Classification (NCBI taxonomy): domain Eukaryota; kingdom Metazoa; phylum Chordata; class Actinopteri; order Siluriformes; family Trichomycteridae; genus Microcambeva; species Microcambeva bendego. The sequence continues at coordinate 26,485,634 of JAYDZG010000001.1, read as the reverse complement.
ATCACAGTAATAGTACTTTTACTTGATTACAATATCTTAGAACACTTTCCACCTCAGCTGTAATGTAACACTATGTGACACAGTGGTGGTTGTTTGGCTGGGTTGATTTCCTCAATTATTTATTCATTCAACTTAATCTTATACAGGGTCACAGTGGGTCTGATTCACTGAACAAAAGGTGTGAAACACCCACAAAGGTTACCAATCCTCACTGGGCAAACATGCACATACTGCATGTCTTTGGACTTGTGGGAGGAATCTGGAGTAACCAGGGGAGACCCATGCAGACATGGGGGGATAATGCAAACTCCACACATAAAAGACTCAGACAAGTACATCTGGCAATCTAACCTACGACAGTCTTGATGGAAGGCAACAGTCTCACTGAGGGTCTATG
>JAYDZG010000001.1:26466338-26478200 GCA_034509265.1 Microcambeva bendego | reverse complement strand
CTTGTTGGACTTCTCATTCTAAAACAATAAGCAATTTGAATTTAGTTCTCCTTCTTTAATTGCTCTGTGGTTTTCTGTGAGATTTTAGAGTGTATCTGTGTCCATATCTTCCCAGTTGGTTGAAAAAATGGAAATTCCTTTTAAAAAAGCACAAAATACAGACATACAATTGATTTCATATATATATTATATAGCCAACAGTATTGGCTAAAACACAAAAACTGTGAATTATTTATTTATTTATTTTTTATAAGAAAAATAAAATTGTTTTTAGAGGGATAGATATATTTTTAGAATTGGTGTTATGTAAAACCAATGGTAAATGGCCCAGCTTGTTTGGAAGCTGGGGTCAGAGCACAGGGTCAACCATTGTACAGGGCCCCTGAAGCAGAGAGGTTTAAGGGCATTGCTCAAAGGCTGAAAAGCATAGCTGGGATTTAAACTCTCAACCTTATGAATGATAACCTAAGCTTTACCCACTAGGTTACTCTCACACTAATTTGTATTGTACTATCGGTGTAATGAACCAAGGCACATAAAACAGTAAGAATAAGGTTCTAAGGGCTAAGAAGGACAAGAAGGGAGGACACACACAGAGATGTTCTAAAGGAAAAGGATTTAATTACAACATCAAGACAAAGAATACACAAGATAAAACACAAACACATTAACTAAGCTTAAGTTTCAAAGTAAACCAAATAGCGTTCCCAGCCAGTCATGTTTTTTTATTATTTTTTTAGGATTTTATTACCATGTTTTACACTTATGTTACATGAAACAGTTACTCATTACACAAGTTTAATCAGTGAACAGATTATATTTAACACAGTCGTGGACAATTTTGGATCTCCAGTCTAAGTTGTGTCCTGTATTGAACCAAAACGGAATGCGATTTGTTCTGTATTTCCATAAATCTCCACTACACATGTCTGTCACACACACCTCAACACTAAATATAACAATAATAATCAAACCCCTCCATCCCCGGCTCCTCTGTGTGTCTGTGCCTGGTTGCCTGTGTGTGGTGCCGTCACGGTTGACCGCTCACAAAGCCTGCGCCTTTTAAAAATGTCCACTACACCCCATACTCTGGGATATAATCTGGTTGTACTTTTGCCAAGATATGTCAGTGCATGGGCATAGCTTATTTGAGTAGACTATTGTAATTTGATTGATTGTTTAAGATGTTGAGTTTTTAAAGTCGAATGAATGATCATTTATTTAATACACAGTAGCATTAGCCAATATAAATTTGAGATATGACTATTTAAAGAACAAATCCTACTAATGAATTAACAGTTAATAAATTATAAAAGAAAATACTTTATATTGCAGAGGCAGTGATTGTCCCCAGGGTTCAAAGAATGTTTACATTAAATTCTCAATTATTTAGTTTCTATTTTAAAAGTTCATTATTGCACACACCCAACAGTTTTCATACCCAGACAAGCTGTGGTGGGCATCCCTTATTTTTATTTCTGAAAGGTACAAACCCTCACATAAAGGACCAAAAAAAGGACAAGCTACAGCGTCATGGAAACATCACATCGGTTATCCCCACTGCACTGTTTCTCAGGTCCCACTCAAATACTGGGCAGCTCGAACTAGTTAGCACAGGGGGATCAATCAGAAGGTGGGTGTTGTCTTTTCAGGCCCTGTTGTTGCAGCAGAGCTGGTTTTGGCAGGTGCACAGGAGCACACATACACATATAAATTAAAAAGGAAGTGCTTAAGCAGTTAACACAAACACCTCTACCTCATACATATAGCTAAAGAGTGTAATAATTTCCTAACATTTTCTTAATTAAATACCAACTCTACGTTTAACAAATCAAACATTTTTTTTCTACATACACCTTTAAAACCTGGTTCAGTATCCATTCACTCTTAAGACTTGCACAGATTCTCTGTTCATGAGGAATATAATATCAATCACTGTCAAAAAACAGTTGATGGCACTACTGTGTCTATTTATTTGTGTGTGTGTGTTTCAACAGTTTTGAAAGAGTTCACAGAGTTGCTGTTGACTGCTGTGACTTCACTCTGACGTCCAACTCATCTCAAATCCTCTGAAATTGGGTTTTTGTCAGGTGATTGTGGAGGTCAGGTCATCTGACACAGCATACTACTTTCTTTGTCGGTTAAATAGCTCTTATTGTTGGTGGGTCCAATGTAGAAATGAATCAAATCAAGAAAAATCATTGAATGAGAAGGTGTGTCCAAAATTTGACAGGTACTGCTTTTTACTCAGATGTGTACATTGTAATTGATGTAATGTACGGAATGTAGAGTAGTCAAAAAGGACAGTAAGTATTTCAGTTGGGACATGACATGTTGCTTCAAATGATATTTAAATATATATAATTAAATTAATTATAATTAAAATTATAATTGTTATATACTTACTCACCTTCCTTGCCCTGGCCAAAATATTTCTCATCCTCATCCAGACTTGATGTTTCTTTCCTCTCACACTCATTTTGCTCCTGTGCCCACATTGCCAGGGTCTCCAATCTGGATTGGAATCAGCTGTGGTTGATCTATTACTGCATTTATTCAGTGATTGACATGCTGTGTGCAAGCATTTGTTAATTAGACAAGAATGAACAAGAATTTTGTTATTTGGTAACCTTGTATGTACAAAAAATGTAAGCACTGTAGAAAAATGTTAATTGAATGCATGTTGTGCAAAACATGAATTGTATTATTAATTACACTTTGCAGTAACAGTTTAGAGACAGTTCTTTTCTCTTCCAGCATTTCTGCCCTTCTGCAAAAATGTCTATAAAGCTTGGTGTAAAGAAACTCCAGTAGCCTCCACAGCCCTGCTAAATAAATGAGGTTTTCCTAACTAACAGTGCCCACTAACAGTGCTTTGTTAAGTAAACTTGAACAAATTCCTACAGACATACTTCAATACATTGAGATAAGCTTTCTCAAATGTTTGACTGATAACTGGAAATATCCCATAGAGAGAATACTCTATTTTTAAATAATTTATGTTGCCATGGGAATGATGTCCTGCAAACTCATGGTCAGGTGTTTAAATATTTTTGCCATTTAGTGCAGCAATCATTTTTTTTACATGAATACCATGCAAGTGTATGTCAAGATATAGAAAAAATATATTTGTCAGTGCAAAAGTGGTTCAATAGTAATTTCTAAAGCCCCTACACTTGCAACAAAGCACAATAAAACTAATTATCTTCATATACAATAATCTTGGAGTTGATGATGAATCTACCCAGGTATGCTCACCCAGCTGAAGTTGTTCAGTGGCTTAGAAAGATGAAACACATTTCAATTACTGCAGATATTTCTAGATGCATGGAGCCCAGTATTTCTAAGACCATTGTTCATTATTTCACAATCATCAATCATCTGTGATTAATTTGTGATTTATTTTAAACCTTTTTGTTACATTCTTCTCTACTTTCAGTCCCATGGCTGTACTCTGCATGCTTCATGTTCATGAATTTTGGTTATGGATTCTGACATCAATATCTTTGATCTACTTGTATTTTGTTTGTCCTGTTTACTCGGCAACTAAGCGAAACAGCAAATCTGCTTTTTGGAAAAATGGCTTTGCACATCACAGATGAAGAGTCTTTGTTTGATTACAATGAAAGAGCCACTAGTCATGTTACATGTTCTCCAGGGAAGTCTGGCAAACCCTCTTTATGTATTATCTACCCCAACACCTTGTGACGGTGAAACAAGGACACTAGAGACTCTCATGTTACACTTTACTAATTATCTGATGTATGTGTTAGAACCTCAACCAAGTGAAAACTGGGAATTAGAATTTTCATCGATGCTTACTGGCTAAGCCCTGAGTGGGCCAAGCAGATTTCTGATAGTAGTGTTCGGATCCTTTAAAGTTTGACCCAGTTGTCAAATCATGTTAATTCTGGTGAGGATGGTGATTTGTCTTCTGATGTTCCAGGTGAAGATATTGCTATTTGTCATGCACTTTACAGTGAGGATATCATAGTGTTCATCGGATACTCAAAGTTACAGCTATGCCTGTTGTCCCAGCCAAGGATAGTGTTTAGCCTCTACCAATGTTAATGCTTTCCGGTACCTTGTATGCTAGGCACATTGTTTATCCTCCACCTGAGTTCACCAATGGTGCTACTCTGCCATATTACTCAATTTTTGACATGGTTGTTCCTGTTCAAAGACTATGTAACCCAGCTACAACCAGTTGCTGATCTGCACATTTGTGTGTAGTTCATCTCCAGATTTTTAATCATCCTTGTTATGTTTTAGTTCTAGCCAGTTTATCAGGATTTCTGTTTCAAGGAAGTCATGTCATTATACCACAATGCCCTCAGTCCTGTCCATGCACACTCCTAGTCCTATACTGTATTCAGCTCATGAATGTTCCAGTTCTCCTGCCATTTGTTTTCACAGTCCCGTCAGTTTAATAGTTTTGCTCAGTTAATCATGTATTAGCCCAGTCACAGACCTACGTCAATTAGCCCATCATGTCTTTAGTCCCATTCAGTTCCTCAGTCTAGTCTTTGAGTCCAATTAGCCCTTCATTCATAGCATTGTCTGTTAGCTCCGTTTTTGTCTGGCCATCAGGCAAGTTCTGTGAAGCCTTGCAGTGGTGATGCTTCTCAGCAGCTTGTTTGCTCACATCAGTGGAGATGTTCTGCCCCAGGGCCAGATCCCCCATGTCAAGTCGGTCATGCGCAATAATGAAGGAGGGGGTACTGTCACAACCTCCCTGTGCACCCCTGTATACTCAGTCCCATGGCAGCACTCTTTGTGTTTTCTGTATATCTTCAGTTTTTTTTTCTGCAAAGACTTTGCTCCCCGTATGTGATTTGCTTATGCATTTTGTTTCCTCCTGTGTTCAGTTGCATTTATTATTATGTCATGTATATGTCCTGTTATGCCTTTGTTAAGGAATGAGAATTGCCCTTGGTACTGTGTGTGATGTTTTACCCTATGAACACACCAGCAACAATTTTTCACTTAATGTGATGAAGTATATTTGTATATTTGTAGAAGACTGACACTGTGACACTGTGTTTCTCTTCCATCTCTAGTACAAAATTATCTAACAACCAAAAACTAAATTCACTGTTTTGTGGTAGTGGAGATAGTTTGCATAACATTATGTTTAATGCTAAATTACTCTTGGTTGTAGCTCCCAATCTGCATAAAGTTAAACCTTGCTTAACTTTGTTATGCTGCTGCCTCAACCCACTTAATGTTGCATTGCCTCCTGTTGCTGGAATTCACTCTAATTGAAAACAAAAGCCAGTTACTTTGTTGCTGGTCTAAACATAAGATTAGTCTAATAATGAAGTACAGTTCTAATTTCAAATATTGCAGTTTACTTCCATATTTATTTTCTTGACTGCTTGTTTATTTACAATGTTTTCCTTTTACTAGTGGGTAATTATCTCTTTGTTTTGACCTGTGTCTTGTTCATGGATTTTGGTTGAAGATTCTGTCATGGTAATCGGTATTATAAAATTTTGACCTACTCCATCTGTCCTATGTTACACATTATTTTAAGCAGCAAAGTTATATTTTAAAAATATAATTACTGTTTGGTTAATACTAAATGTTATACTGGTTTCCAGTCTGTTTCTGCCTTAGGTTATGTGGGTTCAAGTGTTAACAATTGAAGGCAGCTGTTTTAAGTGTCTTGCTGTGTGAGTGCCAATGCATTTGTGAGCTTTGTATGGGCTAAGGAGGGATGTTCTCAAAAGTAGTAAAGGGAGTGTGAAGCTAATTATCTCTGTCTTAGTGTTGATGGAATTTTAACCAAGTCAGCAATAAACAGTCCAAACTCTGTTATTCTTCAATTAAAGTCTGACGTGCAAAACATTAATGAACATAAAGCAAACATCTCTCCTCACTATGTTAGATTTATCGGACAATAAGTTCTTATGTTCCTCTTCATGCCACACTTTGTCAGTTCTGTCTCTTGCTTGGGTTCTATTGCATATTATTTATCCTCCTGCCATTTTCTTTCACCCACTTATGCTGTCCAAGGCTGCACCTGTAATTCAGACTAAACAGTCCTAGCTGAAATGTGGCTTTCTTTTGTTTTAAATTCACACGGACAAGAAGTGATATAGGTGGAGACAAATAAAGACCTCATTATAGGCATACAATCAGTTTTGTAAGAGTAGGTGTGTATGGCCCTTAATAATAAAGCCATAAAGTGAAAAAACAGTTTAACTTTAAAGGATGTTTGCACAAGCAATACAGACGTGGTTCCAAATACATAAGACAGTGAGGATACATAGTGTGAATGAAGAGTGAGAATAATTTTCGTTGCAAATTTAAGTTGTTGGGTAATTGAGGACAGATCATAGAGTTGCCACTGTAAAATTTCAATTAATAGACAGAACCCTAACCACTAAGATACCACTTTATAAAAAATACAATATTTTCAATTAAATTATTTTATAAAATTGCTTTGGCTTTATTTCCTGTCTAAAATATGTATTTAGTAGTTGTGGCATTGTTTAATTTGTGATGCCTTTTAAAAATAGTGAATGTCAATCCACAGATTTCAGTGAAACACATAATAATAATAATAATAATAATAATAATAATAATAATAATAATAATAATAATAATAATAATGTCTGTTTAACTTGGACAGCACAGCAAGAAGGTTCTGGGTTTGAGCTGCAGTAGAGGCATTCTGGGTCCTTTCTGTGTGGAGTTTGCATGTTCTCCTCGTATCTGCACGGGTTTCCTCCGGGGTTCTCCCATTTCCTCCCACAGTCCATAAACATGTGATTGAGGTGAATTTAAGATACAAAATTATCCATGACCGTGTATTATCTGAACATGTGTACTGATGGATCCTGTGTAATGAATATCTACTGTGTTCGTGTCATGAATGTAACCGAAAGTGTTAAAATCCTTTCTAAATTTCTAAAGTATAATATTTATAAGTGCTGATAAAGGTTCAAGGGATGTATGTTCTTATACACTTTTCCATGCAATGGAAACATGCTTGGTTATTTATAACCTTTCAGCAGAGGAATTAAACACTGCTGGGTACAGTAATAACACAGCATGTAACTACCCAAACATTGGTGTAAAATGAGTTAAACAAACCCACAACAATGAGGCACTCATGAACCCACATTTAATTTTTAATTTCAAATAAAGTTGATGCGTATAAAATTATATTGATGTATTTATCATTAAACAACCCCAAATCAGAAAAAAGTTAGGACAGCATAAAATTAAATTATTAAAAAACATAATTTCTTACATGTACCTTGACTTGCAGTTAGAACCTGAGATAATTCATGTTTTGTCTTCCTAACTTATTAATTAATAAACATCAGGCCTGCAACACAGTCAAAAAAAGTAAAGTAAAGTGTTTACCAATTTTGTAATGTTGACATTTTTGCACCACACATAAAATACCTTTTGACCCCAAGTATAGCAACATCCTTGGAAAAGATGATGTCTTGAAGGCAGCAAAAGCTGCTATTAGAGATCTCAATGTAGTTTTTGTAATAATGCTGCCGTGTGACACTGATACAGCCATATACCACGACAGACCCCTAATTTCGGACTTATTGATAGATGGTCCTCATCATCTTTTCTATGAAGTCTATTTTTCATAGTTACCATAATGTTTTATGTGGTATTTGTGCATGTACAATGCATCCAGAAAGTATTCACAGCTCTTCACTTTTCCCAAATTTTGTTATGTTATTTTTAATTTTCTACGGCACACACCTGTCTATATAAAGTCCCATAGTTGACAGTAGATTTCAGAGCACAAACCAAGCCATGAAGTCCAAATGATTATCTGTAGATCTCCAAGACAGGATTGTATGAAGGCACAGATCTGGGGAAGGGTACAGAAAAGTTTCTGCAGCATTGAAAGTCCCACTGAGCACAGTGAACTCTATCATCCATAAATGGAAGAAGTTTGGAATCACCAGGTCTCTTCCTTAAGCTTGCTGCCTGGCCAATCTAAGTGATTAAGATAGAAGGGCCTTAATCACAGAGGTGACCAAGAACCCAAGGGTCACTCTGACAGAGCTTCAGTATTGCTCTGTGGAGAGGGGAGAACCATCCAAAAGACAATGACAGCCCACACAAAGATTTCCAAAAGGCACCTAAATAAATCTCAGACCATAATAAACAAAATTATCTGGTCTGATGAAACTAAAATTGAGCATCATGTCTAGAGAAAACCAGGCACCACTCATCACCTGGCCAGTACCATCCCTGCAGTGGAGCATGGTGGTGGCAGCATCATGCAGTAGGGTTGTTTTTCAGCAGCAGGAACTGTGAGGCAAGTCAGGGTCGAGGTAAAGATGAATGCAGCAATGAACAGATAAATCCTTGAAGAGAACCCGAACCTGCTCTGGACCTCAGACAGGGATAAAGGTTCACCTTCCAATAGGACAATGAATCTAAGCACACAGCCAAGATAGCAAAGGAGTGGCTTGGGGACAACTCTGTAAATGTTCTTCAGTAGCTCAGCCAGAGCCCAGACTTGAACCCGATTGAATATCTCTGGAGAGATCCAACCTGAGGGAGCTTGAATATTGTCCAAATGCACTGTAAATCCTTACTAAAGTGATAAATGTTTGCCGAAGTAATCCTTTGCCCATGTGGTTATATCAGCTATTGTTGTTGTGCTTATTGTTCTTGATGTAGTGCCATCTCAGGGATTGGGGATCAACAATGTTCTGCTTAAATTGCACCTTTAACCTTTAATATTGAATTTATGGACTGGAAGAATGTGCAAATCCCAATTTTTATTTGAGGTGTATTTTTTAACCTTTTAATAATTTCAGGTTTGTTAACAAACTGGAGATCCTCTGATCATCTTAGCTCATCAAAGACTGGATGCTGCTTTTGTACCAAACCATGATTACAATCACATGTTTACATCACTTGTTTGTATTACCATAATTTAGATTTTTAACCTCATTACTAGCCCTAAACTTCCCTCGTCTCAACACATTTAGAATTTGTTGAAGGCATGAAATGCATAAATGCAAGTACATCAATAAAAGAAATAAAGTTGACCAGACAAAACTGTCTCCAATTAAATAAAGGTAAAGTAATGAAAGTACACTCGATTTTCCATACTGTCCCAACGTTTTCTGCTTTCTGGTAGTTTGTAGCATAGTTTGCTGACAGAAAGTATGGCTAAAATTGGCTTCTTGATTCCGTTTTAATTTTACACATGAAGCATTTGACTACCCACATTAACCTAGACGACATCTATTTCCATATATGACCTATATGACTGAATTTTCAAGTTGACCCAAATTGAGTTATTTCAGCCTGTCTATTAAAGGGTTTACCCTTTCAGTGAACATATGCTCAAAATCTTAATAATATTAATGCTACAAAATTATACTTTTATATATTTTTTCTTTGTTTTGTATATTTTTATTACATTTCCTCGGGTTTGTATTAGTTCCAAATATATTTTCAACCTATGGAATTAATGGATGAGAGTCACACTGATTGGTGATGTGATCAAGAATGACTAGACTCACCTACAAGTACAGATAGAGGCCCACCAAGTTAAAAGTTTGATGGAGTCAAAGTGAGTTTATATGGGTTAACACATGATTGCTGATGACTTACTAGACTATCCATTGTTGTGTTTCATGAATAGAGTCCTCAGAAGGTATTGTGAAAAAACAACATGCTACAATTATAAATGTCACCAAACGAAGGCCAGTGACAGTGTCAACAGAGCCTTACAAAATCAGGGTTCCAATCTGGGTCAAAATTAGCTGCTCAGGCAGATTCTGAGGCAGATGCATATTATCCAACAGTGCCACTTACTAAAGCATATCCTTCTTCTACCACCAAGGAACCCCTAACTGCTAGCTCCTAAATTGTATGATGGGGAATTGGGTTGTTGTCAGGGGTTCCTGCTGCAGTGCTTGCTGGCATTTAAGATTTCTGTCCTTGTGCTTCCCCACTGAGTGATCAAAGGCTTCGCATATTGTCATAGTACTGTCTGGGCAGACCCCGAACTGGGCAACCACTATCCAGGAGAGCTTGTAATTTTTCCATTGAGCATTTTATCACATGGCTGAGACAGACTTTGGACCACCCAGTTGGGGGTAGAGAGTTAGTTTTGCAAGGCAAAATATGACATTTCATTACTAAACACACCACTAACTTTCCCATCCTAGCAGCAGAGAGTGAGTGGAATGGCTGGAAGGGCTGTGGCCCTTTGATTGGACAAAAGTAATTAAGTAATATATTTAACAATAATTAAATCATTGAATATATTTCAGTTGTAATGTGACTTATATTCCTACTTAATCCCGATTGGGCTTTTTTTCATTCATTTTTTTGTCATTCAGTTTTTGACTGGAAACCCCTGTTGCAATCTGGCAACTTTGGCTGTGTAAACAAAAGTTGTGTGATCCTGTCTTCCTCCATGACTCAATGCATATTCAGTATTACAATTAGTTATTCTGCAAAGGTACTTCTAAAGTACCTAAATTTGTATTGCGTATGCTGTCATAGAAATGAACACAAATGGAGAATTCTAGTAAATATTGTATCAATGTTAGTTCTGCTGAGCTTAAACTGCCCTGCTACAAGCATTTTTTTAACTGTTAAAGGATTGCATTTTTAAAAATCTTTTTGCTTACTTATATAAAACCGGAGAAGGCTAAATGACTTTCAGTCTAAGACCTTTACAGGATTTTTCAAAAATTTCCCCTGCCAGGACACTAAAAAGGGGGTCGATACCCAGAAAAGGTAGGGAAACCCTGCCGAAAACCGCTGTCTATGTAATGTACTCGTTATGACCGACAGGGGGAGCCACAGAGTTAAATAAATACAGATTTCATATGTAAGTCCTATTGTAAGCGTCTGCTTCTTGGTCTAGTATTCTGCCTCTGAAAAAGAAAACTAAAATACTGTCGAAAGTAATGATTATCATAAATGTCTTAATTTGGAGTTACTGTGCCGAATAAACTAACTCTATGTCTCAGAATAAACACCGACTTCTAAGGACGAATTACTCATTTGTAAGATACCAAATTGGCTTGATTTGTTTTAATCGTAATTGGGTAGCAACCCGTGTATGTTGTGCTTGGATCGGTCAGGTGCTACTGAGACAAGTCTTCGCACACGCACGCACTCATACCTGTACGTGTTAGCAGACACACGCGCGCAGTGACGAATACGATCACGCCCTAATTACACTTTCCGATTCAGCGTCTGTCATGTGCTTTCTATAATACCCCGGCTCCGTTGGCGTATACCTTAGATCTATTTTAAGCAAGAGTGTGAATGGGCTGATGAAATCTTACTGCATTGCCAATTTCTATCTCACCTTAATATCTGCACAAACTTACTATTATGGTATATGTTCTTATAAACATTGGATTATTTGCTTTAATTTAATAATAATAATAATTCGTATTTTGATAAGAATAATAAGTTCTCAATGTGTCAACTTACCAAAACTTCTTAAAACTGATACAGAAACTGTCACAACTCATTTTGTATGAATCGCTCTTATAACAGCAAGACCAAGAAAAACATCCACCATCGGCCAAAAGTATGAGGACGCCTGACCATGACGTTGGACAGCTCAATTGTATTTTTATCCAATTACAGGACTGGATTTGAAGTTTTACGTTAGTAAAATAGAAAAATATAATATTTTATACTTAGAAGGCATATTGTACGGTGAACTGTGATAATGTATCATTTTGTTTAATTCACAGGAGATACATTTGTAATTGATTATGAACTATTAAAAAGGCCTGTCACTAAACGGAAGCTAAGTGGGTAACAATATGCAAGGGTCAATGGGGTCCTCCCCATTTTGGCATAAAACTATGCCAAATTAATAATGCG
>JAYDZG010000001.1:26419749-26431063 GCA_034509265.1 Microcambeva bendego | reverse complement strand
TGACAACAATGAATGTAAAATGCATTTGTGCGAAAGTATGCAAGAACCCACAGGGCCTCAAAATCCAGCAGGCCAGGATGAAATGCTTAAACAAGGAGAAGCAGGAGCAATGCAGAGAACCAGTTCCTGGTGAGACGGAGGAGGAGCATGGCCAGGACGCACTCCACAGAGCCCAGCACCTTTACGCACCGGTTCTCCAGACTCCATGCAGAGTTGTTCGACAGTGAATTACATGGCCCCCAGCAACCAGTAATGGCATGTGGCAGCAATTTGAAGACGATGTTTGCAAGATTGTCCAATCAACACCTAAGGGCATTGCTGACAGACAATTGCACATAATGAAGACCATCATTATTAGCTATGCGTCAGAGAGATTTGGAGACATTGAGTTGGGGAACAGTAGGAAACAACCAGAAGCACAGAGCCACTAATTCTTTCTACAATAGATTATTAATCATCAAATATTCTTCAGAAAGTTCTTCCCAAATCTGTTGCAGAAGTTCCCATAAATGTGTGGCACATGTTGGTTGCTTTGCTTTCACGCTTCTGTCCAGTTCATCCCAAACCAGCTCGATGGGGTTTAAGTCTGGAGACTGTGCTGGCCACTCCATGTTTTCAAGCTTACCATCTTGTTCTTTTTTCCTGAGGTAGTTCTGGGATATCTTGGACTTAAGTTTTGGGTCATTACCTGTTGACCTGACCAACTAGGTGCATACCAGAGGGTTTTGCATGGCTCTGCAGAATGCTGTGGTAGCCATTTTAGTTCAGGGTGCCTCTCACGCTGTACAAGTCACTGACCCTGGATCCAGCAAAACAGCCCAAGGCCATCACACTTCCTCCTTTATGTTTGACAGATGTCACACTCTGTGGAACCATCCTTTCACATACTCGACAGTGAACAAAGATCCTGCGTGATGAAGCAAAGATTTTCAGTCCATAATACCTTCTTCCAGTCTTCAGTAGTCCAGTGGCAGTGTTAGATGGCCCAGACCAGCTTCTTTGTCTTATCCTGGCGTCTTAGCAATGGCTTTCTTGCTGCAACTCGTCCTGTTAAACCTGCAGCTCGAAGTCCTCTCTTCACAGTTGAAACTTCGACTTGCTTAATGTGTCCTCTGATTCAGTTGTGGCTTTGGGTCTGCCAGACCACTTCCTGTCAGAGTTTCCCCAGTTTCTGAGTGCCTTTTGATGGTGAAGAAAACTGTACTCACTGACACCTTGACTTCCTCGCCAATTTCTCAGTAAGTGTTATGATGGTCTGTCTCTCTTCCATTGTTAATTACCCCGCCATTTTGTTGCAACACACTACTTTCCAGTTCGTCAACAAATGCACAATCCTTCACACAGCATTGCATGACTTTGGGAAACCTTTTTATAGCCATATAATAAAGAATTACATGTACTAAAGCCATTTTGGGAAAAATGATGACAGACCAATGATGGAAAGGACCATCCTAACTATTATAATCAACAAGTCCAAAAGCAAGGCATGCTGTGGGGCTGTGTCAGAGCCCTCATTCACTTATGTGGTGGCAGCATTAATGCAGAATAGTACATTGAGATCTAAGAGTGACATATGATGGATAGATGCTCCATCATCTTTTCCAAGCACATCCATGCATTCAACAAAACAATGCAAAGCCACCTGCTGCACATATTGCAAAGAGGGTACGAGTCCTGGACTGGTTTGCTCGCAGTCCTGAACATGACTGAAAAGCAGGAATGGATGTACATTAATTAATGAAATAAAGTTTTATTAGACAAAATATGAAATATCTCAATCAAATAATTGTACGCAATAACTGCAAATGACTTTTTCTTTTGTTTGATGTCTTAAATTTGCTTTATCATGTATTTATAAATTTTTACATTTTTATGTCACATTTTTTGCATTACATTACTTTTCATCAATTATTCTATCATGTACTGAATCGGTACGTTCAGTGATGCTTGTAAAGTAATAAATTATTTATTATATTATATTACATTATATTTATTATATGTTGTTAGGCAATTTTAAGTAATTTAATTTAAATTTTTTGAATGGTCTTAGCTTTTTCACACTGCCATTATATCTGATGTACACTCACTTACAGTGTTACAGGATCACTTAGCCGTTGTAGCCTATTATAGAACAGTATCTCTACTCATAGAGTAAGTAAAGACCTCTGGTCATAAGATCCTCCGTGCACACACACACACACACACACACACAGAGAGAGAGAGAGAGAGAGAGAGAGAGAGAGATTGTGGGAACACCTCATTCAAGGTGAAATTAATTTGTAACTCTCACCTAATAGTCATTCTCTCTAACCTTTACCTTCCCTTGCCCTGATGTCCAGTGTTCATGAACAATGTCATCGCCATGAGAAAGGAAGCTGGAACTATGACAGAACAGCTCAGGGGTCATACATTCCAACCAAACTTCAAAACAAGTTCATGGGAGAACCAAATGTCTCACACAGGGCTTTTGAGTGCATTGACATTGCTGCTTGCTTAATGTTGTCTATAATGGGGGTGGCCTAAATAATATGGTGAGGAACTTTTGGCTCTTGGTAGGGTGGTCAGCCAGGCTGTGTATGTGTGTGCTTGCCAACAAGGTCGCTCAAATAAGCACTGACTAGAGAGGGACAAAATACGTGAGAGGTCAAGGTGAATCAGCTTTTGATAGACAAAGAAACCCCTTTGCCAAACCTTTCATGTATTCAAATACATATCAAATAAAAAAAAATCATAATAATTAATAATAATTCATATGAATATAGCTTGCAACACCTCTCTTTAATTTTTTTTACAAAGAACAAGTTTGACAACTACAAATTAAACAACTTATATGCATTTTAAACTAACTGCAATTAATATGAAGTTGTCCCCCTCTTTGCAGCATCAACAGCATTCATCCCTTTATACAGACTTTCTACAAAATGTTGGGAGTGTTTCTGTGTTTTCTCCCTTTTATCCAGAAAAGCAATCTCCATTCGAGTTCATGCCAAGGGTGGTCAGTGGGGTTGAGGTCAGGGTTCTGTGGATCAGTCAAGTTCTTCCATACTAAACTTACCCAGCCATGTATTGATGGGCCTTGCTTTGTGCACTGGGCCACAGTCATGCTGGGAGAGAAAATGGCCTTTGTGAAACTCCACAAAATTGGAGGCATACAATTGTCCTTAGTCTATGATTTTTCTTCACTAGGACAACACCTGAAAACAATCCACCTTCACAAAACTTACCAGTCAGGCAGGTAATGTTCTCCTGGCAGTTACCAGACTGCCTGGCAGTTATCAGACTGCCAGACAGAGATGCGTGATTTATCCACTTAAAAGAACACCTTTTCACTAATCCATCCAATGCTTGGCATTGAGGTTGGTGATGTATGTCTGCATCTGCATGCAGATGTTAATACTCTCATCAAGTAATTTCTCTCTGTGTATCTGCATCTGCCTGTTCACAGCAGAAGCCCATTGCTCCTTTTTATCAGTGACATGCTTACATAGGGCAGAGAAGCAGTCTTACTAATGTTAAATATGGCTTTGAGCAGCTACAAAGAAAGCTATTACATCTAGATACCTACTGAACCCTGCTTATAAAAAAAGGATGAGCAATTCTGGGAAAAAGTTCCCAAAATGGGAGAAGCAACATGCTGTATCCCGGGAGCCACCCCTGATATAATGCTTATAGTCTTATACTACAGAAATTGGCAACAAACCATGATGTGGATTTTTTTGTATCAGAAATTTACAGTGTATTAACTCTGAACCCAAATTCTTTACAGATGGCAACGAATCACATGGCAAACTTCAAGAATTTCTTTTTTTAGTTTGTAGAAGTTAAAATATAAGACATAATCAACACCATAAAAGTTCATGTATTTTAAAACATGCTCTATTAGAAGTAGACACCTTATGTTCAGACACTGACTTTATTTAATTTGTTGTAGTGTGTTGAAGATGAAATTTTATATGGATATCATTATTTTTACCCCATAATATTTTCATTTCATTTTCATGTGTTTTTTTCTGCTCTGCAACCTTAACATTAACAATCTTAACCTCAACATTAACAGATTAATTGGAATTGACGGGACATTGTTCAAAAATATTTTATTACATATTACAATTCAACGTACATTATGATAATAAAAACAAACAAACAAAAAAACATATGTGGATTATTTCTATCAAACTGTGCCACAGCATAGCTCAGAGCAATTATATGAAATAACTCCTTGAGTGCTTCACGGATAATGGTGGCCTCAATAATATTGCAATGGCAGATATTTGGAACAGCCTTGGTCCCTAAATTATTCTAAATTATTCTAATCCTTAGATTGTCTGGCCAAGCATGGTATCCAGTAGCTATGGAGGTAAGAAAGAATCAAAAGGTCATTTTAAAAGGACTGGGAAATAAGAGAACATGTTGAACAGCCATCTGCAGCACTACATAAATCTGACCCATGTAACAGAATGGGTAGATAGAAGACACTGTAAAAGGCACATACAATTCTGCTTTAAGTTTGCTAAATGGCATGTGAAGTAAAAAAAAAAAAGTGAGCCACTGTTGCCAGATAGGGTATTTTTCACCAATTGAGCAGATTTTGTTTGACTTTGGTGTGTGAAATGCTAAACATCATCTGCTTGCCCTGCATTGTTGTGTGCAGGTTTTCATGCAATTGCAATCTCGAAACCTTGGAGTAAGTATTCAGTTCTTTTACAGAGGACTCTCTTGCAAACTCTCTTCGCTCCTTTTCTGCATTTTTCTGCTCTGACAGTGGGTGAGCATCCTGCATTCAGCACCTGAAGGACTTCCACTGGATGTTCTTTCAGAGGACGTGTGTGATATGAGTTTCATGCAAACACCTACCTGTCCACTCTGTTATAAATTCTATATATTAGACTGTGCACCAGCAAACATATACCATTGATTAGAATATTTTATTCCCTCCCCACTCAGGAATAAAACTACTTTTAATTTAAACAAAATAATTTTATAGACTGCAAGTTTGAACACCTTATCAAAAGCTTGCTGGGCATCCCACTTAAAAATAAATGGTATTACAAGAGTGACCTCTATGTGATCTTTTCAGCTATAACAAGAGCAACTATTCTAAGAAAACGTCTTTTAAGACTTAAAGTATGCCTTTAGGAATTTGGACCCATTCGTTTAAAGGAACATTTGTATAGCTAGGCACTAATGAAGATCAGTTTTATTCTGATCAGGGTTGTGGTGGTCTGGTTTCACCAGAAAACACTAAGCACAAAAGCAGAAATATACTGTCAAATTGTCTACTGTTCAAAAAACAACTTACACATCAGCACAGTGAGTTTGAAATCCCTGTTCAAACCTCACCAATGCCATCACTGGGCTGTGCCCATCTAAAGCCACCATTGCATAGTAGTGCAGGCCCCAAGCCTAAATAAATAGCATGCGTGATAAGACGAAGTGTTTTGTTGTTTAATACGTAATATTAAGACAATTCTGGAGATCATGGGATTTTCAAGAAAAGAGACTTGCTAGCAGATAACACATACACACACACATATGTACATAAATACAGACAGACAGACAGACAGGACCTCCTTTAATGGATTTCAGATATAACAGAACACAAACACACAGAAAACACACTTAAATACTTAATAGTTAACTTACAACATTATAGCTTTTAGTACTCTGTAAGAGAAAGCTTTTTCTACCTCAGTGCAGCAGAGACTGCATCCATCTCTACAGACCCCTCACTAGCCATGTCAGAGTGAGCAGTTGTTCATCAATTTTTCAGCTACCAGGACCTCACAACCACACAATCAGGAGGCCAGGATATTTTTACCTAGGCTTTACACCTATAGGAATTTTCATCTGCCAATAAAGACTTCTAATTTTGAAAGCTTTTCTTCTAACGCCTCTCAACAAGCTATTCTTTTAGAATGGTATCCACAGGAAGATCAAAAGGAATTTTCCATGTGAGTTTGACCCCCAACATTTTCATGTACATTCTTACCTTTAGAATATTTTATGTTTTAAGAACAATCTTATCTGCCAACCAAATAAAATTTTATTAAATTTGGAGAAACCTTTTTTAATATTCTTTTAAAAAAAGAAAAACTCTTAAATGACAGCCTGTGTAAAATGTAAATGAATGTGCTTACCTACTATGGAAAGCTTAGTTTGCCCGGGTCATCCCTGCCAGGATCACCAGGACGCCTTTTTTGTTCCAAATAATTGTAAACGTGCAAACAATTCTGGAGACAAAATGTCTAACAGGAAAATGTTAGGGTCTCAAAAAAGAACATACGTATTCTTCTACCATGGTCCTAGTCATGAAATAAACATGGGGGAGTGTTTGGACACCATTCTAAAAATGTCTACCTATAGAAGAACTGATGAGAACACTGACAAATCCTAACATTTTACAATACCAGTGAAATATATTCACAGTTACAGCATTTACAGACATCAATTCAAGCAATTGAGGATTAAAGACCAGAAGAGCCGCAACATGATGATATTGAAATTACAATCATTAGGAATGTAACCCTTTCAAGTTCTCCCCTTCAATAGCTCTACTTTTGCTTCTTTTGGGGTGTGCTGATGCTGCTTACCTTGTGCTCCAAACACAACACCTGGTTTTCACTGATTGTCTCAGTACTCAAAGGCCAGTCTGAACCCGTCTGTCAGTCACCTATTCAAAGTCCTGCCTATGAGACAATTGACACAGACTGAAGCAAAATTCATTCTCACCGATTCACAACCACCTAAAATGTTTATGTTATCCTAAAAGATTGAATGGCAATTTGAGGAAAAAAAATGGGAGATGGGAAAGTGAGTTTGTATATTAGATTTTAGAGCTGGTCAGTCCACGTGCTTTTGTTCATAAAGTTTTCATATGACAAGGACAAAGATGAAGACTTTTAGGAAATTAGGTGTCTATAATGTAATTAGACATATTAAGACTATTAAGACAGCAAAAACAAAACTCTCATTCACCACTCCCCTTCCACCTTTCATCCAACATCTACTGCCTTTTAGGACTCACTTTTTTCTTAAGCTAATCAATTACAGCGATGCAATATTTGATATGCATTTTTTGTTAGTGCAGAGGAGCGAAATAAAGAAATGGCTTGTTCCATACATTATTAATAAACTATAAATTGTCAGAGTTTAAGTTTTAGTACACATTTAGTTGAGACTAGAGCTTTATTTTGTAAAAGAGAGCCTTGTATTTGTACAACCAGCATAAAATATGTTAATTGAGTGTTCCAATGTAAACCCATGATAATTTATGATAACAATTAGAACCCTCAGAAATATGCACCACTGTTTGAACAAATGTGATGTATGAAAGAGTCATAAAAAGGAAACCTTTTTTTGTGACCCTATCACAAAAGTCAACATTTTAAGAATGCAAAAGGTTTTTTAGATAATCAAGGCATTTAAAAAGCAAATGTGGACTAAAGTAAAGATTGAACTCTGGACACAATCCCCACAGGTATGTTAGAAAAAACAAAGATCAGCATTTAATAATGCTAACTGTGAAGCATTATGATGGATCTGTTATGTTTTGCTTAGCCAGTGGCACAGGAAACATTGCAGAAATAACTACACTAAATGCCAGTGCACTGGAAAAAGTTTAAGCGTTAAGGCTGGCCTATGCATCAGGACACCAATCATAAATGTCACAATGGTCCGTAGTCCAAAGGTCAACCTAAAAGGCTACCAATGTCCCAGCAGTAAGATGCCATTTAATGTTGCAATTTGATACGTAGGTTTTCACTTTAATGTGAAAAAAAACCCCATAAAAACTGATTAACCTAATTTCAGCTACTTTCAGTACTCCTCTTTGTAAGGTCTCGGTTCTTTCTGGAGTTTGCATGTTCTCCCTGTGTCAGTGTGAGTTCTCTCTGGGCTCCGGTTTCCTCCCACAGGTTGATTGGAGATACTGAATTGTCCTATTGGTGACAAATCAGATTTTTCCAATTCAGACATTCCTTTACAACTGGTAAATGATTTAAATATTTTTGCTCAATAAAGATATTTTTGCAGAACACCCTCAGATTTTATGTTTAAAACTTTTTTTGTTTTACACATACCATAGACGTTGCCTCTGCATATCTTGGAGAGAAGCTCTATTGAAAATTCAGATGGTTAAAAATGAGTAATGGGTGCAATTATTCCAATGCACCTAATCTAACAATTTAACAGCACAAAGTCGTTAACACAATGGGTGAAACCAAAAGGCAAATATTTGGTCCTGGCTGTGAGAGTAAGTTATGCGATATGCAATGTATTTTATCCTTTACTTCTAAGCACCTGTGTTTACCCAAATCAGTAACATTTACGTAACATGGCATTGTCTTATATTCAAACTGTGTTAAGACAGCTGCAACACCGATAATCTTTTATGCTTATCTTGTAATTATTTAGTGCTGTTTTACTCTTCATGCAGATCATGGTGTGTCCAAGGTATTTTACTCATACACATTTTATAAATTTCTGTTGCCACCACATATAAAGGCTTGTGTGAAGTTTGCAATCACTGTAGACTGGACCTTTATATAAAAAGTATTACCCTCCTTTGTAATTATAAATGTCATTAGAAGCTACAGTGCCTTGCAAAAGTATTCATGCCCCCCATTTTTTCTTGTTTTGTTACCTCACAACCTGGAATTAAAATGTACTGTTTGAGGGTTTGCAACAATTTATTTACAGAACATGCCTAAACCTTTGAACATTTGATTATTTTATTTACATTTACACATTTCATCTTAAACCACTCTAGTGTTGCTTTAGTAGTGTGATTTGGGTCATTGTCCTGTTGGAAGGTTAACCTCCGTCCCAGTCTCAAATCACTGACAGAGTGAAACAGGTTTTGCTCAAGAATATCCCTGTATTTAGCGCCATCCACTCGAAACCACCCCTGTGTTTTGGGGGTGATGAGATGTGTTGGTTTTGCACCAGACGTAGCATTTTCCTTGGTGGCCGAAAAGTTTAATTTTGGTCTCATCTGACCAGAGCACCTTCCTCCATACATTTGAAGAGTCTCCCAAATGCCTTTTGGAAAACTCAAAACGAGTCTTCCTATATTTGTCTGTAAGTAAAGGGTTTTTTTTTCTGGCCACTCTTCCAAAAAGCCCAGCTCTATGGAGTGTACAGCTTATTGTGGTCTTATGGACAGATAGTACAGTCTCTGCTTGGGAACTCTGCAGCTTACCTTTGTCTCTGTGCTGCCTCTCTGATTAATGCCCTCCTTGCCCAGTCTGAGAATTTTGGTAGGCGGCCCTCTATTGGCAAGTTTGTAGTAATACCATGTTCTTTCCATTTGATGATAATGGATTCTCGTTTCACTTCACCAACTTTTTTGTATCACATACAATTCAGAATAAAAAACATTTAAACAAATGTTGTAATGTAACAAAATAAGTAAAAATCCAAGGGGGTGAATACTTTTGCGAGGTACTGTATTACTTTATTTAACTGCACTGTATTACTTAATGTAGCTGCAAGTCACCAAGCACAGCGGTCTTGCCTTTCCTGATTTATTTCAAGTGTGACTCCATAATCACTTGGAAATGCTCATTCAGTAGAAGAAGAATGCCTTTAATTGTCATTACACACATACTACAGATGTACCGTACAAAAAAACTCTTCACAGCGTCAGAGCGCAGGGCCAGCAATTGTGCAGCACCCCTGGAGCAGTGACGGTTAAGGGTCTTGCTCAAGAACCCAACAGTGTCTGCATATCAGAGCCTGGATTTGAACTGCCAATCTCTGGTTGCTAGCCCAAAGCTTCACCAACTAGTCTACCACTGCCCAAGTAGACAGATCTTACCAAATATATCTACTATTATAAGGTTTACAAGCTCAGAATCAATGTTTGGCTTTGTTATTGCATAGTTTGAGGTTGTAATATAGATGCAGTGGCCGACTCGGTTAAGTGACTATGGCTTTAAGAGTTCAGGTGGCTATATTTTTCCTAGTAGCATTATTTTTTGATGACTCATAACCAATGTACCTACCTACTCTAAAGTGTTTTAGAGTTTTTAAATGATTTCATCATATTTATTATTTATTTTTATAAGTTTTATATTATATATTTATTATAAGTTTTGTTTGATTGACTGCTATCCTAAGTAGGAGAAGCCTGTGCATACAAAAAAGAAATTTAAATGCGATACAAATTACCCTACTTACATATTTGGTATCTCAGCATGTCACTGGCTAGTTGCCAGCTGTAAAAACATCAGTTTGAAACATTTATAGATAAACAAGGAAGCACTTTCCAATTTCATATTTTTCTAATGTAAAGAACCATTTAACCAGAAGTATGCACACTGTTAAAATCATAAACTGTACACACATCAGTTAAATAGTCAATCTTTCCACTGCAGACACATTGTTGTGTCACCACCATTAGAACATTAAGTCAATGTGTCAACATAATAAAATCAAACAGAGTGGAAACAAAGGAAGAAAAATATGTGGAACGCAGTGGACAAGGAATGTCTGTGTGTCTGATTATCTTGTGTACCTTTAAGTTAGATTATTTGCTGTACCAAAGATAGCCACTCATTTTATATCTAAACGTGTCTTTTGTGAAACGTATTTAATTTAAAGACTAATTGTTAGGGGGGAAATGATGTAGGTGTGCCAAATGATTTAAGATTATGTTCCTGACTGCTGTTAATTGTGACATTTGTAAATAAAAGTTGGTCTCAGATCAGAATAAAAAAACCGCTTAAGCATTCCTTGAATACCATTGAACAGATTTCCAGATAATGGCTTGTTGACCCCATGGTAACACACCAAACATAAATTTAGACATACAGATTTAAGAACAACAACGAAAAAAAATAAGTTTCAAATTGTTTATCTTGTTGACAATATAATAATAATATAATAAGACCAAAAATTTTTAGTTCTCAAAAGCTGTAACCACTAATAAATTATTTACTAAACCTTACATCTTTTGAAAATGGAAATAGCACTTAATAAATCAATTTTCACAACAAGACTTGTGTGGCAGTTAGATATTAACTGACTAAATAATGTTTTAGTCTTTTACATTTAAAAATATGTAATAATATTTAAACATTCATTTTTACTGATTCATTTTCATATTAATTAACTGCTTCATTCTGATTAGTGTTATGGTGGGTTTGAAACCCATTTCATCATCTGTGACAGAATCCAGTTTGAGCCCTTAACTGAACCAAATGTAAAACAGTTTTATTAAATTCGTTTCTTACTGCCAAAAAAGGTTCAAAGATTAGGGATTGAATTGAAGTCAGTGATTCGAAATTTACTTAAAATTACACAATATACAATC
>JAYDZG010000001.1:26398275-26410819 GCA_034509265.1 Microcambeva bendego | reverse complement strand
AATGGATTCACCCTGAGGGTTTCTGTCTCCTCCTTTCAGCAGCCGGGATGTGATGAAGATCCATTCATCACTAAAGACACTGAGCCTCAGTGTGAAAACTTTAAAGTTTTTTTAGCAACTGTTTCACTGTAAAAGCACAAAATCCTACCAAGTTTTTATCTAGTTTCACTTGAAATGGGGCAAAAATAACTTTTGCAGTGTTTTAATTAACCAAAACTCATTGTATTTTTTAATCCAAATACAACTGGAAAAAACTTAGTTACAGGGAGTCACTGTATTGCATCATGTTTCCTATTAAGCAGTTGAAAACTGGGGATACTAGCTGGAGCGGTTTTCCAAGTTAATTATTTGCCCTTTTTAGCTTGGTACAACACTTCAGCTGCTAAACAGGCTATGGCTGCTGACTGATTTTAAAATACACCATATTGTTTATAGTACTAATCTCAGCCACACATTTGAAGGTCACACATTTTGGCAGAACAACAGGTCTCCCCATTCCCTGTTTTTTTTTAAATAATTATTATTGTGTACAGAAACTAAATAATTTGCAAAAATATAGGGATTTTAAGTACATTTTGAGTAAAAAAAAATAAATAAATATGGCAGCCTTTGGTTCAAAACAGTGGTAGACCTTATATTTCATTACCCTGGCAAAATACAATGAAGTCAGTAAAAACAAGACAAATACATTTATATTCTCTTTTGAATAAAGATTTAAAGTAATTAACAAAGATTCTTTCTGTTACTGAATAAAAATGTCCCCACTGTTTTGAAAAAAGAAGTTTGAACATTCCCACCAATACTTCCTATAATCCAATTTAAATGAATATTTAATGAATTGTGTTGGTCAGTCATGTAGTTGGTGAGAGGGTGGCACACAAATGCTAATGTGTTGCAGGGTGGTTGCCCAGGTGTAAATGGCGTTTGCTAAGGTACAGTTAGGTTGCTATGGTAACAATGATATTGTTAAAGTGTTGCTACGTAGTTGCTATGGTGATTTCAAGTGGTTGCTATGACATACGTACTGCAGTGTTTGTTGTTTGGTACAAAAAAATAAAGAATAATATAAATTACATATTGTGTCTGTCAAAAATAGACAATAGGCAGCATGTACATCATCTTACACATACACATATAAAGAGGACTGCTTAAATTCTTTGACACTGCCTTATGAGATGACCTAATTCGAAACAAAAATCTGATAATAACCATAATGAAATAACTGATTGGAAATAACCAGGGAGTATCCGATGCTTCCTTGGCAGTGAAGGGAATCCCAGCATTCAGAGCATCCCTTCTCTCACGAAATATTGTGGACGAATACGGGGCAATAAACTGAATGATTTTCAAATGTACAGTGGGACAAAAACGTATTTAGTCAGCCAATGATTGTGCAAGTTCTCCTACTTAGAGAGAGGTCTGTAATTTTCATCATCGGTACACTTCAACGATGAGAGACAAAATGAGGGGAAAAAATCACATTGAAGGATTTATATAGAATGTATTTGTAAATTATGGTGGAAAATAAGTATTTGGTCACCCACAAACAAGCAAGATGTCAGTCTCTCACATACATATTACTTCTTCTTTAAGAAGCTCTTCTGTCCTCTTCTCGTTACCTGTATTATTGGCACCTCGTTATCTGTATAAAAGTCCACAGCCTCAAACAGTCAGACTCCAAACTCAACCATGGCCAACTGTGAATCAATTGTGGAAGCAATTGTAAGAAAATGAAAGAAATACAAATCCCTTGATAATCTCCCTCGATCTGGGGCCCCACGCAAGATCTCATCCCGTGAGGTCACAATTATCCCAGAGCAAAAAGGCTACCATCAGTTACACACTACGCCAATAGGGACTCAAATCCTGCAGTGCCAGGCGTGTCCCCCTGCTGAAGCCAGTTCATGTCCAGGCCTGCCAGAAGTTTGACAGAGAGCTTATGAATGATCCAGGAGAGGATTGGAAGAATATCATGTGGTCAGATGAAACCAAAATAGAACCTTTTGGTAAAAACTCAACTCTCCAAGAACACCAAACCTACTGTGAAGCATGGGGGTGGAAACATCATGCTTTAGGGCTGTTTTTCTGCAATCGGGACAGGATGACTGATACGTGTTGAGAGAAGAATGAATGAGGCCATGTATCATGAGATTTGAAGCCAAAACTTCCTTCCATCAGTGAGAGCATTGAATATGGAATGTGGCTGGGTCTTCCAGGATGACAATGATCCCAAACACACTGTGCGGGCAATGAAGAAGTGGCTCCATAAAAAGCATTTCAAGGTCTCCAGACCTCAACCCCATAGAAAATTTGTGGAGGGAGTTTAAAGTCCATGTTGCCAGGTGACAGCCCCAAACCATCACTGCTCTAGAGGAAATCTGCATTAAGGAATAGGTCAAAATACTACAGCTACAGTGTGTGCAAACTTGTAAGTACAGACTTACAAGAAACGTTTGACCTCTGTCATTGCCAACAAAGATTATATTAAAAAGTATTAGTTTAACTTTTGTTATTGACCAAATACTTATTTTCGACCATAATTTACAAATAAATTCTTTTAAAATCCTACAATGTGATCTCCTGGATTTTTTCCCCTCATTTTGTCTCTTATATTTGAAGTGTATCTATGATGTAAATAAATTATAATAGATGTGTTGTTTGAACAAAGGTCTAAGATTGTCATTTATTTTTAAATGTGGGCTTGTCAGTGACAATTTACCCACTTTTGGAACATGGAGGGAGATGTTAGCTGGCCGGCAAATTGTATATATAAATAATCTGCCTTATGGGTTTTGCTGAATCTTCTCTACTTACACAGCTGTCTAGGTGGGCAGTATGCATCAAGGCAGATTACTAGGTTTTCAGACAGACCTTAAATAAGCAATGTTCAATTATTATAATGTCTTAAGGTAAGTGATACTCTCTTTGTTGTTCCTTTGTGTCATTCCATAAATATTTAGATGTTTAGTTCATTCTGGAATGTTAATATTGGTATCTTCATGGCCAGACACAAGAAAAATCTGGATTAATATATCAAGTTGTGTATATTTTTTGTTGTTGACTCATTGATCCTACAGTGCCCCAAATTGATTTTATTTATAGCTACAGTAAATGAAAGATCAGGATCTACTAACTTGACAGCTGGTGCAATGTTGAATCCCTCATTGAATGATGCAAGGAAATATTCTTCCTGAGGATTGTACTGGTGGAACATTAGTTTAGCATAAAATCATTGGTGGTCTTTGATTGTCTTGGGTTTGGACAACTGAATAAGAGCTTTGAGTTTCTATTGGTACATCTCCTCACTACTAGGGCTTTCATTGAAGCCAAGGTAACTCATAGAGGTTTAATAAATATTACTTTTATTTTTAAGGCCCAACACACAAGATACTTCCTATCAGAAACATTGGGAATAGAATATCAGAGACACGACTATTCCAGTATCTGGAATATCAGTATGGGTGCCTCAGATACGGATAGAGATACAAAGAGAAGGACAATCAAATGAGAGGCAACTTCAGATTATATTGATCTAGCCAGGGGTACAAAACTGGGTTTTATGCAACAAATATTAATTATATAAATATCATTTCTGTGAGATATATCTATGCATACTTGGATTCTACCAGTGTCAGCCCTTGTCCAACAAGTGACCACATTGTGGAACAAGGTACTGAATGAATGTTGAGCTGTTGGGGTTGGAATCGAAAAATATAAGATGCACATAAAAAACACTCAAAATAAAATAAACTTTTGAGCCCATGGGCACAGGGTGTATTTCGAAAGTAAAAAACTTGTCCAACACGTTCTAATACATTTTTCTCAGAGTAGTAGAGGAGCAGCAGTGATATGCTGGGAAGGTAAATGGATGGTCAGAAAAAAATAATCAGAACCTCACAATGAGAAAATACACCAAGCTCCTTAAATGGAAGTAATTGGGATGTGCTGGGTTGGGTTTTTAAAGGCAACTCCTATTCTGGTGATGCTGATCTCTGGTGGCCTGGATGAATTTTACTACTAGAGTTCACATTGCCCTCAGTGTCCGTTAGTCTAGTAATCTAGCAGTATTTGTGAAAGATCAGATAATTTCTTACACATATGTATACCATTTTACTTCACCTGCTGCAGCCAGCATGACCTGTACATTCAAAAGTCAAAGGTTGCTCTATTGCTTTCTATATATCGACATACTGTAAATTGCCACTTTTTGGTGCCTTAGTTATTTCCCACTAAATAAACTTTTTCTGTATCAACATGTGTTTTTCCCCATTGTCAAGGAAATGTTACTGTACCCTGTCCTCTCTTTGCCCTTCACTTTACACAACCTTGGCAGCCAACCAAACCATTAATAAATGACACTCCAAAACCCTACTGCTAATGCCAGACATCGTGCTCTCTCACTTGGCACTTAATGTGACACCAGTTCATCCTTAAGGCTAAACATTTCTGAGCTACCTGCCAGGCTTTCTAAGCTGCTTTGAATAGTCTTCTTTGGCTATGTGATTAATTAAAGCCTGCACTCCACGTCCATTTAACTGTAACGCTACAGTCATACACTTTTATCATATACTGCAAAGAAATATAAAACCACTTTTAACAGTCAAACGAACACAGCTTGTTTCAACATCTGACTGTAAGCTAATAAACAATTCCTAAAGTGCTATTCATCAGGACACAAATGCAACATGATTGGCCTTTATTCACCTTGATTCTTTGGATGCACATATATCTGTCATGCAGCTGCTGTTATGCAATAACGTAGTGATTGTAAGAGGTAAACGGGGTAAGCTTTGGCTACTTCAGTCCCAAAATATACACTGTCAAGTCACATTATTATTACCTCATCTAATTTCCAAAATAACCAGCATGTGCTGCACAGACAGCAGCTAGACAGGCTGGGAGTGCCTAAATAAGAGCCTGGTAAATTGTCACAGGTATCTGGAGCCATGCTGAGTGCAGTGCATTCCAAAGCTGCTGGAGGGTGTGGGGGGGGAGGATCCATAGAGCGAATACGATCATAGGTAGCCCCACAGTTGGTTCAAGTCTGGGGAATTAGGGGACCAATGTAGAACTTGGAAGTCTTGGTCTTGCTCTTCCAACCACTATCAGACACTTCTATTCATATGACATGTTGCAATGTCTTGCTGCAAGATCCCACCAGCCCCAGGAAAGGCAATCTGCATGTATGGGTGTACGTGATCTGCAAGGATAGATTCATAACCAAATTGTTCAGAGTGCCCTCCACATATATGCATGGGCCCACAAAAAAACCACAGATTATAACACTACAGTGTTTGTTCTCTGTTTCTCGTCTGACACAACAACAGCTATGTGAAAAACTGCATTAGCATCTGTCTTCAGTTAATTAAATCCTTTTGAAAAAAATGTTTCCTGTGACCTGTAATAAAGTCAATTTATTACAAACCAAGGTACATTGCCCACACCAGAGTATACAATACTCCAACAACATTACAGTCTCATCTAAATGTGTATTGAACACTCCAACCGCAGTTGGTCTCATTCAAGTTCTCACTTTCAATTATTGCAGCATCTTGACTTTATAGTTGGGGTATGACTGTTTTTATGGGTAAATCTGATGTAGAATCTGGCTCATGTAAGCATTTTTATTACTTACATCTACTGCAGCCAGAAACTTCTCTATATGTGTTAGTGCTTTGTTCTTGAAAGGATTAAGGGCTGCATGTAACAAGTAGTCCATTATCCAGCTGCCCATTTAATAATGCATAAATATTGGCTCAAATTCCTATTTAATCCTACCGTCTGAGCTTGGCCTGGGAACTAAACAACATGAGATTCGTTTTCTTAGTAAACTATATTTGTTTGACACAATGACAACATTGAGCTCACAAATCTTAGCTATTCTACGGCCCAGTATTTGACAGTGAGGGAAATTTCTATCAACACAGCTGAACGTGATACACTTTGAGCATTCTCGTTATTAGGGGTCCTATGAGGTCACCTTTATTGATGGTAGATAATAGTGACACTTCATAATAATAGTTCGCTTCATTCTCAGTGTGTGCCATGCTTCCATGTCTCCCGGTGGGGCGTCTGTGACAGGTATCTTCTGGGTCGGCTTAAAGGGGTCAGAAGTGTATATTCAGAAGATCTGAGGTACTTAGCTTCGTGGGTTAGGGTCAGTTTTGGAGTCTGCATGGCAGTGAATACCCGGCCAGAAGCTGCCACCTCTGAATAAGTACCTTGATCTTCTGCAATGCCTGCAGTTCCACCTTCAGCTTTTCCCTGTTGCTCAGACACATCAGTTCCCAACACCCAGGTGATCCGGTTCATCACTGGGGCCATGATGAAGCGGATGAACCCACAAGCAGCCCAGTGCTCTGGCGCTTATAGCAGCAACACCCACCATATCAGGACGGGTTCGTCCACCCGATGAGCTGCCTAGGGTGCTGAGTAGAGAACGTGCCTCCTTTATTTGCTTATTAATTTACTTTTCTTTTGTCTGCAGCCCCTTCACCATGGAGCTGCATGATGTGTGTGGCAGACTTCGCCAGTTAGGTCCCGGCTTTTATTGTAATCTATTATTTGAGTTAATTTTGTAATTTTATTTCATTCAATTTATTGATTCATAGTAGAATGGTAAAAGTTAATACTGAAAGTATTTCACAAAAATAAAAGTAAAAATCATTAAACAACATACATAATCTAATAAACAATGTAGTAGTGCTATTATGTTCTTATGGCACCTATAGAATATCTATGTGGGTAGTTCTTAAATTGAATATGACTGCTTAGCTTTGTTTTATGTCTCAGCAAAATAAGTGTTGAGTAAAGAACAGTTGTTACAGAGACTATCTGTTACAATTGGGTATTATTTCAACTTACTGAGTGTAATTTAATCTGGCATAAATATAATTGTAGAAATCAAAATGTATTGTATTACTGCAGCACCAAACTAGATAAATGGTTTGTGCCGGACCAGGTTAATCTAAATTTAGGCTAACATAAACACAAAAAGAGAGGATATACTGGTTATTAATATGTTTTTACTGCTGGTATCATAAAATCGACTAAAGTGAACTGAGGAATGCATTGAGGAAACATGTGACTCATCAGTTATGCTCCCATACTATTCAAGAGTGTTTAAGTATACATTGTCTGGTTTTCTTAACAAATGGCTTCCCCCAAGTTAAATAGTGTATGAATGTATGCTTTTCAAAAGAAACATCTGCATTATACAATAGGAAAGATATAAAAGTTTACTGGATGATTAGGTGTCTAGGTGCTTTGCATACAATATTTAAGATTTTTGAGATCAAATACTGGTGTTACGAGATTTATCATTTTACAAGATTATATCAATTGTCAATTTACCTCACTTGCATCACTTTAGCCTGTGGGAGGAAACTGAAGTACCCAGAGTAAACCAACACAGACATGAGGAGAACATGAAAACTCCTCAGGAAAGATCTTTCTTGCTGTGAGGTGACAGTGCTATCCACTTAGTCACCATGCCACCCAAATATACACTGTAAAATAATGCTGGAAGAACAAACTGAAACAACTGCCAGTATGTTAAAGGACAGACTGTGCCCACTCCTCAGTAAAGTATGGCAGTTTGAGTATCATATGAAGCTACTTCTTATAAACAGTGCTGGGAAATTACATGTCATTAAAGCAAGGCCGTGGACATAAATTAAACACTGGGGGGACTAGCTAGTATGGGGGATGTGGTCACTATTTTTTATTTTTAGTTTTTTTTTATTATTTTAATTCATTTAATTTTCTTTCTTTTTTCATTTTACAGTTATGGCTAATAATGTATTGAAATAACAAAGATGCAGGATTAATAAAATACAGCCATTGTCATATTCGCAAAAACCTAATTTTAATCATTGGTATACAAAGCCAAGTGCAGCTAGAACAACTAAGGATTATGAAACTTTTTTATGCTTATGTACAAGCACATGTGGGTTGGCAGCAGACACATCTGTTCTGCTCTTCTCTCAATTTCCTTTTCTCCAGCGCTTGCCCCTCCTCTAAGCTTGATCTATATTATAACCTGATTATTATAAAATTATTAAATATATTATTATCTTTAAATATTACTGGAAAAACAAACATAGTGTACTATTGTATAAATCCATCATCCACCAAGTACTTATTTCCCTAATGCTTACATTTCATTTTTCTTTTGGAAAATCTTTTTAAGAGCTGTAATTGTCCTCAATGTGTCATAGTACATGTTTGTTATTCACATCTGGGTATTGAGAAATGGTAAAAATCAGCTCCTTCGCCATGTTCATACTGCCCGAGTCACTTTTTTGTCTCATTGGAGGCCCTTTGAAAAGATCAGTGGCAAACTGAGGCAAAGTTCAATCAGATTTATATCCAGGCTCTGCCACTAAATACTATTATAGAATTGCCCTGAAGCATCTAGTGTTGTTTAAACTGTTGAAAGGTAAACGGCTACCTCAGGCTGAGTTTGCCCGCACCAGAGTTTATGTCTCTTGTATTTGGCTGCACTTAACTGTCCCTCAATTTCTATCAGTTTTTTTCCTATTGCTGAGAAACACCAGCTAAACACAATGCTACCATCACCATGAATTACCACAGGGTTAGAATTGGCTAGATTGTGTTTACCAGAAGTAATTTCTTAAGAAAAGGAAGTCTTGAAAATGGTGGAAAGGACATTTTAATGGTAACACACCTTAAACACATTGGTCAGGTGAATAAATGAAGTGCTGTTATTGAATTCTTAATGGTTAAAGCTCTAATGTGTTTTGGCATGCTCTCCTCCAATTTGCCACATTGTTATAAAGTTCAGAGAAAGTAATCTGGGGATGACAGGGTCACTATATGATGGTCCTCTCTCCAAACCTTGATAGAGCATTAAACTGCTGACAAAACACAATTCCTCAAGATTTGTTAACAATCGTGGAATGTAAAAATGGATACCAGGATAACCTTATACATGGCTTGATTTATGTTACTTGTAACAGCCCTCTTCAGATCATTACTGATATTTGTCCAAATTTCACTGTGGTTGTGAGACCACAGCAGCGATATGCCATTCTTTTAGTATGCCAGTAGATGTCATTCTATAGTTGCATTTAAAGTGTTTTTTAAAGGAGTTATAAGTCATGCTTGCATGTTCGTTTGACTGAATGGGTACATATTCTCACAGATATACTTAATAGCTGAAATAAAGATCAATCTTAATTTAAAACCATGTTTTTAAAGGCAGGAGTCTCCATAGAATATGATGTTCTAAATGACGTCCTGATTTGTAACAAGAGTAGGGAGCCAGTTGAGGAGAGCCCCAAGAGAGGGAAGTATGGAGAGAACGGAAATAAAAATGAGCAGGAGTGAAACGGTACATGTGCATGAATGAGGGAGGGTGAAAGAAAGGTTAAGAAGCAAGGAATTGAGGTGATGGAAATGGACAAGTTTGAAAACTTTAGGTCAAGTGTACAAAGTGATGCAGACTGAGGTAGAGACTAAGACATGTAGGGCAAAGTGAAGTGGCTGGCATAGTGAGATTTGTGATAGAAGAGTGAAGGGAAAAATTATTAAACAGCAATGATGAAACTTAATGCTTGTACAACAAGCAATTATTTAGTATGTTAATTTACTAAACAGCATAGTCTGGTTTAATTGTCCCCAACATAGCTGCCTAAGACAGTATGCTTCAGTTCTCTTTCCTTTACCACAGTATGGTTCTTTTTAAAGAAATCCATTTTAGTCATTCACCAGCTCTCTCTCTTTCTTTTTTTCCTCTTTCTCTCATTTGCTCAGCTGACTTTCTGGCAGTGAATAGCTTAGCTGAGCAGTTCAGCAACGTGCGTTTTGCCATGTCCTCTGTTGCTAAGGGAACCAGCTACACAGTGGAAAAGTCCACTTTACACCGAGCCGACAGCACCTACTGATGGTGAATTCACAAACTAGTTCAGTGTAAGTACCTGTAACAAGACTTAAAAAGGTTACATATTTAACCAAGGGCAAACATATGACTTAAATAATTTTCACAATACCATTTTGCTCTTCACTTCAAGCCTGAGCCAAAACCTTAAATCCAAACTAGTCCAATTTAAGTTTAAATTATACAGTATATTCCTTAATTTCACTTTATTTTGTACTTTGAAATATGACAATATTTTGTAAAAAAAAATGTATTGTTCTAAAAAATCATTTATATCCGAGAACACAGTTTTTTGTTTACTTTAAACTGCACATGATGGACAGACAAGCATCATGTTTAGGGTGTAAACCTCTCTTGTACCCATCGAGTATCCATTCGGCTGCTCCTGTTAAAGGTTGCCTCGGCATATTGAGGTCTGCACTGCTTATTTACACGGGATGCCCTTGCTGATGGAATCCTCCAACTTATCCGGGCTTGGTGACTAGGGTGGCACCCAATCAACCTCTGGTAATGTCGAGTTTCGAACCAGGGAGTTTGGACTCCCTACTGGTGTGCTACCGGAAAATCTCACTGTTCCACCTGGCCGCACTCTCTAGTACCAAATGATCAAGACAAATGTAACAACAAATGACATGCAGCCTATAAAGCATTACATTCATATAGCTCTCAACATAGCAGCTGCTTAGCACAGTAAACAGTATTTGCTTATTATCATGTTTTTGCCTAGCATTCAAGGACTTTAAACTTTGAAAGTGAAATGTCCTTGAAAGTTTACTCCATTCAAATGTAGCCATAAAACAATTTCATATAATCTTAATGGTAATCATTAAATGATTTTACACTAAACCGTACACTCACCACAAACTATAAAATAACACTAATGGTAAAATTTAAGTTTAATGCAAACCCCTTATGCCTCAGATCTCCTCCCGCAGTGCTTAAATGAGTGCATGTGTGTGGGCTTAAGGAAAAAAAGCTTTCCCACTGTCCAGAGCTTTCATACAGATCAATATCCACAAGCACGCACCTACGGTAAAATTGCACTGTATGAGGTAAGCGGTTATTTAGACAGTCTGACCTACAAATCCAAGGGCAAATACACATACACACACATTTAGTGCAGGAGGTGTAATCTGCAGTGTGATTGGAGTAGCAACTGTGACTCTGCAGCTGTGTGGGCCTACGTGAGACTTGGCATGAACCACCTAGTCGCTCACTCTCGTTTTCTGTTTCTCTCCTCTGTGGTCTCCCACTTCTGCTTTGGGTCCCTCGAAATATCCTCCCGTCTTTCCAAAGTCCTTGACAAATGAACACTATGTCAAGTTTAACCCTCGAGACTTATTTGTAGACATTAAAATATCTTTACATACGTGATGACCTGATTTTTTAGAAGAGATCAAAACAAACAAACATCGCTTTTTAGAATTAACTTGTGATCTTCACAGTACGACAAGTCACACTTCCAAGTCACCTAATAATTCTCAGTTTTCAGATCTAAATCCCATTAAAAAATATCAGGTGGAATTTAGCATGGAAGCAAACCTTAATAAGCTGGAAACTTTTGCAGTGTACTTTTGTATGTAGCTTGATAAACTTTACAGAATTGCTTGCCAGGGAAAATCATTCTCCACCAACTATAAAATATGAATAATAGTGCACACAGTATTATCCGAACTGAAGACATTTCATTCAGTTCCATACACATCATATTACTGCATTGTGATGGAATGGAAACATGTGTGGGGTGTTTTCTGCCTTTCGCCCAGTGAACTGGACCTAAATTAGATAAAGCAGTGGTAAAATAATAATAATAATAATAATAATAATAATAATAATAATAATAAAACGCCAATGAATGACTCATCATCATAACTAATGACAGACATTTAATATGATCTGAAGTTATAACGTGTACTCTTCACCGCAGACTTGTACTACACCGCCATCTAGAGGTCGCACTGTGAAACTGTATGCTGAAGTAATTTTATTTTAGCGAATTTTATTACATATACCAGAAATCTGGAGTATACAACACACTCCATTTAGCATGTTTTAGGATGTGAACGAAAACATCTCACTTATGCTAGAACTCCATACAGATAGAGATACAGTCAGAGATATTGAGATTAAACATATGCGGCTGGAGAGGGGCTGCACCAACACCGCTTACTGCAGTTTTCATTCATTTAATCATAAATAGGGTAATGATGGTTTTGGCAGAAATATCAGAAACACTAGTTGAAACCAAAGCCATCACGGGCAATATCACGGGCAATATCATACTACTGAATCCACCTACTGAATTTTAGAGTAAGAAGTATTACAGGGTGATTCCACATCAATTCAACAGATTGTCCAGATTTTTTCTGCTGCATTATCATGTATCTTTGTACAATGGCCCCCTTCTGAAGCAAAAAAAAATGTGACATGCGAAAGAAAGACAATGCAAACCCCTTTGGATAGATCATCAAAAGCACTAATAGATCTAAAAAGATTTTTAATCAAAATGTAAAACCACACATTGACATGAATGATAAGGTTTGTTGACAGGACAGGGAATAATTTAACAGATTTGAATGTATTTTCTATAAAACAGCTTTTAAAAGAATTAAAAACAATAATCACATTGTTATAAGTCCAGGT
>JAYDZG010000001.1:26178788-26197848 GCA_034509265.1 Microcambeva bendego | reverse complement strand
AAAAAAATGAAACAAGCGCATCACTTACTTGTTGGCAGAGAGATACTTTGTTGAGTATTATCTGTCTTTGATATTATATTCAACTGGTACAGTGTTCCTGGATCCAAATTCCCAATTTGGCACTTAATTAAATGTGTATTTTTCTGATCTTGACTACAGTCAGTTGTTTTATCCAGTCTGTCTTTGATTTCAATTCTGAATTGACAATTAACATCTGAGACGGTAAGTGTGAGATCTATTGAACTGGTGTAAATTGGTAGAGCTTTGAGAACTTTGATGCCACATTGCTGGGTATTAGCCCAACACAGACCCTGTAAGAACACAAAAAATATGTTTTTAAAATTAAAATACCCAGATCCGAATATAGTTATGTAATAACTATAATTGTCTTATATTTACAACTCCAATTTATAGTACTTACCATGACTCCACAGGCTACCCAAATGGCCACAGAAACAGCTTCAGGTTTCAGCATTTTGATTGTTAGATTATTATGTTATCTTGGTTAATAAAAAGAGAGTCAATTAAAACCAAGACTTGAAAAATCCACGTTTTCAAGATTAAATATTGACTCCACATGCGCTGATAGGTTGATCAATAAGTTTTTGCTAAGAGGTCATCAGCATCTGGATCAGTGACGTTCTGTATGAAAGCCTTGTTGCAACTGTTTCATTGTCCTATGTGCTATAAGTGAGGTTGACTACATGAACTAATGAAACAATGTGATAGTGAGATGCTTTTCTCCCTAGAAAACCCCAAACAAAACAAAATAGACCGGAGTTTAGCTACTTTATAATAATAAGTGTTGGACTACAATTGTCCCAAAGTCTTCCCATCTGACAAAAGCTGGTCCATGAACTGCTTCACTATCTATGAAGCCTTTCAGAGAGCCTGCCCCTTTTCCTTCCTGTATACCCACTGCTAAAATAACACTAGTATGTTTTCCTTTCTATGTACGAAACAATTAGCTACACCAATAAGTAAAATGTACCATTAATCATTTTGCTTTAATTTTCCTATATTATCGAACAATATTTATGGATTTTTCCTTTGGAACTTTACTATTTAAAAGATATCACGAATATCTTTGACATTTTTTTATGGTTTTATTGTGGCAATATATAATATATATTATATTTGGTGTGTTGAAATGCTACATAATCAAGAACAATATATTTTACTAATTTTGTAACACAAATATTAATGTAGAAATGTACCCTACACCAATGAAAATGTGCTTGCGTGAATGACAGTATGTACATATCGGGGTAACATGAGTATAGTGATACAAGCCGGTCTGGGGTAAGTGGTGTAATAATGTAATGGAGTTCACTAAAATAAATAAATAGGAAACCAACATGTCAACTGTTGTTATTTCAGAGAAGACTCAGGTTTATCTTTAACAAAACTGATTTAAAAGCCGTGTGGTATTCCAAGACACTTCCAAGTGCACTTTGAAGTGAGCTCCCAACTAAATGAATGTCTACAGTTTCTAAGCCTTTTTTACCACGTCGAATGGCTTTTCACAATTTGTGGCTGCTCTTGGAATGTAACCCCCTGCAAAAGTCGGAGGTGTACTGTATCTACTTATAGGTTAAAGTGGTCATTCACGACATAGGCCAGATATTCATAGAGAACTTTGTTAGGATACATTAGTTCATTTATTCTGGCAGATATTACCTATATTTTTGGTTAATTGGTTGTAAATACCACAGAATTATGTATTTAATCAGTAATATTACAGTAAGCTAAAATTTCCAGGTCTGAAAATGCCACAGTCCTCATACACAATACACTGTCACTTGATGCAAGAGTAATTATAGTAGGAACTTAGAGTACTTAGTCCTGCAAAATCTTATGGCTTTTAGTTTAACACAGTCCTCACAATCCTGTTGTGTTTTCAAATTGGATTCATGCAAAATTTAGACTGTATTGTAATATGACAAGATGTAAAATTACTGTGTCTTAAGAGCCACAAACAAAGAAAATGAACAATTAAAAGGTAACCAAAATAACATGAACAATTAAATAAACCAAAAGAAGCCAATTGAAAAGTAGAGCTAAGAGGTGACAGACAAAAAGGATTAGTGGCTATCACACTCCACATGCTCACTTAAAAAAAGAAAAATACAAGTACCTGCAAGACTAACGATTGAGGGGCAATGTAACTGACCAAGTTCCTTGAAATTTTGAATGCCAAGATGAACCAGCAGAACAAACCAACAACAAGCAAGTTGACCCATTAAAATAGTTTCTGTGGAAAATTACAAAATTCTAAATTCATTCAATAAACAAAGGTATCATCTGGAAAAGCAAAATAATAGACATGGATAAAGGGTGTTTGTAAATCATCCATAAGATAATTAAAAGCTTTATGAACAGTTTAAAAAGGCACATTTTACATTTAAATAGCAAAGATCACAACACTGGACACAACATATTGGTTATTTAAATATTTTAGTTAGTATATATCTTCACTGAAACAGCAATATTATGAAAATTGCAGCTATATATGTTTACTATATGTAATCTAGGAAGTTACACTGTTAACAAATCATGTTGTTTAACAAAAAAGAGACAATAGCCACTCTGGTTAATAAGAAATTCAAATATTGACAGTAGCTACAAACAGTACTCCAAATGTACAGTTACAGTGTGACTGACTTAATAACACCCAAGTATTACACACAATTAATGTGATTTGATATTAGATAAAAAAAAAAACATCTGTATAACAAATAATTACAATTAGAATAAAAAAATGACAATACAAGAAAATAATACTGTTATACAACAAATATCTATCATCTAAGCAGCTGCGGTGTTAGCAGTCGTACCTGGTCGAAAGCTGCCACATAACTTTAATAGCACTTATATACATTTTACCTAGATATACCTGTATTTCAGGAAAAGGTGCTTAAACTATTATAAACTGAAGAATTATTAGTAGCAAACTGCAATGAAAAAACAGGGCATCACAATTCAAACATTGTAAAGGATCTTGATTGTTTTGGGAGGAGAACTGAGAATCAAAACAAAAATGATTTGGTCAAACTGTTATGCCAATGTCATCGTACCCCCATGCAGCAAAGCTGTTGGGTGTTTATTGCCAGATCGTCTAAAAAACCATCAAACACTCTGTTCTATATTTCAACGTTTGCTACAAAATAATTAAAATAAAAACTGCAAATGTGGGCCATCTCATGTTGGGCCAAGCCAGAGCCTAAAGGTAGTCTTGGTCATATACTAATACAAACATATTTTACACATGGATCAGTTTATTTTTATTACATGAGTTTTGCAATGATTATCTCAACATAAGTAAGATATGTATCATTCAGTACAGTTATTCAAATTACAGACTATTTGGTCACTTACACCAGTATGAGTCCAGCTTTAAAAATCATCTCCATTCCCTACACCCCTCCCAAGCAATACAAAGCAAATCTTGTCTGTGTAGACATCTTGCTGAATGAAAGCACTGTGAAATCTGAGCATTTTGTATATTTGAATTTAATTGGAAAAATATTAAGAAATTCACCATAAAGTTTTAGCCAGCGGATGCACAGTTAAATTTTTGGTGTCACACTGGGGTGTCTTAAAAAAGGACTAGTCATGGCAACAGAGGGCCAAGTTCAAGGTGGGTCCAGCACCACCAAAAAATCCATAATGCAAGGTTTGGTAAGTAGGTGACATATTCTCCTGTAGGGAAAAGGCCACATGTGGGGAACACAAACTCCTTACAGACATTAGAAATATTCCCAGGAACCTTGTTCAGGTACAGAAACCCTGTATTGTGCAATAGTCTAACTGCTGTGCCTCCATGCAGTCATTCACTGCATACCTAAAATATGTTCTAGCTTTGGTAATGTATCCATAATATAATAAGAACTATTACTTACAACAAAAATAACTTATATTACTATAACTCAAATCTATAATGTTGTATATGCATCCTTTGTCACTCCCATTACTATGTTGCTGTCTCTTTTTTTACAAATGAGTATTCAAATAAATTAATCAACTTATAGCAGATGCATCAGAAATAACAATAATCTTGTGACACAGAAAACCACTCCCTATGAATTCTCTACTTATGGCAACCCCTGGTGAAATCAGACATTGTATTTAATGATTTAGTGCACCCGCCAAGTTATTATTCTGCAGCGCATAATAAAAAAATCTTAGTGACATGATTTCATGTAATGGATGTAACAGTCTAACAATATTCTAAGATTTATGTCAAAGATATTGTATAAAAATGGAATACTAGTACCATCTGTAATGAAGTCCAAAGCTGAAGCTGAAGAGGGAACATATATACTCGTGTGGAGGCTTATTTTGGGGCAAGTAAGCTGGACACTAAAAGCAAAGGGTTTCAAAATGAATAGCCTTGAGCACAAGAACATTTATTTAGGGATCTTTAAAAGTGTCCATCCACCAGATCCATCCTTGGTTAAGTTCCGAAACATTTATAGATTGTTCTTTACTATTAGACTAAAGAAATGAAACCAATATTGTTCATGAATTTTTTTACATTCATTGTCCAGGCTCTGCTGACAGACGACTCTCGTAGAGACTCAGGGCATGGTGCACAAATTCATACTGTTCTCCAGTTTGGATCATTCCACCCCTAAGAGAATGAAAAGGTCCCATCATGTAATCAGCAAGTAATGCATAGTAAATATAACTGTTAATTGGTAAAAACAATTTAAATTGTAATATATACAGATTGCATTTGCAGTCATGACAACCAGGGATTGATTTCCAGGGGTTGAAGTTAAATTTCCAACATTCAGCAACACATAATAGGTATTTTTCTAATATTTCATTAATGTTGTAATGTGATGCAGTTAACAATTTTGACATAACTTATTTTAATTTATTTTGAAATAAATACAAAAAAATGTAAATTAAAATGAGTAAGAAATACTCCACCCAGGTTGTATTATGTATAGGAATGTAACGATACACTACTCACGATGCGATATTATTCACAATACTGGGTTCACAATACACCACAACATGTAATGATTTGTTATTAGTATATATTCTTGTTAGAAGTAGTAAGAAATGATTAAGGACAATAAACTACAATACATTATAAAGTTAATTATAAATCATAAGGTAAAAATTATAAAATATTTGTAATTTAAAGTACAAAAATTAAGGACAATAAAGTATTTGTAATTATCTTTTATTAATTTAAACAATCAATGTTGCAAAAGTATGGAAAAAATAATGGTTTCATTTTTAGTGTTTTTTTGTGTGCTGTTAAAACTGAAAATCGATTCATCGTAAAAGAATGAGATATGAATCGATTCCCCCAAATGAACCGATTCTAATCGATTCATTTTGAATCATTACTTCCCTAATTATGTACTATTCAGACTTATACCATCATAAAAGAATGAGATACTTACCGGTATACCATTGTAAAAGAATGAGATATGAATCGATTCCCCAAATGAACCGATTCGAATTGATTCTTTTTGAATCATTACTTCCCTAATTATGTACTATTCATACTGCTATACTAATTCAAGATTTTTTAATGACCAGCCTGAGAATTACATCTGATTTATCAGAGCAGACCATCTGTTCTCAATATAAAATAGTTTGGTTTTGGTTTACTTGAATTTTAACACCATCTTTTACACTTTTGATTACATGCATGACGTACTAATTAGTTACTCGAGACACAAGATTTATCAGTTCACAAGATTAATGTCAAACAGTCATGGACAATATTGTATCTCCAATTCACCTCATTATTATGTTTTTGGACTGTGAAGGGAAACTGAAGCACCTGGAGGCAACCCACACAGAAAGGACCTGAACCACCCCACCTGGGGATTAAACCCAGGACCTTCTAGCTGTGAGGTGACAGTGCTACCCACTTAGCCGCCTGTAACTTTGTATTGTACATTTGAAACGTTTTTGAATTAATTTAAAGCTGGCACAATATAAAGTATTTGCAGGTAAAATTGTACCTGTCTGCTCTCAGCTTGCAGATGATTTTTAGAACATCCACCACTCCTTCTTGCTGCAGCTGATGGCACCCTATTGTTGTGGCAATAAAGCAGCCAGTGCGACCAATTCCGGCACTGTAAATAATAAAAGAATAGTTTAAATTAATAATTGTCAGTGAACTATCTACAGGTTAATCCTTAAAAACACTTATTCTAACAAGTCTAATAATATTCATTAATATACACATTAATAAAATTTTAGCTCCATCCTATAAAATCTGAAAAAGGACAATCTAAAGAATTCTGAAATGTAATTTATGATTGTGATGTACATAGTAGAAAACCTCGGGAATATTTTAAAAGGAATCTCAACCAAACCCAACCAAAGAAGACACTGTGGGTTTTAGTTAATTCCGGAGCAGCAGGGAACTTCATCTGTGCTGCTCTGCTCAGGGCACGGGGTCACCTATTATACCTCTTGAGATCTTATTACAAATCTTGTCATCCACTTAAACAACCCATCAGACATATCCCATTTTTATGCATCTAAGTATGTCAAGAGAATCATACCGCTCTTGACACAAGCTTTGAATCTTCCTCTTGCTGTATTCCCAATAGGGTCCCTTATGCCTAAACGTGTCTAAAATAGAACTTCACAAGCCAACTTCCCCAGAGTACCACAAGTCTCATTAGGGTTTTAAACCATGGTCCCGCATTGGTGCCTTTGATGGGGACTTGAGGAAGCTATTGGGAAGCAGGATGACAAAAGTTAGTGCCATCCTCCTTTTAGCTTGACCCTAGATGCAAGACATTGTTTGTCCCCACCATGCATCCTGCAAACGGGACACCTTTTGCAGTACACCCAGTGTTCAATTGTTTTTGGTGGACTTTCATGTGCAGTCTACCACAGATCAGAATTGACTTGGGGTACTGGTTTCGACTCCTTTCCAGTCTAAACCTCACTCACACATAATAGTAGCTGGTGTTCTGGCAGACCATATCAGGGTTAGTTTTTTTATTCTATTTAGTCAGTGCACCTTGTGACCAAAAGTAACATTTGACTTTAATAACTTAAATACATTTTAACATACAGTGGGGCAAAAAGTATTTAGTCAGCCACTGATTGTGCAAGTTCTCTTACTTAGAAAGATGAGAGACGTCTGTAATTTTCCTCATAGGTACACTTAAATGAGGTGGAAAATAAGTATTTGGTCACCCACAAACAAGCAAGATTTCT
The DNA here is from genome assembly GCA_034509265.1 of Microcambeva bendego. Lineage (NCBI taxonomy): Eukaryota > Metazoa > Chordata > Actinopteri > Siluriformes > Trichomycteridae > Microcambeva > Microcambeva bendego. Next base: position 26,190,639 of record JAYDZG010000001.1, on the reverse strand, counting down.
AGCTCTCACAGACCTGTAACTTCTTTAAGAAGCTCTGCTGTTCTCCACTTGTTACCTGTATTAATGACACGTGTTTGAACTCGTTATCTGTATAAAAGACAGTCAGACTCCAAACTCAACCATGGCCAAGACCAAAGAGCTGTCGATGGACACCAGGAAGAAAATTGAAGACCTGCACTAGTTTTTTTCCCCTCATTTTGTCTCTCATAGTTGAAGGGTACCAATGATGAAAATTATAGACCTCTCTCATCTTTCTAAGTAAGAGAACTTGCACAATCGGTGGCTGATAAAATCCTTTTTTTTGCTTTACTGCTTTACTGTAGTTTTAAAAATATATATTTTAAGAAAAAAAGTACCTGCAGTGAACAATTACAGGGCCAAGAGACTCAGAAGCTTCTCTGCATTTGTTTACATCAGTCATGAGCTGCAGCAAAGGTCCAGTGCTGTCTGGAGTCTTATGATCTGGCCACGATGTATACCAGTAATGTTGGACTTTGTGACTTTGTCCCCCTTGCTAAAATAAAAGTGAAAACACACACAACATTATTTTTCTGCAAATAAATTTTGAATGGCATCATTTACAATCCAGCAGTAATATTCTATTTAGCATTAGCAGCAGTACTATTCTAAATCAATAAATGGTTTTTGCTTTCAACTGTTTTGTTGTCTAAATTAAAACAAATGTCTGGTATTGTATACCTTCATGTATTGAGAAAGCAGATGTTGTTAAAGATCACTGAGTACATACTTTTAGTGTAAGTGTGCGGACAGTGTAATGGTCACATTCCTTGACACTGCTGATGACGACCTCCACCTTTCCATATATGCCTCTTTTTTCCGGCCAATACAATACACATTTCTGTGGCAAAAAATAAAATAAAATAAAAATAGTACATGTTAAACTGAACACATTTCTTAAGCATGTGAAGTAAATAAATAATCAACCATACCTCATTCTTCTCTTTTAGCTTGGTGATCATGACAATGACAGACGAGTCCTCTTGCCAGGCCATTTGCCAGAAGTCATTTACAGTGTTAATCATAGGACCTTGTGTAGCAATGAAAGCCTTATCATCTCCAAGATAACCCTAAAGTTATGAATAACACATAATTCTAATTCAGACACAATTAAAAAGGTCATGTTGGCAATTGTTAACTGCCAGTGTTTCTGTGATGGTATGTCCAGAAAATTATTGTATAGTGTCGACAATGTTTGGTGAAGCATGAGTTTTAGCAGGTCAATTATACAACAACAACAGTGCATTGTACAAAATACAACAGTACATTATAGAAGTATTTAGTACAGATAGCCTCAAAGCGTAAAAGTCTAACTTATAAAATCCAGACGATCAAGAGTAAAAGATAAAATTGTTTAAAAACAGCAACAACCTCATTTCAGTGGCCATCTGTATGTGCCTCTAAAGCCATGTGTGGTTCAGATGTTAGCTGTTTGTGTATTAAGTGATGTTAGACCTCAGTAACTAGTTATGTCAGAGCTTCAGGCCGACAGAAGTAAAAAATAGAGGGGCTTCAAGAAGGGCACTCGGCATAAAAACTGTGCCAGATTACTGAGGTGTCAACACACAATCGAACTGAACTTAAGTCGAGGACAAACTGTATGGTACATGATCTCATGTTTGAGCGCCACTTAATTGGTGAAACCCTTTACGCTTTCAAACGCTGTGCAAATGTTTGCACTGTTTAGAATTTATCATTAAATTGTTGCCACTTTCAATTTCCTGCTTGTTTTCTTGTAATTCCTAATCAAAATGACATTTCCCTATGTCAAACAACTTTATCAGGTCAATCAGGATGTTTTGTAAAACACAATAAAAATAAAAGGTTGGCTAATTCTCTGTAATTGATATGCAATTCATAAAAGTAGTATGAAATGATTTATTTACAGTTTCTCATTAAACTATTGTATATTGTAAATATAAGCATCTTTATATTGGGATGCCTGTAACACCCACCTGTTTACCCCTGATGGTTCAATCACCTTTTGTTTGGGAACGAGACTTCCCAACAGTCTATGATCAGTATTCTCATCGTCATGCTACACCAGACGTTGTCAATAGGAGACAGACCTGGACTGCAGGCAGACCAGTCAAGCACATGAACCTTTGTCTACAAAGGATTTGTTGCAGCCTATGCAAAATGAGTCCTGGCATTGTCATGCTAGACTTACCTTGGACTTTCAGGAAAAATATGTCACCTTGCAAGCTATGATATGCTATGAGATCAATGCTACCTGTAGCACTTATGCTATGTGCACTTATGCACCCCCATGATTTTAACGATGTTGGCATCTGCACCTTTCACTGATAACAATTTGATTGGTCTTTTAAATAATCCTAAAATTTACATACCAGAGTTTTAAGCTACTCAATGGCACCAACCAAGAATGCCCTTTGCCCCTTTTTTTATTTGCAATATTTTAATGCTATGTTTTCGTCAATTCACTGTCTAGTTTTTTGTTTATTGATCTGAACCATTCTGGGTAACAACCATGAAGCAACAGTGACTACTTTATACGTATATGGTGTCCTGCTTTATCATTCTAAGTTTATGTGCACAGAACAAAGGAAAACAAAACACATGCTAAAATGAATCTTTATGTTCAAAAAAGCTGTAGAGACATTGAAGATTTCTGTAATACTGTTCTGAAAGCAAACATTTACTGATAATGTACTTGCTAAATAAATCAATATTTATTCAGTTGGTGACCAAATTAGTTTTGAAAACAATACTCTATTCAGAATAAACAAGGTAACTAACATGAACTATAATTAAAATATACTTACTCTTATGTAGTTAGCATTAATGTAACTGCTTAGAGAATCACAGCTGGTCCTTCCCTTCAGAAGAACTCTGGAGTGAGGATCTGCAAACACATTTCTCAAAACATTAAAAAGGTTTTTTAATGCACAATAAAGAGAATAAACTTAACTGAAAAATATATGTATAGTGCCTTAATTAATTTGATTTAGAAATGATTGTATTATGCTTATTAATTTATTCTTTAAATAAATACATTTGCTTTTCGAATAACTTCCTATCCTCCTATCTATCTTCTATTGTGGTCATATGGACAGCTACTCCAGACTCTGCTTGGGAACTCTGAAGCTCCTTCAGGGTTACCTTTGGTCTCTGTGCTGCCTCTCTGATTAATGTTCTCCTTGCCCACTCTGAGAGTTTGGGAGGACGGCCCTCTCTTGGCAGCTTTGTTGTGTTACCATGTTCTTTCCATTGATGATAATGGATTTGATGGTGTTCTGGGGGATCATCAGAGATTTGGATTTTTTTATAACCCAACCCTGACTTGTACTTCTCTACAACTTTGTTCCTGATTTCCTTGGTCTTCTTAATGGTGTTGCAGCCTTTGGTGTTTTTCAGAAAAGGTGTGTAAATACTGAGGTGTGTATATAAAGGACAGCGGAACAGCTGAGACTTCGGCTCGTGTATTTGCTTTAGCCTTTACAACAACTTTAATATATTATTGATTTGGCGCAGTAACATTATAAGGTTTTCCTGTGGTTGTTTTAGCTTCTATGCTGTTATTTAGCAAACACATTGCATTATCTATTATTATAAAAAACATATATTGTGCAACAGGAAGTGTAGCGTATCTGGCTCTGTAAGTCTTGTAACAGTCTAAGTAAAATGTATTTCATCGAAATTTAGGGGCGCTACTAAAATATTTTGGAGCTTGATTTCTTGACTGAAGTGCAAAAAGTTCTTATTCACTGTGATTCTGTTGGCATATATGCCAGAAATTGTTTTCTTTTGTTCAATTTTTTTATTTACTTATTTGTTGAATTTATATTATTTATTTATATATTAGTGTTTTGTAAGCTTTTTTGTCTTGCATGTGAATATATTTGCATATATTCTTAATTATTGTTTAGTTCTTAAAAGCATTATAAAATATTGTACATAAATGCACACAAACACAATGCTATTTTTCCTGTTTTATGTGTGTGTGGTGTGTGTTTGTGTGTGTGTGTGTGCGCTAAAGGGTGGGTTCACCCAGGGTGTCTCACAAGCTGGAACTGCCACTGTTAGTACTCTTACTTCAAAGCCATACTACGACAAAGTCTTCGATGACAACGACTTCGATGACAAAGTCTTCTGAAAGTATTTTTAAAGCACAATGTCTATTATTACCTAACACACTTTGAAAGATAGCTATCTGATTTCTGTCTTCAGAATATTAGTGTGCTCACCCTGCTTGAATGATTCATTTTAGTCAAGGTTGTAACATGTGGATTATGCACAGTTTTTCACCAGTAGAAATAGACATCAGACATAGTGACAGACTGTATGTCTGGCTTGATTCCATGCTAGCTGATGGCACCACTATTAGATCCTGGAACTCAGGAGTGGTGTCATAGAGCACTGCACCAACTGAGCACCTAATTGTTTAAACCATTTGAAACAATAATCAAATGATTTGTTAGCATGTGGGTAACACTACTTGACTAGTCTATCAGTTTAATAAATCATGGGAAACCTGAGAACTCCCAGTCTGTGTTGGGCAAGGCCGGAAACCACTGTTGTGCCTGACCTTCTAGCCCTCAGCTTGAATTGCATGAGTCATACTACAGTTATAAATATAGATACATTAGCTCTGGAGGACATTGGGAAATGGTTAAAAACTCCTATGCAAAAAAGTCATACATCAGTTTTATTCAGAAATGTGGATGTGTTCTCCGGGACAAAGCTCATCTTGGGTGAAAATATGTGCTGTGGCCATATACAAGGCACAGCCTCACAGTTCACTCTGCCAAAGACAAACAGGACCTAACAGACAATTATTAGTAAAAGGACCAAAAGCAAACACCTGTCAAAGATAATCAGTGGGTCAACACTCACAAGAAGTGTTGAAGTAGAGGTGAATCTTGAGCCACATGCTACTATCAAGGAGAATTTTGTACTTGAAGTAATGCCTTGCCTCATTTTGCATGAGCTAAACCGCATGGCTTTGTATATAGATTAATTAAAAGAGAATGAGACAAAAGCTGATAGCTGCTGAGCAGTGGAAACCAAGAATGGGCAGGAATTAAACTAGCAAAAAGAAAATCAATTACAATTTGTGTGACACATTTGCATTGTAGGCAAAATGACTCATTATAATCACTGCCCTCCTCTGTGCCTCAGTCAGTTTAAAATGATTTGAAACAGGTCAATGTTGTAACTAGAAATAAATAGATGCATACTTATTAAGTCTCAGATTTAAAAGCCATTTTAAATTTTGATGTTATTAATTGTCAGTAATCGTTTTCTGAAGATATTGAGTGTAAATCAAGCTGTGGCCATTATTTAATGTATTATATTTTTTAACTATCTGTTCAAAGTCATATTGATTTTCTTGGGCCTTAGTTACAGAATAAATGAAGTACCATAATTCAATTAGACATTGTGTATGGGCAATATATAACTTTGTAATATATAAAACATAAAATAAATACTAATTTAAATACTAACTTGGCAAAATGGTCTTGTATCTGTTTTTGGTTCCAAGACTGGGGATGTCCAGTTCCTTTGGATCAACAAAATTCATTGGAATCTCCTGCAAAAAAGAAGCAGATGACGGCATTAGTTTTGTATCCAAGAAAGTCAGGGTTTTAACCCTGGAGTTTTGGCATGGTACCTAACATTGGGCAGTGTCTCATTTCTATACATTTGTAATGGGCAGTGACATACAATTTCTTTAAAAATATAAATTTTCTAGTATTTTGTATTACACTGCTCTGATTAAGGAGAGCTTCATAATAACTTTCACCCCATATTGAAAGAGGCTCTGTCAACAAGAGCCATATCCGGTTTGGACAGAAATTCACACCACTTGTACAGACATCACATAGCCGTGAAATGTTCATTTTCACAGCAACAAAAAAACAGCAACTAGAAATGTTCACGTTTTTATGTTCTGCTCAGATTAAGCTTGTAATATGTTTATAATATGTAATTTGTGCAGTTATATTACAATATATTACATTATATTACCTCTAGTCATGCCTATAAACGTTTCACAGGTGTAATACGCATTTACGAAATATCGTTTCCATCAACTACAGTTATAGTTTTTTGCTTTAAGTAAAACTTAATTTACATCCATTCGCCATCTTTTTATGGTTATGTTGTTTGCAGCTAAGATGCGGTGAGCAGAACGAGCAATGTGTGCTCATATCTCTGTGCCACACCCACATTCACCTCCCATCTGGGAACGTAAACACTAAACAATTGTAGGACCACATTGTGCAGAACATTGTTTAGACGAGCTTTGGATCAATAATTTAATAATCAATAATCATCTGTAGAGTGTAAAGTTTACAGTCACATTTGCCACCCGTGCACCTGAAAAGAGATTGTTTTATAGATTCAGTTGTGAGCATAGTTTGAAAGCAAAGTTGAATGAGCACTGTCTACACTACCTGGACAGGACAGGAAGAGGATGCTTTTACCAACTGCTACTAGATTTCCAAGGAACAGCAGCACACAAGCCCATGTATATTAGCAGACAAAAGGTCATTGCCAATAAGGGATGGGGCAAGATTCTGTTGAATTGTTGCCAGAAGCTGGATGAGTCACATTCGCAGCAGGTAGCAACAGAAAACGGGTGCGCCACTAAGTATTAAAGATGCTTGTCATTAACTGAGTGATTACCTAGGGTACTGAATAAATGTGTTTAATGTGCATTTCGTGATGAATCTGGAGAAATCGCTTGTTAAATAAGCTGTGCTGAACTACGTCAACTTTTATTCATTCAAATAAGTATACCACAAACATCTGAAAGTTTGTACATTATGCAAATCTAATTTGCAACTGGGGTTGAATAATTTTGATTGGAACTATACATGGCAATATTATAAAGTATTAAGGCAAATCAAACTTACGTAAAATTAAACAAATGAATGATTTTTAGCATTTTGGACTTTTTTTCATGTCTGGATTGTGGGTTTAGTTCTCAATCTGTTGGTTAAAGCGCAACTCAAAACGACAAATGAATATGTACTATGTAAGAAGCATAATATACAGGTCACACATAATCAGGACTTCTCCTGGAATGGTACCTTGTTGATACTTGAATGCATTAAGAGAGCAGAGAGCAATTCTGCCTGGTGAGTTATTCCCAATTGGTGCAAAAAGGTCTAAGCAGAGGTGCCACCATGAGGCAGCAGCAATAAAGGATTATGTCAGAGATGGATGATCACAAAGGTGACTACAGCAATTACATCAATTCGACACAAAAGAAGGCAATGGCAAACCAGTTCAGTACCTTACCAAAAAAACTTGCTGGATTAAAACAGGACTGTTATTACAGTCTTAGACATTTGATCAAAATTGCTAATGCTAAATACATAAAAAAGGAAGTGAGGAAATCAATAATGCGAACAACAGGAGAACGAATGTAAAGTTTTCCTCAATGAAAGTGTGTCAGACTACTGATGTGTCACTTACGGCGAACTCAGCATGCAGTGCCTGTGTGTTAAGTGTAGTGTCTCTGAGCTGCTGCCGTGAAAGGACTCGGCTGGCCAACTGCAGGTACTCCTGGGTGACTCCCTCACTGGGAATGTTTACTCCACAGTTAAAAGGCTCCACAGAGCCGAGTGCAGTCATATCAAGCACCAAGGAAACATTTGAGCCTCGTCTGCATTATCAAAAAAATATAAATAAATAAATAAAAAACACAACAACAACACAAAAGACATTACAGACCTGTACCTGTCTATAGTACAACATCAAATCAGTATGCAAAATGCAAACAGAACAATGCAGTGTTTTTTCCATTTACTTTGACTTTTATTGAATTTCAGTTTGTATGAACCTGAGATATTTCATGTACAGCATTTAACAATGTATGTTGCCACTATATTGATTGTCTATCTTTAATTATCTGAAACTCGGTGCTGGTGAGCTTGTGAAATATCCTGCTGTGCCACCAGGTCACACACTGCAACAAATGAAATGTTAATATGTTCTCCAGAAAAAAAACATGAAATATCTTGGGTTCATAATGCATGTAATGGAATATAAGTTAAATTAAATGTCAGCAACACTGTTCTTTTTCCTTTTGCATTTCCAATCCTGTGCCAACTTTTTCATTTAAGGTTGTATTATATTATATATTATAATATTTTGGAATTGAGTGACACAGAAGCTGTGGAATTAAACACAATGTAAATAAGTGTATTTTAAGCATGCACAATACGTTAAATATGATATCAAGATTCTCATGGCTCACTATTATATTTTTTTATTTATTTTTTAGTCATGAGGGCATACTGTGTATTTTAAGACCTCATTTAGAAATGCCTTAAATTGCAGACACTACACAAAGTCAAATATGTTCAACAGGAATTGTTACATTTCGCTCATCTATCACGGTTGTCAGTGAAAATATTTATTAGTTTCTTTAAATACTTATAAAAATATATCTGGTGTCATCCAGATATTTTGGCAAATGTTTGAAAAGGCTTTTTATTAATGAAAGTTATGAACTTCTAAAAGGTAAATAATACCTAGACTTTTATATCATACAGGAAGTCACAAGGGAGCTAAGATAAGAGTTATTAATGCAAAAGGTACTAATGTTACTACTGTCTAAGTTAACCCATTTATCACAAAGATTTAGTTTAATATTAAATGTCTAATATTATGGTATTTGATTACTTTTTCTAAAAGATTAATTAAATAAAAATGTATTTTATGAGCCAAAACAAATAAATGCCACACATGAAAAATGGATAAAGGCTTATTTACAACACTATAAACTATTTTAAAGTATAATGATTTCCTGTTCACCAATAGGAATCATATTTTTTAAAAGGTAGATTTCTGACAGACTGCTTATGATCCCCTTTCCCTCTATTTGACAAACATTGTGAAAACCGAGGTGAGCTACTGTACAGTTCACACGTACACACTTGCTCACACCTGACCCCACTTGTAATTAAAGGCAGTGGGCCAAGTTTCTTGAGTGTGATAACAAATACTTATGTAAAAAGGAAGGTCATGTGGAAATGTTATATGCAGCAATTTTCCTTTATTAATACCTTCTATTTTTGCTAATGCTTACATTCCAATGTTTTAAAAGATCAAGACCCAAATTTGTTTGTTTCTTTATTAGGATTTTAACGTTGTGTTTAACCCTCGTGGTTACAATCCTGCCAGACACACGGTAGTTATACATTACACAAGTTTCATCAGAAGTTTAATGTCAAACACGGACTTGGACCGTTTTTGTTTTTCCAAATAACCTGGTTGCATGTTTTTGGACTGTGGGTGGAAACTGCAGCTCCCAGAGGAAACTCACTCAGACATGGAAGAACATGCAAACTCCATACAGAAAGCACCACACTCCACCAGGACCTTCGTGCCACCCAAGACCCAAATTTTATGAGGTTCCAGTTCACTACTCACAACGACACATGATGACTTTAAGTATCACATAAATATTATTTGTTGCAATGTTTTTTTCACAGCATGTTCCTGGGTTCAATTCTCAGTAGGAATAGTCCAAGTTATCATTGACTCTGTTTCCTCTGGAATCTCTGACTTCCTCTGTCAAAAACCCTTCAAGTTATTCACATTCCTAGTGTCAGTGAATGTGTTTCATGTTGAACTAGAGCTAATGAATCATGTTTAACATTTAACTATCAGTCCTGGCATTCATGTAACCATAATGTGAAACACGTGTTTAGCAGTTTTGATAGACATTTCAAAGAAAGATCAGTTAGTTCTGAAGGGTCGTAATCTGAAACAAGTAACCAATCTTGACAACTAACATTGGAATATGTTTTGGTGGGCTTTGACTCTGCTACTCTAATGAAAACATTTAGAGTCATTTAGAGTTCCAACGTAAAGGTCATACATTTTTCATTTGCACTTTTTAATTATTTTCAATATAACGACTATTAATGAGATGACATTTGTTGCAAAAATAAGTCAGCTGAAGAGACTAAGAATGTTTTAAAGTCTTTCACATTCAACTAGGGATATTCTGAATCATATGTTTCCAAATACAAATAAATACATGGAGCTGTTTCTATGTCAGTATTTAAATAAATCTTAAGAAAAAAAATAAAAGATTCTTTCTTAGCTTTGTCAAACACATTGCTGATCTTCATAACAACTTCCTGTTTACCTCTCTGTTCTCTAGCAGAATGACAACCTAAGCACTCGTTAGTCCTGATACACTACTAATGCTCAATTATTTCATAAAGTAATTTTAAGTAGCTTACTGAAACACTCTTTGTAAAGCATATAAATCATTATACAGCTTATAAAGTAGGTACTTATTTAATAAGTTATTATTTCATAATTATTTGCACCCTGGTTATAGGAAATAGTTTTTCATTTTGTTTGGGTAATAGAAAAGTCTTTAAATATGTTTTAGTATGAATGTGGTGTCTTAAGGCAGTTCTTAAGGCCCCAAAATGCCATTTGTGGATTTTTCCCCCTTTACAAGCCTGCATTATGCTAATCCATACAAGTTATTTTTATTATTGCTTGTAGACATTGACATTTTCAGGTGAGTAGATACTTTCTTCTCTTCCTGTGTAATTTTTACCATGTCTAAGCATGACTAAGCGAACTTGACTTCATATACAACAGGAAGTTTCAAGTAAAATGTAACAGTAAGAAATGCTTCCATTACATAATGTTTCTAATACATTTTAGGGGTGCCTATAATTTTATAATTATTTTTATTGAGTATTTTGGTTGGATTCTCTTCATTGTTTTAGCCCAAGATTAAACTAATTCATCAAAACATGAATTTCTTGTAACCCGTTTACTCATCTTTACCAGAAGTGCCGAGAACTGTGGAGGAAATTGTATGTATATTGTTTTTCATACATCATGTAATCATATTTTTGTTAGTCATGGTTTTATATCCATATGCTTTTATCTTATAATGTGCACTATAAATTGAACCATGATTTCTGTTTGGATATGATTGCACATTGAAGCAAATAAACCCTTACCTCTCTTGCAGACCAGCTGCAGGCTTCATTCTCAAAGTTGATGGGCTGGCGGGTACACAGGATTTTATCTCAGGAGGGCATGAAAGCCACGGGGGGTACTGCTGTTCAGTAGCGGAGGCACTGGTGTGTGTAGAGAAACTACCCTGGTTGATTTGGGGGGTTATTTTGGCTTTGGAGGATGTTTGGGTAATCGTAGTGGTGCAGGCTGGCTTGCTGGATGGATTGGCCTGCACCATGCTGCTGGTGAGAGTCAGGGGTGGATGGGTGCCATGCACAGACACTGGCACACCAAGACCCTTTTGTTGTTCTTCTGCGTACTCAACCTTTTCCTTAAGTCGGTAAAGCACCTGAGTCAGAGAAGCACACTACATTTCAGAAATGTAAAGACTAAAAGCATTTCTGATAGTTTGACATTAAGATTCTTTGATTTCACCTATTTTAAATGTAAATTAATATTAATAACTGGAGAAACAATCAGTTTAATCAAAGTATTTTCAAAGATCCTACCATCTACAAAACATGTGTAGAAAAAGTGTGGATACACATGTTAATGAAACTCTAAAAACTAACTGCTCTAGCTTATTACTTAGTATTATTTCAAAGTCATAAGCTTTGCCAGCGTAATTAAACCATGAATAATGTTGGAATGAATACAAGAGTGCAGTTTGTTGCACAAATAATAAGAGTAATTTAGCATATAGCATAAACTAAATGTATCTATAGTTTTAAACACACCAGTACTACAGGTGCGAACATCTGTTGGTTTAATTATTCAACTCATAAGCTTTTACAGCTGATGCTGCTGTGTACAGACAGCAGTGTAAGGTGGTTGAGCATTAAAAAGCATTTTAACAATATAT
>JAYDZG010000001.1:26167627-26177835 GCA_034509265.1 Microcambeva bendego | reverse complement strand
TGCAGAAATTGTAAGTCATGTGTTATTAAACTATGTGTAAATGCCACATGCATAATTACATATAAGTTTGAAGTAATTATTACAATGATGTTAGTTACTGCAAATTTGGAAGTATTTAATGTCTGTGCTTGTTCTTTAGCGACACCTAGTGTCTATCTGTATTATTACAGATAGAAAATTCATACTTCATATATACTTCAAACACGTCAAATGCGTGTGAATATGTGTCTTATAAAAAGTCCATTACCTTATGATTTAGGAAGTTATTATTGTTATCACGAAATACACCTAAACACTAATACACCAAAATGGTATGACTAAAATATGTAGACACCTGACATGACACACTATGATGATAAAAGCTACAGGCTACGTCGAGCTTCCTTCAACATATTACACTGTCAGGACCTTCTTAATGCTGGCTAGCAGATTTTTACTACAATAAATTACCTTTATGTTTTATATCTGTCCGTGTAAAACAACAGAATGGTTTACAGTGAAGAAAAAATCTGTTTTGAAATGCCAGTTTTGAAAAGCTTGTTTAAACAAGGTCTTAAGATATTTATATTGTGATACGACTTGATGCAGGCTTTTCTTCCTCGCTATTTCAATAAAGCTTTGTTAACAGCAACACAACATTTCTTAAAAAAATACTTTTCTGTAATTAACCACAATGGTTTGTATACTTTCCCCAGTCAGAACTTTTAATAATTAGCCAATATGCTAATCTCAAAATATCCAAATTACAATTGTTTGATACTAGTTAAATACAGTATTGTCAACAATGGGTCGGTGACATTATAGTAACATTTAGATTTAGAAAGTGTACATATTACTTAGGTGGGATTAATATTTTTGGTCACATGGGGTTTTTGATACAACTGGACACACCTAATTTAGGCAGAATGTATGTGTTCAAAAATCAAATCACATTTTATAAACAAGAAAACCAAATAAAGTTATTTTACTGCAGTCATATTTTCAATGGTTTATAATTATTTTATGTATAATGTATAGTTATTAATTATATTAATTATATTATTAGTTATTATTATAGTTATTATTATCTGATTTAAATGCAAACTCGGTTCAACTGTAAAAGCAATATATAATGTATTAGCACATTTTATCGTTAGCTTTTTTGTTGTTTACAGAATTTTCTACCTTTTTGTAAACACAATGTCATTAGCAAACATCTACAGTAAAGTCATAAACTTCCATAAACTGTGGTGGAGACAGTAGTATGTTTGAAAATGGATTTCCAACTGTTCTTTTTCTGAACCCAATTGAAATATGATGGCGGCATGTTAACACGCAACAGCCTCAACAGGTTAGAAAAATGTCTGTCATGGTTTATTGCCAAGGATGAAGTTGTTCTTGTATTTATTACACTGTTTTTATCTGAACTGTATAGTTTGTGTTGTTTTCATGTGTATGCTGCACCCTTTTAGAGTGACACTGTTTCATTTTAATTCGTACATGAAATAACATTAAAGTCTATGGAATACTTGAACATTTGAGATATACAAAAAACTAAAAACAGTAATCACCCGTTAATATAACCACCTACTGAAACAATTAAGAAATCCTTACTACAATAAGCTTCCAGCTTTGGCTTGAACTTCAATTTGATTGGCTTACCAATCAGCAAGGGATTTGCTCCTTAAATTCCTTGAGCAGGTGGGTAGCTTTACTCCTATATCCAAAGGTAATGGAGACAGACTTCCAGTGCCAGTGAGAACAGAGAACAACCAACCATCATGTGGCATCTCAATATAAAAGGCGAATATATAAAGGCTGATCATCTCAAGGCTAAAAGCTTTAGTTGTGTCACCACAAATGATGAAAGGATATAACCACTTACTTCCTTTCTGCCACTTTCTTAGATACTGTTTTCCTTTTACTCAGTTTATCTAGCAGTGTTTTAAATTGTTGCCATTCACAATTTCTTTAATTCTACTACTAAGCTGTTCAATACGGTAATATTGTCTTTTTTCCATTGTTTATTGAGCCAATGCTTTCTTATATATTCCCAATTCTTTTTATACCAGTGAATTCAACTGTAACACAGAGAACTGGATTTTAAATTTGAGCTTAAACCTTCCAAGCACTGATAGTCCTCAAGACAAACATGTATTAATTGTGCAAAGCAGGAAGTGGTGGAGGGGAAAGCGTGGGCAGATGTTCAGCGTTTTAGGCAATGTCTTTCTCAGGGCCAAGCTTTTGCACACAAAAAAATGTTGGACAGATTTTAATTTTATTATGGTGAATCAGGAGCGTATTGTATCTGAAAGTCAACTTGTCAGTGTGTGTGTGTATGTGTGTGTGTATGTGTGTGTGTGTGTGTGTGGAGAGAGAGAGAGAGAGAGAGAGACCTACCATTAAACAGGTGACAATAATGATGAAGATTGTGATAAAGATGACCACCACATAAAATCCCTCTTTACTCCACTGGTTGTCCCTCTCATGTTGACCTTGAAGCACATTCTGCTGTCAGCAAAGAAAAGTCAAAAATGAACTTAAATATATGCTAATGCTTGCTAATTGAAAGATACTTTCAAAAGCACTTTTCTCCAGCTCCTAAAAGCAAGATCTAGCAAGCCTAAAACAACCCGAACCTCACAAACTAGTCTAGACACGGCTGGCCCAGCAGCCGTATCGCATACCCTCAAAAACTGTGTTTTGTTGCTTGTGCTTGAAGGTGATATAAGGATTAACATGTGCAGTACTAAAAAGGCAAATCTCTACTGACACATGCTCTGAGAGAGCGAGAGAGAGAGAGAGAGAGAGAGAGAGAGAGGGAGAGATAGAGACCACTTGCTCCTCCCATAAACCTGCCAACACACACACACACGCACACACACACACAAACTAACCTTTGAAAATAACAGATAAACAAAAAAATCATATATCATATAAGTTGCTCTAAATATACCATAGACACATTACAAATTATTGCAATACTAAAACATTTGGCGGTCAATAATTATACTGGCAATAATTGAAATTCCTGGTTCCAAATTCAACCACAGCAAAAGCAGAAATGCCATTCTAAATAATCCTTTATGTGTGTCTTATTTGAGTTTTGTACTGAACAGGTAATTTTTGGGGTAAACACAAATCAGATTGGCTTATCAATCAAAAATGGATTTGCTCGTTAAACTCCTTGATCTACACAGTAGATGAGTAGCCTTACTATCAACCTACGATTATGGAAATAAAACCAGAGAACAACCAACCATCGTGACATGAAAAAAGAATATTTAAAGCCTGATCATTTAAGGCTAAAAGCCAAGCTTTAGTTGTCACCACAAAGGATGAAAGGCTATAACCACTTACTTCCTTTCTGACACTTCCTTACAGACTGTTATTTTTTTACTCACAATGTATCTCTCAGTTTTTCACACACTGTTACCATTTGCAGTTTCTTCAACTCCCCTAATATTTGTACGGTACTGTGATATATTGTTGCAAAATATTCATTTTTTCTGTTGTTTTCAGGCAATTAGATCTTATAGTTTACCATATAGAAGAATATATAGTATAGTATGTATTGTACAACCTAGCACTGTAGTTAAACATCTAAAAAGAACTGTAGTTACACAACTAATAATAATTTTGTCTACATATCAGAGGGTGAGATATAAGGACTTAAAAACTGGATAGTCTGTCCGATGGGATGGTCGTTACAACACCTTTTATATAATAAAATATACATTAAAACAAAAACATTGGAAACATTCCATATATTCATTATATTCAATGTATTCATTCGTCACTTGTATGTACTAATTTCCCAATAATAGTGAGCTTGACTAGGTCATGGATCTACATGTAATAAATCATGACAAAAACCCTACATAATTAAGTAATTTATACATCGTTTCCTGGAAAGTTGAGTTACTTTCTTAACATGCAATAAAAACTGTTATTTGTTTTATTCAACAGATAAAATTATTAAGAAAACATTTTTAGTATTTTACTGACAATGACAATAACAGTTATCACACTAATTGTGTTTTTTAAATAAAAAAAGTATTTGATGCCAGCACAAAATATGGGGAAAAAGAGAAAGATAATACAAGTAAGACTTTTCTGAAACGTTCCACAATTTACAAAACACAATTACTAATCCCCAGTCATCACTAGTATTACTAATCAATCACAATTGCACATCGTGCACAATGAAATAAAATATTTTTTCTGCTGTCAGCTTGCAAAAAGTTTGCATAAGTATGAGAAATAAAAAAACATATCAATGCCCATATTTACCTTTTTACTTCTTTCTGTGCTACTATTAACTTGGGGAAACGTCTGCTTACTGCAGCTAATATTAAAAACTCTCGCTAAACAAATTAACATTATTGTAAAAAAGAAAACGTAATTCATTGTAAAATGAAGCCTTTTATTTTATTGTTTAGAAAGCTCTCAAGCATGAACAACCTGTTTAAAGTTATACATAACAATCCCTTAAGGTTTAAATCAGGACTTTGACAAGGTCACTCCTAAACTTGAATCATTTTAAAGCCTTTCAGAGTTATGTGCATTGATTTATTGCATTAATTAACTGGATTTAAGATTCAGATAACAAACTTGATAATTAATACTTAGAATTTTCACTTTTTGTTGTCCCCAACTTGTTCTGAGTTCTCTTTTGTCCAGAAAAAAAGGGGTTGTTGCAAATTTGTCATTTCCTCTCTTGCAGACTCCAGATGCTTTTTGACTTTTTTTTGATACTGTGTAACTTTCAATCGTCACACTTCTGTTATTGGGTTTTACATTTCCATTACATTTTCATTTTCAGCATTTAGCAGATGCATTTAGCCAAATTGACTTACAGTACAGTAAAGTCTGAGCCATTAGGATTAGGGGCCTTGCTCAAGGGCCCAAAAACAGCAACCTGGCAGAAGTGAGGTTTGAATCGGCGATGTTCGGTTTCTTTCAGATGCCATATTTGTTTTCTTGCTAATGGCGAAGTGAGGCCTGCAACTTTTATATTCAGTTATATGTATTAGTGTTGAACTTTTAAGACATCTGTATTCTCACTTATAAAGTAGTTGGCATTCTAAAGTTTCAAGTTTTTTGCTATGTGAATTTCTATCACACAGGAGTAAACACTATTATTTTTACCTTAGTTTTTTGTCACAAACACTTACGATTTATGATTTAAGTTTAACAAATAGTTTTCTATTCCTTCTAATATATGTTATAACCTTTATTGTTCTTACTTAGAAATATTACCTTTCTTAGTTAGTTCCTTTTTATTTGCCCATGGATTCTGTTAATAAATAGTTGATAAATTACTGAAAATCACGGTTTCTTTAGTGCATGCTAAATAGTTCCTAATCCAAACAGCCAAATACTCATAAAAAAGTGGACTCAAGTGCAAATGTATAATAAGTTAAAAGTTTAAAAATGCGGACACACCTCAGATGAGATCTCAGTAATGCCAAAAAAATGAAGATTGTTATGCAGCGTGTGGATATTTAGTGAACGAATCACTTCCTCTGAAGACACCGGCTCTGATACACCCATTTTGTCCAATGACACGTACAGCTCGATGCCATTCTTTTGCTCCTGAAAAAATATTAGAAGCAAAATACTCATATATTTGACCTTTTTACAATAAAAATCTGAATAAAATAATATGTATGCAAAGTTTATGCAAAAGTCCAAAAAGATCATATCAAAACACAAGTTATTGGTTTAGTCAGTAATTCTTTGTTACACTATACAGAAAACTCTTGCAATAGCTGTTAGTATTTTTATTTTTGTAGAAAAATCTATAAAAAACACAATAAATAAACATTAGAACATATTAGAATGTTTCACAAATTGTTCAGCAGATCAGCTTAGGCTTCTTCTAAACATCTGCCGCTTCGGTGTCCCAGGTTTAAACATGCCCAAACCAGCACTGAGCAGTGCATTTATCAAATATGTGTCTAATATTCTCTCCGGCTATTGAACTTTGCAGAGATTAAACTTAATAAACAAAAAAGAAACAGTGGCAAGAACAGTCAAAGTTTAATCACACAAAGTTCCATTACAGTCACAGATGTGTATTGTCGCATGAGGATTGATTACATTATTGTTTTCTTACATTCAGGCGGTTGATGTGTACTTGATGTGGAGAAATGTCCAGGGCAGCAGCAACTCCTTCGCGAAATGATTGCAACAGACCTTCATTTAACTGCCGAACATCAACCTGCAAAACCTAACAGAAAAAGAAACAGAGAGAGAGAGGTGAGGGAGGAGGGATAGATGGAGGGATGCATTACTATGGAAACCACCCTGGCTCTTACCAAATGTCACAGTAGAGAGAGATGTGTCAATGTGCGAGTCCTAAAAAGCTGTTAAGAGGGAAAAACACCACCCACCATCATTTTGCCAACGTGTCTGTTTTTAGGACATATTTCCACCAAGAGCACTAATGTAGTCAGTAAACATTATGTAAACAAGGTTAGCTTTTTAAGTAGCAAACAACGTTGTCATGTTGAAACTGCAGCCTTTGAATTATTGTTATAAGCATTGGAATCTTAATAAGCTAACTACTATTTTGCAGTTTATAAACATGTCATTGTTGTCATTAGCAAGTGTGTAACCAGACTGAAAAGTCCTGGAAGGCATTAAGCTAGCCAGAAGACGAAAACCATGAAGCGTAGTCATACCACACTAACCAGTGTACACAATCCACCCACGCTTCTGCTGAAAGATCAACCACTTAACTTTCTTCACCCCCTGTGGGCAATACTTAAAATTCAGACAAACAGCAGTCAAACACACACACACACACACACACACACACTGGCACACAAATTCACAGAGATGGAACCGAGTAAGTCTGTTTTAATCTAACCTACATTTTGTCATGCCCATGTTTTTTTGCATGTTCCTTAGTTTCATGAAGTTTCACATCAGACCATTAAAAACCGTTTACATCAGTGTGGTCTGTGTACTAGACGACCTGCAAAGGTCCACACCACCAGGCACAGGATGAGGGACCAGTGGGCCTCAGTGCTGTTCACTGATTAAAGTTGATTCATGTTGAGCAGAAATGATGACCGCCAATGTCATGCATCAGCCACTGTTGCCACCAGACAAGCCTTTGGTGATGGTGGTGTTACAGTGTGGGCAGGTGTGTCTAGTCAATACAGAACTGCCCTACATGTTGTGAATGGTACAGTGATAAGCACATACAAGTTGAATAACATCATTAATCCAGTCACTGTGCCTCTGCATGAACAACACAGGCCTAATTTCATCTTCATGGATGACAATGCTCCGGCTCATCGAGGTCACATCATTAGGGAACGGCTTCTGGAGACTGGAGTACGTCAAATAGAGTGGCCTGCACTTTCTCCAGACCTGAATCTAATAGAAAACCTATTGGATCAGCTGAGTCGCTAGATGGAAGCTCGTAACTGTACCCCAAAACACTTCTAGAAGAGTGGGATGCCATTCCTCAGTCAACTTGTGAACAGCATACGTTGTCATTATCAAGCTGTAATTGATGCTTAAGTGCACATGACAAGTTATTTAGACATTGACATTTTTATTGTTGTTGGCTTTTGTTTCAATATATATTTTTAGAAGTGGAAATCCCAATTGCATGCTTCTACTTAAATTCTCTACTTTCACGATATAATACCACTGTAGTGTGAACATAAATTTCCATACATTTCACCCAAAAGTCAAACATCTCCAATGTTTTGTGAGTATTGTATGAAATGGGTCCCTCTTAATCAGCCTCTGACAGGTAAAAGGGATCAATTCTCAACTGCACATATGAGAGGTTGTGTAAACAATATAAAATAATTTTATGTTGGTGTGAGATTGCAATAAAAACCTCACTTGGCATTGTAACATTTTGGGCGTTATGACTGAATTGCCCTTGGAAATTCCCCAGAGGCAGCTGTTTCCACAAACATCACAGTGTTCAATGTTGCTTATTTATTGAGTTCCCTATCTTTTCTTTTACCAAGAACCATCAAT
This sequence comes from Microcambeva bendego, assembly GCA_034509265.1. Lineage (NCBI taxonomy): Eukaryota > Metazoa > Chordata > Actinopteri > Siluriformes > Trichomycteridae > Microcambeva > Microcambeva bendego. The sequence continues at coordinate 26,169,843 of JAYDZG010000001.1, read as the reverse complement.
TATCCAACAGCGGCTTAAAAGAAACCCTCCAGCACCCTCCCGAATAAACAAGCTTATTCGTTGTTCATGTAGGCATCTTGACAGCCAGGTAGCAAAACTGAGAAACAACGAGTTTGAGATGTTAAATCTGGTAAGCTTTGTTTCACCACTGTGCTACATCCAAAATAGTTTTAATGGAATTGTAAAGTCAGCCATGACACTGCTTAAAATAGACTTTATTTACAACACTTTGAACAAATAAATTAAACAGATTTACTTTTATGACATATGTGTTTTGCTTTATTATTTGTTATATGAAATTTGACAGTTCATTCTTAAAATAGTGTTAATAAAAAAATCTCAATAATAATTTATTTAAAGGGGACATATAATACCTCTTTCTATAAGAGTTACTTACCAATTTTAGTCCCTTTCAGACTGAGCCGTTTAAGGGCTCTGTCACTTTTATGCAAATAAGCTGTTGCTGGCCATGCCCCACCTATCCCATGTTTACGCTGAGAGAAAATTACAGACAGCAGAGGCGCTATTCAACCCTATTGGCCTTATTTTAATGATCTTTTAACAAACCATCAACCGCACACCTTGCAGCTTGATTTTGGGTGTGTAATTTGCTATTGTAATGATGGAACAGAATACGCCTTGTGCAGCATGAAAAGTGCAAGCAGCATGTACTAAGTCTAAATTAATCATGGGTGTGTTTTACACTCAGTCATATTTCACCTTGAGTAGAAATTGTGACAAACCCTTGTAAATGAATGATGTCCCACGGGAAATGTTTATTTACTTTGGGTAATATACGAAGTGAGGTTACAACAGAAAATTTCAGCCTAAGGGATTTTACTTACTGGGCACCTCCATTGTGGATGACATGAAAATATTTAATTCAAGTCTAGACAACATTTTAACAAGCTTTATTTTCAGAAATTATCAAGCTATAAAACGAGACGCTCGGCTGTGTGCTGCATTAGCAATTAGTAATGGAGAAGAACACTCCAAGCTGGGGCAGGTCTAGCAGTGTAAGCCTTTGCTAAATGGCTAAACACGAACAAGCTGGGTGACACAAAACGTATTATTTGAAAGAGCGTACAGCTCCCTCATCTACTGACTTGCCACTGAAGGTAGGTACAGATCTCTCCAAATACTGCTGTGTACTGTCCGAGGTTCTCAAAGCACTCTGCCGTGATTTTTAGCGATTTTTGCCTGTATTATGGACGTAAATAAATTCTCAGTTATATTTTCAGAGATGCATTAAAAGCTTTAGCACATTTCCTCTACCCATTAGGATGAATTACAGCAGAAAGCCCTTGCTAAGACGTCAGAATAACACGAACTTGCCTGGGCCATGAAACACCTCCATTGGACTACTGAAGACTGGAAGAAGGTATTATGGACTGACAAATCAAAAATTGAAATCTTCGGTTCATCACGCAGGATCTTTGTTCACTGTCGAGAAGGTGAAAAGATGGTTCCACAGTATGTGACATCAACTGTCAAAAATGGAGGAGGAAGTGTGATGGTCTGGGGCTGTTTTGCTAAATCCAGGGTCAGTGACTTGTACAGAGTGAGAGGCACATTGAACCAAAATGGCTACCACATAATTCTTCAGAGCCATGCAATACCCTCTAGTATGCACCTAGTTTGTCAGGGGTTAATCATCAACAAGATAATGACCCAAAACATAAGGCAGAACTACCTCACGAAAAAAGAACAAGATGGTAAGCTTGAAAACATGGAGTGGCCAGCACAGTCTCCAGACTTAAACCCCTTCCAGTTGGTTTGGCATAAACTGGAAAGAAGAGTGAAAGCAAAGCAAGCAACATGTGCCACACATTTATGGGAACTTCTGCAACAGATTTTCTGAAGAATATTTGATTTATTGATGACCCATTGTAGAAAGAATGTCACAAGTGTATTCAGCTGTTACTGTGCCTTGCAAAAGTATTCACCCCTTGGCTTTTTACCTAGTTTGTTACATTACAACCTGTGATTAAATGTTTTTTTTAATCTGAATTGTATGTGATGCAAATTCACAAAATAGTCCAAGTTGGTAAAGTGAAATGAGAAAAATATTCATATATAAACCAATTGTGGAAATAAAAACCTGAAAATTGGCATGTGCATATGTATTAGCCCCCTTTGCTATGAAGCCCTTAAAAAGTTCTGGTGCGACCAATTACATTCAGAAGTCTCATGCTTAGTGAACTGAAGTCCACAAT
>JAYDZG010000001.1:26155998-26167527 GCA_034509265.1 Microcambeva bendego | reverse complement strand
AACGCCTAAATTAGCCACTTGTTTATCACCTGCCGTCACCAACTACTGTAATGATTGTGGAAATTTGGGGAACACTGAGTGCCCAAATAAATTTGGCATTACATTTACATTTTCAGCATTTGGCAGAAGCTTGTATCCAAAGCGTATACAGTCAAAATAAATTCAGAGTAAAGGGCCTTGCTCCGGGCCCCAACATCTTGAACCAGCGACCTTATGATTAGTAATCCAGTACCTTAACTACAACTGCCCCCTCCAACAAAATAGGTGGGACTCAAACCTCTTTCTCTAACACAAAGACATGCATGCCCATCAAAGATTCAATAAACCAAGTCTCAACCTGGAACTGTCTGTCATCATATTCAAATCATTCATGAACAATTTTAGCAATGTGGTATAGCTTGTTTGCCGCTGAAAGAGAACAATTCAATTGTCTCATACCCTTGACATGAAGGTGAAAACTTTCACTGCAAAATTGTTAAACATGACATATAATACTTTTTTAAAACATGTTAAAATATGTCTATGGGCTATTAAAAAATGATCATGAAGTTCTTTGCACAAAATCACTCACACATAAAGAGATTTTATCAGTTTTATTATTGTCAGTTTCAGTCCCTTTCAGAATGAGTCGTTTAAAGGCTCTGTTCCTTTTATGCAAATAAGCTGTAGCTGGCCACACCTCAACCATCCCATGTTTACCACACATGCAAATGACCAAAAACACTAAATGACAGAGGCACTATCCAACTTGATTGGCCCTTTTTTAATGATCTTCAATGAGCCATCACCCACGCACCTCGCAACTTGATTTAGGGCATGTAAGTGCGTGATTGCTATCATAACGACGGGAAGATTACGCGAAAAGCGCAAAAGGCATGTACTAATTAATCATGGGTGTGTTTTTCACAGTCATCAGTCATATTTCACCTTGAGTACAAATTGGGACAAACCCTTGGAAATTAATGATGGAGTCCCATGGGAACTGTACATTTACTTTGGGAGAACTATGAAGTGAGGCTACAACTGAAAATGTTAGCCGAAGGGATTTTACTTGCAAGCCGCCAACATTGTGGATAACATGTAAATACAAATAACAAGCTTTACTTTCAGAAATTATCGAGCTATAAAATGATTCACTCTTCTGTGTATAGTATGGTATAGTATAGTTTTCTATAAAAAGTTTACTTTTTGAAAATTTATTTCTCCATAGGCATCCAACAAGTCATCCAATTCTTATTTCACCTATTGCCAAAGAGCACTTACCATGGTGACAATATGATGCGCAGATATGGGTGTGTTGTCCACATGAACATCATGGTCTGGCCTGGCAAGGAGACTGAGTTCTGAGTGATCCTTTGGAACCTTCCTAAAATTTTGTATCAGGAACTTGGAAGGCTTACGCTTGGAAAATAGTGAATGGGATGGGGAATGAAGAGGTCCACTGTTATATTTCAGTTCCTGCTTAATGCCCTGATTGTCCATGTATTGATATGCTGAAGCAACAGGTGCCATAAAGCTATGCCGGTGTGACTGGTAACTCTTATCATCCCCTGAGAAGCCCCCTAAAAAGAAACAGAAACAGAATTAAACACTGAGAGATTCACTTTGAACTGTTTTGAATGGGTTATTGAGTTTGAAATATCCATTTTAATTATTTATACACCTCATAACCCTCTGGCACTGACATGATGATATGAACAGTCGTGCCACATACTCTTTTCACACTTTTTTTTGCAAATACACATCTGTAATAATGACATATCGCTTACTTGTTAGATGCCTATAAAAACAAACAAATAATTGATTCTTCATGAAACACAGTATTTATTTATTTTAAAAAACTTTACATCAGGGGTGTAAAACTTCGCTTTATTATTCGCTTGCAAGTGTGGTGAATCACAGACACCAAATTGTCAATGACTATGTGAATACTTTGTGAACAAATTAATCTTGCATAATGAGTAACTACCTTTTCTGTCAGGAATGTAACCAAACTTTTAAACGTGACGTTAAAATCCAAATAAATGAATTAACTAGTGTATAACATGGTTTGTAGTGCTACTACTTTACAACCCCGAATCAGAAAAATGAGACAGCTGTGAAAATGAGTTCGACTTCTATATCATTTGATGTGCACAGTTTAAACGTGAGATTTTTAATAAACATCCATTCCAGCATTTCATCATTAGGAAAGATTAGTTTTAGCCTTTTGTAACATAAGTGGATAAGTAGAAATGGGGTGAGGCCCTGCTTTTTGGGTCCTTCTGTTTGGGGTTGTTGAAGTGGCCACCCAATTAGTATAAACACTAAGACTGTACAGAGCACTGCACCCTCACGTTGAGAACTTTTTATTCGTACTGATTATCCTACCAACAGAATGAAATGAGACTTTATTTAATATAAATAGGGACAGATGTGATTAGCATCTAGCAGTCGGCTTTGTCTTCCTGACAACAGCGGTTTTTACAAAAGAACTCCAGAAACAGCCAATCACGTGACTTTGGGCGGAGCTTAAAGACGCCGTTGGAGAACCACGCCACAGGAAAACACTAGTTCGACTGATGCTTGTCTGTAAACAAGCATTTAAATGCATCGTAGTAAAACATTGAACATTTATCATGGCAGTGTTAAAGACATGTAATTCTGCACATGCAATAACTACGTGGACAGAAAACATAACATAATTTAAAAAAATAAATATGAAAAAATATGGAGGTCCAATATGGTCAGGAGGCAAGATTTAGAGATGTACTAAGTAAGTAAGCAACATCCTGGCAGAAGCTACCTTTAATTAGACAACCAACTACATGGAATACTCAATATATACGCTTAAGAACACTTACCTACGATATGCGCTGCAAACAACAAATAAACGCTCATCCGAACGCCGCCTCGTCCATTCATGGCTTCCTTCATTTTAACATGTATCCGTCCGTAAAGCTAATATACTGACACGCCTTCTGTATCTTAGAAAAGCATCCGTCTTGTGTAAGATGTGCAGCATCCACGCTTGTTTTTCCCAGTGGCAACGCCGTCGTCAAGTGGCAACGTGAACAGATACCAGCATCTCAGCTTGGACCTGAAGGATGCTGGGGAGGGAGGCGCCTGAACGCTACTGTGACTTAAACCTTGAACAAATATTTCTACAATTTGTTCCAGTAATCGTTTATATAAGATTTTAAAATACGTTTACAGTTTATATGATAATATGAATACAATAAATCATGGTAAATAGCTTTCATGGCAAAAACAAAGAAACAAGAGCAAGCATTCAAACTATAAACCAGCAAGTATTGTTCACTCCAGACTGTAGATTAAAGTAATTGGCAACTCATGTTCTCAAATGTATACGCTAAATTAAAATAGCCAGGTTTGTGTTATTTTTTGTTGATTTGAATGGGAACAGCATATTTATAAACTTTATGCCCCCACCCCTTTTAGATAATGAGGTTCCCCCTTAATATATTAATGTAAAATGGATTTTTATATTCATTTACAATTTTGTCATTTAGCCGACCCCCTTATACAAAGTTACATTTTAATCAATTGGTCAAAGACCCAACAGCAGCAACCTGGCAGTGGAGTCTTGAACGTATTGACCTTTAAGTAACTAGTTATTTACATTAACCACTTGACTACCATGACCCTCCCGCCTGTCACGTGGAAAAACTGAAAAGCATAGACAAAAAATCTACTCAGTCTCTCATTATGACATGTTTTGTTTGTGTTTGTTTTGTGAAAACCTTAATAAATTCTCATATTGTCTTCAGCAGCTCCATGTGTGGCATATGAAAATATTTCTTGTTAATATTATTGAGCTGAGGTTGTGATTCAAGACCTCTTTCAAAAGAGGCTGACACACACACACACACACACACACCAGCTATCTACCTTCACCAGCTTAATTCAAATTAATGACTCATCTTTCTTTAAATGATTCCGGGAACAGGTGCAGTGCATTTACTCTAATGAGCATTATGGCTCCTGGGGTTTCTGGCTGTTTAAGACTACAGCCGGTCGATCTAAGCTTCCTGCCATGGAATGAAGATGAAGACACCTGACACGCTATAGTAATATGCAGTTTCCTAAACCATAAAGCCCTTGAAAACTGGGGGAAGCTCTGACAAAGAATAAATCTGGTGGCCACTAAGCAACAACAGTGTTCCAGCTTTAATGGGAAAGTAACAGAACAACAAAATACTGAAAGGTCTACTTTATACAAAGGTTTTTATTCATGGCCGCCCAGAGAAAACCCACGCAAGTCATTTTCTAAATTTTCCTTTGTCTTTTTTTCATCACAAACTCACTTAGATTCCCAGGTGGATTAATCTAGGTCATTTCTTTGGAGTTTGCATGTTCTCCCTATGTCGATGTGGGTGTCCTCCAGCTTTGGTTTCTTTTCAGTCCAAAAGCATGCAGCAAGGTTAACTGAAGACACTGGATTGTCTTATAGGCTGGTAGCCACTAGGATGCATAAACCAGCGCATTGTAGTGCTGTTCCCAAGCCCGAATAAATAAAAAAAGTTTTCAACAGGAATGGTATGCAGTGTACAAACTATGCAAAATCAGTATCAGTTAGGCAATACCTAACAGGGGAAATCTGTGAAAATAAAAATGTAACAATATATGTGTACATTTTTAAATGGTACGAAACAGCGGTTAGCAAATAATATTGATAAATGTTTATATTCATAGGGGAGGATACATATGGTTTTGTGAACATCCATCCTTTTTGGCCTTCCAGGTAATACGTGAGATAAATAGGTGAGGAGGCTGGAATGAATAAGGGAAGATGGTTGGGATACATATGAAAACCAGTTGGGATAAATATAAATGGTTTGTGTGGTGAATAGGAGTAGGATCAATAGAGGTAGGGGTGGGATGGGTAGCAGTTGGATGAATAGTAAAGGAATTTAAAATACTAAGTGGTTTGAATGAAATGAAAAGAGTTAGAGAAGGATTGGGGAGGGGGTTGAAGCAACCTTTTTTCCTTAAATTAGTCCTTAAATTTCCTTTCCTTGAATTAGTGCATAGTGGCAGTGGCGGTTTAAGCTACTGTGACACCCCGTACATTACGTACATTTATGTACATTTTTAAATTATGATTTTAAGAACAAAACAATAATCATGAATGTATGCAAATATAATCACACTAGTGGTTGTAGTAAAAAAATACACTTGGACACAAATTGTTAAACAATTTATTATTAGAGGCTTTGCAAATAGCTGAAAAAGGAAAGCTTCATTGCTATAAAGGTTTTTCGATGAATATGGAAGTCTGACATACTATAGTGATTTTTAGGAGGAGTTTCTAGTTTGCACACACAGGTTGGAGAGGCAGGTGGAGTAGCTTGAGATGGTGATATTCATGGGAGATGTGGAGAAAATATTGGCTGAGGTGTAAATTAAAACAAAGAACAGTGAAAAGCAAGTGCTGGGACTGAAGGGTCCTTTACAGCTTAAATTTTATAACAACATTTTTGAACAGCTTGCTCTCCATGATGATGATAAAATCACCACAGTCTCTGAAGGAGATAAATTAAGATGTTATCAAGTATGAGAATAGAAGCTGTTTCAAATCTGAGAATAGAAGGCTCTTGTCTCCTTAATTAAACTGGGTGGAGCAGGAATCTTCTCCCAGACAACGTAGTTACACTCAAAGCAGTTTCGATCCCACACATTCCCTCAATTACTTACATTACTTGCTCCAATATAACTTAATATAAATTTGTTAACTTTCAAACATTAAATCCAAATTTAACCCTGGTGCCAGTAACACACTTCATTGCTGGAGTTTAGCAAGAGGTATCTCAGCCCATTATTGATTGCTTCAAGACTTCAGCTGCTCAACAGTCTCAGAGGAGAACACAATACTTTATTGACTGACCATGTCCACCCTCACACATATATAGGTTACCCATGCATGCACTCTCATAACACGTAAGGTGTTGTATGTAGCTTCTTCGGCTGATAACAGCCATGAATGTCTTTCATGTATGGCATAGAAACCACGACGTATGATATTCCTGTGTGACAAATAGAGAAATTTTTTTCAGCATGGCTTTGCTTCAAGAAATTCTTAAGACCAGTTAAAAATGGCAAGAATTTGGCTAAACGAAGAAATGAGCACAATAGACAAAAACATTTAAGCAGCGAATTTATTGACAAATGCATTTATACTCACAGTCAAGACCTGATGGCAAAAGCAAAAACGCTCACTGACGTTGAATGTTGTAGGATTGTTGAGCTTAATAAGCAAGGCCTCTTACAATGTGCCATCACTGCTGATGTTGGATGCATCAAGACATTATTAATCATTTTGCATTTATTAAGAGATCCTGAGGGTTATGAAGCACAAAAGTCAAGTGGTAGACCCAAAACAATTTCCCTGGCACTGAGTTACATGATCTGATTGGCTGATCCTTAAGACAAGGGATGATCTTCAACCCAAATTAAGGCAATTGCTGGTGCTGACTGCAGCTCAATAAACATCAGAACATCTAAAATGCTTTAGAAACAAAAATGTCTTTAAAGCCCATGTCTCCTTCAACAGCATTTTGACTTTGCAAGGGAGCACTGGACATAAGACATTGAAGGGTGCTTTTTCTTTTAATAGAACAATTGTGGCAGGAGCATCAAACAGCAGCTGGCTATGTGGAGATGTTACAGCAGACATTCCTCATGACTGAGGGCCCTCGTCTGACTTTTTCCAGGAGAATAATGTCACTCTTTTGGACCATCCGATCTATTCCCTTGGTCTACATCTGATTGAGAATGTTTGGGGATGGATGGCAAGGGAGTTTACAAAAATGGACAGCAGTTCCAGACAGTGGATCCCTTTCATGAAGCCATCTTCAACACTTACAGCAATGTTCCCACTAGCCCCCTGGAAACACTTCACATCAAGAATGCCTAAACAATTGTTAGAAGTAATCAACAATGGTGGAGCTGCTCATTACTTAGTCCTTTTTTACACTTTGATTTGAGCTATGGTCTCAATCAGCTAAACAACCTTTGCCTGCTCAAAATATTTTGTCTCTGGCTCATTCTTCTTATTTTAGCATTGTGACGCTCTACATAAAACTTTAAGATCATCATGCAAAATGCTAATTCTTGCATTTTTAACTGGTCATTTATCAGGAGTGTATATACAGTCACATTAAACTTATTTTGAATGAGTAATCTTTAAATCTTAAAATGCACCAGGTAGTGTAAGAATAGGCTTTGGAGGGTTGAAAGTTTGTCTTGTTATATAGTTCCACAGCTGTGTTGAAAAAAAGTCACATTCCTCTGTTTGTCTCTTGAGTAAGTCTTGTATATTTACATATAGTGCAACACTGGGATCCATAACTCTTACAGTGAATTGGCATAAATGTCTCCATAGGGGGATATAACACTATTTTTTGTGTTGGTCCCATTCATGCTGCTGCATGAAAAACATTAGGAAACATGTATTGAGGATTAAGTTCGCCAAACTTACTGCTCTAAATCATCTTATATTACTTGATGAGATGCAAGCACAAGTTACATAAAAGTTGAAACATTTTCTTAAAAGAAATAAAATCAAGAATTGCTCTAACATTTCCATGATTGAGGTAGTGCGGTCGGCTCACATTAAGAAGAACCATGGTTCCTCTGTGTGGACTTTGCATGCTGGTTTTCCCAGTTTCTTGGGTATATTCTATAATTATTCTGTTTGGTAAACATGAAAGCAAGTTGAAAGCATTGTGGTCATCACCCATGCACATTTTGCCTTTGTATTTAAATGTCTTGGCTTTTTTCAGAATATGGTCTACATTTTGGGATCTCCCTTGTTCCTTTGCATATTCCTAACTCTGCTTGTACCTCTGGCTGTTCTCTTTCATTGTTAATTTCAATTCTCAATTTCCCACCTAATTGTATTGGTGTGTGATTTTAGAAGGCAACTTCTACATGATGTAATTTAAAACTGTCAATAACAACCTTTATCAAGAAAAGTTTAACAAGAGGACAAATGTATAATAATTTGCACCCCTTCTCACCCCTTCTTTGATTTTGATATTTAAACAAACCTATTCCAATCTGCCTGCCAGATTTTTGCTTTTGTCACTTTAATTTAGGAGTGCTTTTAACTTTCAGTTATTGATTCAGGTTTTCTTATTTTTTAGTAATCTCAGCGCCTAGATGACTAGTCCTGACAGTGTTAAGTGAGTTACAGTTATGCTGCAGCAAACGGCAATAATAAAACCATTAAGACTGCATACTTACCTTCAACCAGCACTGTAAGTAGCATTTATACATGTGTAAATAAAGACAATATTTCATACCCTCTACTACCTGTTTTTATAACCAATGACACGAGCAATTATTATGGTTCACAAAGTACACTTTCACCTCTATAAATGTATTACTGTTGGAACACAGAACACAAAATAATTGCAATTAAAGGCATTTCTTGTTTTCCATAAGAGACAAAAATATGACTTAATAGTAAAGTTTCTAAATTAAATCATCAACAAAGGAAAGGATTAAAAAAAGTCATCCAATAAAGACATCCCAGTCAGTTGTGTTTAAAATCTGGTGCAAATTTAAACAAAATGAAAAGGCTATTAAATGAAAACGTGGTTAAAACAAGGAAATGACAGGAGATAAACCTTAAAACAATATATATATATAATTACTCACTAATTTATGGAACTGGGTGTCAGGTAAATGTCTAAAAAACTGGCATTACCTCAATAGTCAATCTACAATAAATCCATAACACTTCTCAGTTTTTGAATTGATGTATCAGGTATGTATTTTTCTCCATGAAAAGCTCGGAAGCTAATTGTTCAAGCTGGATTTGAGAAAGAAACAAAAAGCATGTAGGGTAGAATACTGCTTGTTAATTGTTTATTTTCTATGATGAGAAAAAGTTTAGTGGACCTCCTTTAAATCAAAGGATTCAAAAAAATTTGCAAGTGGTTCTATACTGTTTAAGTATTTGAAACAAAAATAAACAAAAGTATTTAATTTAGTAACAAGAATAATCAATTTTAAAGAACCGTTACCCTTTACCATGGTCATTAACCAGCGACTGAATGTGACAACATGGAAACTCACCTGAATAAACGTTTGGGGGGAAAATATAAATACATATCTTGGACGTGTTGTTGGGTCATTCAGGATTATTTGGCACCAAACTATTAAAGACTTGGCAACTTTTTGTAATGTTACAGCATTATTCCAAAGTGGATTACATTCATTTTTTTCTCAGAATTGTACACACAATACCCCATAATAACAAAGTAAAAATGATTGTTCTGAATTTAAGCAAATTTACTAAAAATAAAGAAAATAAGTGGACCTCAGACATAGATTCACCTTCCAACAGGACGACGTCCCTAATGACATTGACAAGATAACAAATGAAAGGCTTCGGGACAACTTTGTGAATGTTCTTGAGTGGCCCAGCCAGAGCTCAGACTTGAACCTGATTGAACATCTCTGGAGAGATCTGAAAATGGCTCTCCACTGACACTCACCATCCAACCTGATGGAGCTTGAGAGGTTCTGCAAAGAAGAATGGAAGAAACTGCCCCAAAATAGGTGTGCCAAGTTTGTAGCATCACACTCAAAAATACTTCCAACAGGTCCTTAAATAAAGTACTGGGCAAATGCTGTGAATACTTATGTACATGTGATGTTTGTAGTTTATTATTTTTAATAAATTGCAAAACTTCCAAACAATCATTATGGGGGTATTGTGTGTAGAATGTAGAGGTTTGGTCAACCTAATTATTAACTAAAATAAACAAATAATTTTGAAGCAGTCTCTTTTTTCTACCACAGTATATATATAACGCACACCGCACAAAAAAGTACTTCAAAAAACAAAACAACAACAACAACAAAAAAAAAAACATTACTTAATAACGGCTAGATGAATGAATTCTCAAAATGTAGTAAAAACTACATCATATATTTAAGTTCCTGTTTAGTTCTAGTTTGGTTCAACATACAAGTCCAAAATACAAGTATAAAGTGTGTTTAATAAAACTTCTGATCAGCAATATTTTTTAGAACAAATGGGACAAAAATAAACTCACTAATGATCACATGTACAATGGGGGTTTGATTTCAGTGTGCACACTTTAGTTATTAAATAATGGATTATTTCTTCTTTTAGATTTTAATAAAAGAAAATGATATTTTTGCATAAATCAACTCAACAAACAAAACTCTTCAAAAGATGGTTGGTATGGAAAGTGTGGGTATAAGTATTTGGAGAAAGAATGTAGGGGGACAGCTCGTGGTAATCTAGCTTGGTAGTAAACCGGAAAATGGATCACTAATAAACACACCTGCTAATGTGAACAACTGTACAGAGCCAGAGAGCACTGATGGATAAAAAGCAGCAAGAACAGAGAAAGCTGGAAAAGAAACAAATGTCCTAAGCTGATGAACAACATCCTCCAGCAGCAGTGGCTGCTTGTGGTTCATCATCAATGATCTGAACACCTCTTCTTCCTGAGCCTGCTTGGCTCGCCCCATTCCCCTTTAATCTCTCATCTTCCTGGGCCGTCTCCATCATTCCTACGTAGGAGAGAAGAGCAAAACAAAAAGACAGAGATGGTGATGTTAAATTAAAGGCTGGTAAATAAGGTGGTCAATGCTGTCTCCAAATATACCAAATATACCAAAAGCTGATAATCGATACTGCTATTCTCAGCAGAAAAGCAGGTATCACACAAAATGTGACTCAGCAGAATTTGACACTAGCAGAACACAAATGAGTTTATCGATTTATGCACCCATCCTGTCAGATGTAGCTACTTGCTGTGTAGCAAAATCATTCACATAAATCGGTAAACTTTAAACCTAAATGGACTTAGTGTATTTAACAATATTTGTTTAAAATTACATTCTGAACACCAATATAGAGTTGCTAATAGTATGTGTGTTCATGTAATTATTTACTGTATTACGTCTACATTCACTTAGTGGTAAAGATACAGGAGTAGTAATCTCAAGGAAGCCGGTCCAAACCTCACCACTGCTAGATTGCTGCTGTTGGGCCCTTGAGCAAGGTGCTTAACCCTCATTGCTCTGAATGTATACTGAAAACTGTAATGTACAGTGGTGCAAAAAAGTATGTAGTTAACAACTGACTGTGCAAGTTCGCCTACTTAGAAAGATAAGAGAGGTCTGTAATTTTCATCATAGAGACACTTCAACTATGAGAGACAAAATGAGGAAAAAAATCCAGGAAATCACATTGTAGGATTTAAAAATATATATATTTGTAAGTTATGGTGGAAAATCAGTTCAGATCATTGTCTTTAACCACTTATCCTAATTAGGGTCGAAGAGGCGTGCTGGAGTCTATCCCAGCTCTTCAACGGGCGCAAGGCACAAGGTAGCACCCTGGACGGGGCGCCAGTACATCGCAGGTACCTACGGGACAATTTGGTGTCTCCAATCAACCTGGTAGCATGTCTTTGGACTGTGGGAGAAAGCGGAGAACCCGGAGGTGCTACCCAATAAGCCACCGTGCCGCCCGAGGAA
>JAYDZG010000001.1:26120538-26131451 GCA_034509265.1 Microcambeva bendego | reverse complement strand
TCTTCATGTAAAGAAGTATCAAAGAGAATCACAAGATCTACTACTAGTTTAAACCTTTTTTCGTTAAATCTTGATTCGCGTGATTTACTGATTTCTGTAAAATACTGACCTTTATAAAACTCTAGTCACAGTATAACATACCATTCACAGTATAGTATACCATTCACAGTAAAAAAAAACTGATCAGAGCAAAAAAAAAATGTGCTCTATGTCACCTCACCGCAGTTTGAGTACTGATCTATTTTTGCCTTTACTATCCCCTTTCTTTGTTGTAGACTGTAAAATATTGTTTTAACTTGTTTCTGTTGTTTATTGTTCCATTTTGGTTTAACTTTTGAGTTCATTTTCAATTCCTCCAAGTGTGAGGCTACAACTGGTGCCATACAGACACCTTGTATATAGTATACTGTGCACCAAAGATTTCATACACAAATTCTGAGGTGGATTTAACTGAACGACCTATTTAAAATGCATCCGGTATCAGATGTGCAAATCTTTCTGTCAAAAAATATGTTTATGTTATTTCTTACCTGCCAGAGCACCACTAAGGTCAAGACTTTTTTTCTTCAAAGCACGAGAGCTGAGAATAATAGGGACCAGAACTGAGAACAGCCACCTCCACGGAGATAAAGGCTGCAATGTACCTACAACATAAAAGACAAAACTACTATTAATATACCTTATTTATTTTTTAATGCCATGTTTACACACAGTTCTTCTCATGGCAAGTACTTAGTTTATGTAAAGGTTATTTAGTTCTTTGTCTAGTGTCCATTTATTCTAAGACTTAAGAAGTTTAACAGAATCTCTTCTTTGGTTTTATTTAAAAAAATCCACCATTGAGACTGGTAATGTCTTTGACGCTCTGTTATATTTTGTTCACTTAGTTAATAAATTATTGTTAATTGTGTGTTGCATTGGTCACAGATTGGTGGGTATTTTCTCTTCACCAAGTGTGTATTAGATGAAAGTGTCCAATACGACATATGTTCAGTATGTTATCTGTTCCAATCTCCTTTCAGTCAATTGTTTTGGTAGTACTAGAACAATGGGGTGGATTTTATTGAGCTAGCTCCGTTTTTGTTTTTTTGCCACATATTTTAATATAGTAACATTTTGGAGTGACATTTTTGTCTAATGTTGAGAAACTTTGTCATTCTGGTGTGTGTTTATTTTTCTATGATCAACCATATCCCTTATTATGTGTGTTTTTGAGTCTCCATGGAAAAGAGGCATTTGAGTGAGTTATGGTATTTGGTTCTATTTTCAAGACGTTGAGATGGTGTTTGATTATTTGACTGAAATTATTTCACAGAAGACTCTTACCTTTAACAAAGTCGCTTTATTAACAGTAGCATCTGTTTGCATAAACACAGGGCTTAAGGGTGTTCCAACACACAGTTCCAATGCCTTTCTTTGGTCCCTAGAAAATGAGCTTCCAAGTAAATAAAGTGCTACAGTTTCTAAGCCTTAACTCCCACCTCTTCCCCTGAATCAGCCACACTGATTGGTTGTTAAGACAGCTGCCACTCCATAATCACTGTGATTGTTTTTATTTTGCTTTCCAGCCAAAGCTACAAGCCGAAGGAAGGTCTATTTACTGATTCTAGGTATTTAAAATATAAAAAAACGTATAAGTATTTTTTGACCACGACCAAAATTTGCATTTTTTCATGATTTGCGGCTGCTCTTGGAATGTAAGTGCATGTTATTAGGCCTCTTGTTTTATAGTAGAGTGAATGGGGGGCGAAAGTTCCATTATGTGTTGGCTTAAGTGGGTTTCCACAGAGTTTGATAGCATTTTGGAGAGCAAGCCTTATTCACCTGTATTCTAGGGCAATCTCTTGAGCCTCCACATACATGCTTAGAAATGGGTATATAATATGGTACATAGTTCAATAAAATGTTGAACTACACACATAAAATAAGCAAACCTGTGAATGAACTTACCATAATACATGCTAACTGTTATGGAAATAATCCAGAATGACAGTGAGATAGCCAAAGTGAAACACAACACTAAGATATCAATCATCATCTTCAAGCACTTCTTGATCACTTTATCATCCAAAATGTGTTAAACGTCTTGAGAGGAAAACCTAAAATACAAAAACAGTGTCTGAAAGACATCACATTTCATTATTAAACTAAAAGTGACACAACATTTCTTGGTCATTATACCGAACACCCATACACCTTAATCTTTAACTAAACTAAAATGTTTAAAATGCTTTCGTCATGTATGCCTGCATAGAGTTCTTAGCTTTGCATGCACTTTTTTGGATATCAGTGAAGTATCCACAACAGGTTTGAAGCAGATATATGGTGGAAATTTTATGTTTTAAGAATTAAACACACTTCAATATATTCTAAACGCATGTTAAGAGCCGTATTTAAGAAAAATCTTAAATGTCCACTACTACAAATTGATTCTATTTTAGTATATCATTCCAGTGTTCTTTCAAGTTTAAATCAGACCAATGATGAATATTGTGGATAGGTAACTTGATATTTATATATACAATTAGTGCCTACAGACCCAAGGTAATTTATATACAATGTGTACTGTGCATATATATTTGTAGAGCTAAAATATATCATCCATTCCCACTAGTCACAAAAGGTTAGAAATACTTGGCATAAACATTCAACGTTACAGTGATATTATATCATGGAAGGGCATTTAAGTAGAAGCATGCAATAGTGATTTTCTCTTCTCAAACAATTTATTAAAACAAAGGCCAACAACAGTAGTGGTTATACCCCAACAAAAAATGACAATGTCTCAATAAATTGTCATATGGCCTTGAGCCAATTACAGTTTAACAACATCGTCTCATGCTGTTCAGAAGTTGACTTATTGTCTGCTGAAGTATGGCATCCCACTCTTCTTGAAGGGCGGCCCTCAGGCCATTGAGGTTCTGGGGTACAGAGTGATGAGTCTGCACATGATGACTCAGCTGATCCCATAGGTTTTCTATGGGATTCAGGTCTGGAGAAAGTGAAGGTCACTCTTTTGATGTACCCCAGTCATTCTCTAATTATGCTACCTCGATGTGCTGGAGCATTGTGATCCATGAAAATGTTGTTCATGCAGAGGCACAACTGCTTCTGTCACTTTTGCCATCTGCTCACTATAGACAGACAGTGAAAGATGGCAATGGCTGCTATGGCAAGCCATCAAGCTCAAAAGAGTAGAACAAAACATGTTTGTTCTCCACTGCTTTTGATATCTAACATATTGAATTGTTTTCAATATTACTCAGTACGTGAATATTAATTAATATAAATCAATATTACTTGTACATGAATCATTGCCCTGTTAACTTGGACACTTTTATTGGATTTTTAAACTGTTTTAAAATGGCTGATTAAAACTGTTTCTACATTAAATGAACATTTTTTTAACTTTTCCATTTTTTAATTCCACTTTTGGATTTAGTCACAAAAACCACATCACATACAACAAAAGCCATTAAATAGCTGTAGTTTTAAAATTCCTCATCATTGCAGACACAATTTTAAAATGTAGTTTATAAAGTGTCCATAATGGCTAAAATGACCACCATGTCATTATGGAAGGCCAGCCAAGTCAACACACTTAGTATCACACCATTTACTGTCAGTTTCTTTGTAAATTATATTTTAAACTTTGTCATTGTGTCTATATCCTAGATTACTACTTTAAATGGCTGTAGTTGTATAATGTCTATAATTCCTGACTGGATCAACCAAGTCAACACACTTAAAATCAGATCATTTAACTGGCAGTTTTTTTTTATATCTTCATCATAGATTCTAGTAACAGTACAATAGCTGTAATTTCAAAATGTTCCCCAATTTCCATGTGAAATGAGCACCATGTTCAATAAGGTCAGCCTGGCCAACATACTTACAATCAGATCATTTTACTGTCAATTTTGTTCAAAAGTCACTTTAATCTTTGTCATGTCAATGTCACAGATAAAATGTTTTAAAATTCATATTTAAAATATTTTACAGCATCAACCACATCTAACCACATTTTATCAGACCAATTTGCTGTCAACTACACTTACTATATTTAACATGTATCTATACTCAAGTATACATTCAATATACATCTACACTCAGTGTGACAAAAAATGCACACTTTTCATGTAAAATGAACAGCTGGAACAATGCAGCCTTTTGAACTCTCGCACACCTGCCACGCCTTCCTCCTGCAACAGCAGAATACGTGTACAGAGATACGCCCCTCTTCTTATTGGTCGCCACAGGACCTATTATGGAGGAACTATGGAGGGTGCCTGATTGGGTATCCCTGTGACCAGTTTGATGATTTTTCCTTGTTCTATTTAGATTGTTTATTTAGTTTGTTCTATTAGCTTTAGCCTCTCGTCCATTTGATTAGCCTAGTCTTCCCTTCTTAGTTTTCATTACCTTGTTACTGTTTGTAGGTTTAGTTTCTGTAATTTAGCTTAGTCTGTTTGTGTTCATCATTATTATAATTATAGTTAGTATTGGTTGTGCGTTTGTAAGCTTTTGTCTTTACCTATAGCTGTTGGCCCAGTTCAGTATAGCCCATGTGTTTGTATGCTTGTCTTGTTTTATTCTACCTTATGTTACCTAGTTGTATGTCATATTATTAATAAATCCCCGTTTATGCATTTCTGTGTGTGTCCGCACCTCATGTCTGTCTAAGCCCTACGTGGTGTTACAACAGCATAGCCAACACACCTAAATAAAATAATTAAACCCCACAAGGTTAAGACATATAGGAAAACTTTGTTTTTGTTTAGTTTTGTTTCTTTTGCAAAATAAATTGCACATTTCCAGATGGAGACATTTTTTTTGTACAATAATTGTACTAACATCCTGTTTAAAATTTCTATACAACTTTTCTTTGTACATCTCTTCATGAAAAGTTTAAATGGAGCAAGCCGGGTACAGCCATTCCTCATCCTTTGACAGCATGGCAGATATAGGTATATTTGCAACCACTCCAGAAAATTACTGCATTCTTCTCCATTGTGAGAGGTTTGACATATGCAGTAAATGCAGACATATGCTTCGAGTATCAGTACTACTTTTGAGACTAAGGTACTTTAGTGTGTGCCAGTCATCAGTGATTTAAACACTAGAGCTCTCTCAACCGCTATCTTGGAAAGATGCATACAGCCCACAAGAGCTGCAGTCTGGCTGCTGAGGAACTTGTGGTAGAGAAATGGTAAACTCCTGCTCTTTGGTGTGAGTCATCCAGGTAATATTTTGTTGTGTGTCTTGTTGATGATCAATTCATTTTCACCAGATAAAATTTTACTTACTATCATACAATGATTGTATTGTGTGTGCATTATCTGCCAACTACCCAACCATACTTTGGCCCAGAATAGGCCAGGGTAGACTGGAAACCCTATACGTGAGGAAATTGCTGGGACAAATAATAACACACTGTGTCAATATGTTCATCTGTCTTTGTTAAGAGCCTCCTGGAGGCTCGTAAGATTTGGAGGTTTTGACACACGCTGGACTGCTATTTGCTCTCCAGGCCATCTTCTCCACTGAGGCACATCATTTTGTACTTGTGCAGGCAATCCAAGTCCCTGAGCAAGACATGTGTTTGTATTGAAAAAAAGTATTGAAGGTACTAAGTGGACAGGCTACAAGAATATAAACTGCTTCACCTTTTGAGGCTGATCTTTGTGATACAAAAACATTTCTATTTTTTTATTAAATGTGTAATGTTTCCTTCTGATGTTTTCTCTATTGTACAACAGTTTAGCATCTTGCTTTTTTACAATTATTAGTTTTTTATTTTATGTTTTTTATTAGTTTTTCCAAGTTCTTCTAAGATGGACACCTCTGGATTCAGTCTTTGTTGTTTTTTGTCCTCTTAGATATTACACTCATTTTGAAGATTGCACAAGTTAGTGGAACATAAATTAATACATTCATGTGTAATCAAATGTTTAATTATGGAGATACAGCCATTTAAAAGCGGGTTCTGTAATCTAGGATCAAAGTAGAACTAAAAAGGAATTTAACAGCAAAAGGATCTGATTTTAAGTGTGATGACAGGGCTGCTCTTCCTGAATGACAAGGTGGTCATTCTAGTCAGGAATTGTGGATATTTTTAAACTACTACCTTTTAAAGTAGTTCCTATAATCTAATTTGATCGTTGTGACAACAGAAGCGGTCCAGCTTTACATTTTAAGCTCTGTAGAAATCATATTGTCTTAATAATAGAAGTGCAAGTGAGCTTTTTAGCTTCAGAGAGCCTTTAGCGTCTGATAGCCAGACTATGAAAATATGTGTCCGATGGCGTTACCGCAGTGATTATATGAAATATATGAAATATGAAATATCTAAAATTGAACTTAAATATCTAGCAGTGTGAGCTGGTTAACGTTACACTGACCTAACGACATGTACTACTATAAAACAACATTACTACTATATAACACCGTATTAACATCATAAGTAACTGACTGAAATACCTGCAGTTGCGCTGTTTGCATGGTAATTCATCTATGTCTTTAAATGATGATTACATTTATAAATGTTAAAAACATAAGCTATTAAGGCCAGCCAGGTTCATATATTCTTCTACTGCTGCAAACAGGCTGCACTGCACGTATATCGCCACCTCTCGCAATACAAAACTCATTTTACACGAATGCAAGACAGCAAGGAAGAAGGAGAGAATAAATACAAAAGATTATGATGTGTGTTTCAAAGTTAATATGAAAACACATGTGACTTTAAATGAAGTATATTTATCATTTTACTGCAGCAGAGAACGTTGAAAGTTGGGGTTAAGGATAATGCCAAAGTATATAGCATCATATAGCATATAGCATTCAAAATAGCAGTTTTAAATCGGCCAGGTTTTCGTGATGTATACATTCAAATTTAATACCTATGCTGTATTTTGTAACACAATATTTCTATAGTAAAGTAAAATGCATATAAAACAAGCGTTTTTAATCAATTTCATATATAATGTTTACTGATTAGAAGAAACCATTAGAAGAATCAATGTCAGAATTTCATTGTCTAGTCCTGAGATGGACTGGAGCCCTTTTCAGGGATGCCTGCCTTGCACCAAGAGTTTCCTGATAGAACTGATTCCACTCCTATAGAACTCAAATAAATCTCTGAATATGAAGGGCAAGAACCTTTTAACCATCAAAAGTCATTGCATTAAAGCATGTTGCATCAGCATGTTGTTTTTCCTATATTCTACCTAAAGTCAAACACGCAAATACATAATCTTCAAGTTTTTATTAAATCCAAATATATGCTCACAAGGCATTGGGGAGGAATATTGAATGACTATCATGGTACATAATGGAAACAGGTCTGTAGATAATGTTTTTTACTACTGATTTGTCAAGATATTTCATAATAAATGGTAATAGCTTTCTGCTGGCAGGCTAAACATTTCTGCTGGGGTAATTGTGTGAAAGGAAAGTTATTGTAAATTATTGATGATTTAATAATATTTTAATTTCACTTTAATAATAATAAATGTTATCTTTTCTTGATTCTTTGAATTTAACTCTTAAAGTTAACTTTTAGCACTACAAAATATCATATCGTATCATCTCATGTCGCTTTTTCTGCATTAGTTGCCTGTATTAGCCATATTCACTAACTGGTCAGACATCACTTATTTTTCTTATGCCGAGTTGCTTTCTCTATAGGCAAGCAGAAGATATGCATAGGTATGTTTTTGTAGTAGCTTGTCACCCATGGCCTGTAAAAAACAAGGAGATACATAGTTTATTGTATCTTTTAATTGTAATTTTTTTAACAAAATATAGAATTGCACATTTACTATTTGCTAGCTTTTGTTATATTTTTTAAAACATTTACTGGGTAGCTGTTCAAACATAATTGATTATCTAAACATATGTTTTGGACTGTGGGAGAAAACTGAAGATTTTATAGAGAAACAGCAGTAATCACACAGAAAGGACTTGGACAGCTCCAGGCAACAGTTCTACCTATACTGAAACACGGTGCTGCTTTAATACAGTGAGTTAAATCCATTTCAAATAATGTGCTACAATTAATAACATAAATCCTTCTTTCTCTTCTGAAAATTGATTACTGGCTGCAACTGAAATGGCTTCAATGTGTAGTACTTGCACCAAGTTGTACCTAAATGCAATATGTATAGAAATGTTTTTTTTTCAGGAAAACAACACACCCTTCATCTCATCTGCTTTTGTCTTTCCACTTGGGTCTCTACTGATCATTTTTAAACCCTCCAAGAGGGCCAGTTAAAAGATTTTGATGTCAGGAATCATGAAACGAGCAGTTTTGATTTCTCTCCTATTAACACACCACGATGGGGAAATTTGCATAAAGTTTGCAAAAAGCACCCTGGCACCACCCCTTACCGGTCAACACCCACCAGAGCCCCACCTACTAGGTAAATTGAAAATCTGCCATTACTGGTTTTGCATCTGTACCAGATTTCACAGTTTTGCTGGACTTTCCTCCTCATTGCGAGTTTTACTTTAGGATCCCGCACCCAACAGAAAGTTTTGGATATTGATCTGCATCACTCCAACAAATCTGTTTACAAACCGTTTCTGTATCTGGTGACTGATCCATTTTACTCATAACCTACAAACAAAATTAATTTTTAATAAATGAGGCCCTGTGTGTGCCTTTTTTCACTTAGTTTATTTTTGTGTTTTCCTGTTTTATCTTACTGCTGTAATCAGAATCAATAAAGTCTTTTCATCTTTGCTCTGTACTGTATATGGATTTTATTAACCCCTAACTCCATCCCTAATATCCTCACATGAACATCTAAATGGCTTTGCTCTGTTTGATATGGATATTGGAGTATTAGAGCAGTCATACTTAGCAACACGTTGGCTGAGGCTGAGGAAGCACAGACTTCTCAAGTGTTGATGGATTTCTTCCTGCCTTATTATGACCAGTTCTTTCTGTCTTTCATTCTGTCTAGAGAGCTTACGCCTCAGCTCCTCCTCAATACACACCAGCTATTCAACAATATCATGTCACACTCAAGCATACGGACACACGCACACACACAAACAACCAAAAAACACACAAACATACACTCAATCTTAAAGCTGTTTGTTCCACACTGAAGACAGACAACTGTGTATGAAATTGTATGAAACTGCACAAATAGCAAGGCTACAAGTATAACTTACCTGAGGAAGCCACAACCCTTCTGTGACAACACCCTGTAGAAAAAAGAGGCTAAATAGCATTTCTTTTGAGCACATAATTGTACCATTAATAGAAAATAAATGCAAAAAAACCCAACAAGATAGTGAAGAATAGTGGGGTTTTGGGCTTCTGGCACTGGGATGTGTTCATGGCATAATGTAATCTAAAAACTACCCTTATTATTACTATTATACAAAAATAATTTTGGTTGACGTGACCAAACCCCAATATTGAAAATGCAAAAAAATATTTTAAATCATGTATCATTTTAACACATGGAAGTAGGTGCATGCACTGACATGAATATATTTGCTCCCAAAATTGACACAGACTATCCAGAAATAAACAAAAAAATGTTGTCAGCGAAAACCTAGCAATCTGCCATCACAGATCTAATGACAAAGAAAATGTTCAGAAGCTGTGAAATACAGAACTGTATATCGAACCGTCCATGTAAATAAACAAATTAACACTTATGTCACATGTGTCACACAACTAGACTACCTAATCTGCTGGCCAAACTGCCCTTTAGCGCAGAGGGATAAAGGGCAGATGATTGTCAGCTGGCAGGTTGACAAATTAACAATCTACAAAATCTCAGTGTCACCTTCTCACGTTCAAACTAGATCATGAAGAGACATGATTCAGAACATGACCCTCCTGGTCAGCTACCATTACATTACATAAAGTGTAAGCCTTGCTTGACTTACCTCATCCAATAAGCTACTGTTCTTTAATTCAGACAGTTGGGAGTGTAGTGCATCTAATGCAGTATCTTCACTGACTGTCTTTTGAGCAGAGTCAGTTGGTTTGTATGCACAAAAACTGAAACAAAAAATCTGTTTTTAAATTTATGTATAACAGCCATGTGTTTGCTCTTGCTGTCTTCACATTGTACAGTAATTATTTACAAATTTCACTCATTTTGGTTTGGTGATCCTGCCATAATCAAAGTCACAGAGAAGTGCCACGAGTAAAATCCTAGAACAAATAATGAGCTCACATTAACCACGGGTAATGTGTATATGAATTGTGTGTCATTTTTGTCTTTAAACCAAATGGTATTGTAAGTGTGGTATTTTGGTTACATTGACCTGTTCCAAATTTTTACAAGAAGGTACCTGAAACTCAATGGCCTTAGCTTACTTTTTGTGTTTAACATATACACATTAAAAAATACCCACATACACAGGCACATGCCCAGACAGACAGACAGACACACACACTTCCATGCACTCTTTACCCTCTGTCATGTATCCACCTGCAAACCACATAAAATACTTTATCATGCCTAACACCTGCCCCTAAATGATGAAGATAAAGAGAGTTCCTATTTGAAGTCAGGCACACAGCGTTACAGGAAGTTGTCTAAGAATATAAGGATAATTTAAAAATCAATTCGGAAATGGAATTTGAAGACTGCACCACTTTGAATATGCACCACATGTATGCACCTTAAAAGTAGCACCACATGTGGTTGCTGGTGGAGGCCAAGAGTCAGTCAAGGAAAAAGCCCCTTTTCTATTATCTCTTCCATTAATTCATGAATAATTGCAACCGGTGGCAAGGAGGGGGGCTGCAAGGTGGGTGAACCATCAAAGGACAAAGTAAAACGACTTCCTTAGTTGCAAGGACTATACCTTAGTTGTTTATACACATTTCCTAGGAAAAAGTTAAATAAAACAAATAATTTATTAGTTAGGTCATTAAA
>JAYDZG010000001.1:26109414-26120438 GCA_034509265.1 Microcambeva bendego | reverse complement strand
TATCCACACAGGTGGACCACCAACAGCTCAGTAGCACTGCTCACACACACACACACACACACACACACACCATATGGTTACCTTCTGTGACTATATTCCTAAACAACTCTCAATATGTAAAAACTACTCACTTCATCTGCAAGGTTACTGGCATGTTAATTGGGATGTGCTTACTGATGGGGATTGAATAGGTGTAGTTGCCTTTGCTGTAAGCAATGAATAGGTTAACAGGATACAGATAAATTGGTATTTATTGATCTTAATGATAATAATTAACCCATCACTTACCGAGACATAGACCAGTCTAAATAGTAATGATCTATAGCCTGCTGGTTTTGAGTAATATGTATCGACTGAATTGTTGTGTTTGTCCCTGTAGAAAAAGTTCGGAAAGAAACACAGTTAGCTCCAGATAAGAAAAATGTGTGATCTGTTAATTTTCTTAAATCTGTATTAATTGATAAGTAGGAACAAGATTGAAAATGTTTCCACTGATCAATTACATTGTTCAGTTCAGTTCATCCTAATTAGGTTCGGGGAGAGGTCTTATCCCAGCTTTTCAACGAGCTCAAGGCACACGGTAACACCCTGGATGGGGCACCAGTCCATCGCAGGTACCTACAGGATTCAGTGTTTCCAATTAACCTGGTAGCATTAAAACTTTTATGACAGTTTTAATGGTTTGGGAAGTGTTGCAGGTGGTTGCAGAGTTTGGTTTATTTAACTTACAGTCAGGAAAGAGATGGAACAGTTTTTGTTGAGTATAATCTAAAAAAGATAAATTCATTAAATCAAAATCACACCATAAAGAGAATAGCAATACCAGTGTCCAACTATTGTAAAGCGATATCGCACCTGATGAATTTTCTTTCATGTATGAAGGTGTTTGTATAAACTCTGAGTGAACAGATGAGCTTGTGACAGGCATGTGGGTGCTAGATGCAGTATGCTGGCAACAGTAAACTTCTTCAGAGTAGAACACGCTGGAGAAATCGATGTCTGGAGGCCAGGGTCCAGGTGAAGAAGTAGTGAAATCTGTTGGGAATTTCAATTTATAGAAAATAAAAAAGGGGGGAAAAATTATAGTGCACTTTGATATGACCCAGTATTTGTTTTTGTGCAGTTATTAAATGTAATAATTTAGAAGCCTAGTAAAACACTAGTAAAAAGTTTTGTATAAATGGTTATTGCAAACAATAGCAAAAAAAAGTTTAAGCATGAAATTATACCTGGTGCACTTTAACTTTAAGATTTGTTGTAACAATATTTTGGTTGCAATGCTTACAATATTGACAATGTGAAAAGGGGTAGCACTATTGTTAACTGAATTTTAATGCAAAGTATCTAAATATAATGACGATTACGGATTTTACTGTTTGTTGTTATCTGCCCAGGTGAAGCAGAGGGAGTTTCCTCTAGCACTGAATCCCATAGTTGCTGGAGGGTGTGTGGGGGAGGATTCATAAAGCGAACATGCATGGATAGAGTTTCAATCTGCAAATACTTATTTATACCCTAATTGGTTGAGAGTTAGTTCTTTATGGGTCCAGAGATTGCCATGAAAACATTGCCCATATCATAATGCTGCCACAGCAGTTGAAATACTCATGTCATAATATTGTGACTTGGTAGAGTACATCTGTTTATATTCATAAAGTGACATTATTTTTTAAGTGCTGTATGTAATAGAGTTAAAGTAAATTCATTTTACTGCTTTTGATCTTTGACAACAATGTTATACCTGTTGTCAACGTTTCTGTGGTTGTATAGACTGGAAACACACTGGAGTTACTTGTGCTAAAGCAGATTTAAAGACAGAAAGGTCAAAGTAGATCCAACATGATTGTAAAGAACATAGTATAATAACAAAACAAGTGTACTAAAGATGTACTAAATAACCTGAATAAAAATGCCTTTTTATAGATTGCACTGTACCTGGAACCAACATCTAAGTCTGGGTCTTCTCTTAATGTGAGCATGTAGAGTGTAGTAATACAAATAGCACTGAAACACAACCACATTAATTTAATCACAGTAATAAGTATAAATCATTACTACATTTGAATCACATATTGAAAAAAACATACTCTTCTACAGCATGCAATTGAAAAAAAAAGTGTAATTAGCATTAGTCATCAACTTGTCCCTTCTGATGTCTCATTTTTTTAGCCACATCAGGTCATCAAGGATAGAAGGTCATGTAAAATTCACTGGATTGTTGACAAATGTAAAGCCTAAGACAGCTAACACTTTTTCAGGAGGGGGGTGTTTTGCTTTCTGCTGGTACATTAAATGTTAACAAAGAAACCATGGATGGAACACATTGTCTAAAACTAGCAAAAAAATACTCTTCCCTGTGTAAAAGACCACTATTTATGCTAAATGATATCCCATCAAAGAGAACTGCAGGTGCACAGGGGTAAAACATCATATCAATGCCGACAGCTCAAACTCGCAAGTATAAATGTCAGTCTGCTACCAACAGGCCGGGTACCTAAATGGACAATACATATACATTTTTAATTATAATGGCGCAACATGTGTTATTTTGTTACATTTAAAATATTTTGTATTTAAGGTATTTATTTAAAGTGTTCTTTTTAGTGCTTTGTTCTGTTCCTTTTTTAGGGCCGACAAAAAATGGTATTCGGGCCAGGTCTACTAAGAAGAGAGGTCAGCAGCAATAGATGATCAGCAGTATTAAGGCATCTGTAAGGAAGTGGGTAAAATAACATTAAAAATGACTCACCAAAGTGCCATTATTGCCACAAGCAGAATAATAGTAGCTTGAAATAGCCTGTGCTGGAGACAGTACTGGTATTTGTCATTTAAAATATCCTACACAAAGAAACAATGTTTTTAGACAAGACAAACAGAATATTATCAGTCCAAATAAAGTAATTATTAAGTATTACTTACTTTACAAGACTCCACCGAAGAAGACTTTTCTGGGGAAACAAATGAATGGCTTTTGTTGCTTTCTCTGTAACACAATTATAAATACATGTATTAATAAACTCTGTTTTATGTGGGTGTGTAATAAAATTAATATAAAATCTTGGGTATCAGGCCTAAATTTTCAACTACCTTGTTGTTGATTCATCAACCACCTTATGTTCCCTTTGTGTGAACTGAGTTTTAAATCTGGTTGAAGTGTTTGATGCTGTTGCTGATGTCCTTTCCCAGGGTGAAGGTATGTAATTGCTAGGAAATTCAATTAGCATGAGGTATAGTTAGTAATGCGGATTTCGAGAGTTCTAGTTTTTGTGTTAGTGCTGCTGCTTCTATACATGGTGTTATAACCATTGACGTCACACAGTAGCATGAAAGTAGGTTATTTAGGTCGTGTGATGACCTTTGTAGTGATGTATGGTGCTATCACTCATGTCTGTTTGCATTTGGGCTGAGGTTGAGGTAGTTGACGAAGCCTTGTAGTGGACCTCTGTTCAAGGTGGTATTTTTGTTCTACATGTCTTCATCTTTGCTTGGGGTTGTTTTTTCGTTGCTGTGTGTTATGGTGTGTTTTTTGGACGTGTCCTGGCAAGGCTGTTTTTTGTCTTACACCCAGTGTGACACCAAACAAACTGGACACACTCTTGCCCAAATCGAAGTGCATTTAAAAAAAAACTTTTTAAATGATGAGGCCGACCTTTAGCAGATCGTGCACATGACCTTATCAGGTTGTGATGACCTGTTGACTGAAAAAGTAGATCTCAAGCTATGGGCACCCCTGACGTAAACACATGTCTCTCAGACTTTAAATTGATAAAATCTTTAGAAATAAAATCTGTCAGAAACAAAATCAAGTGTTTTGTGGTGTGTTTAAGTGAAACTTTTTTGTGTTCTGTGTGAATTCACCGCTTAATAGAAGCTGTGTTTTTGGAACGAACACTTCCCGAGTTTTTTAACTTGGCTAGACGAGCATTCCACACCTCAAGCTCTTGAATGCGAGTCTCAAGATTATCTGTGAGCTTGCATAACTGCTTCACAGCCCCTACGTTCTCCATGAAGATTTGCTCCTGTGAAAAAACAGCAGAGAAATTAACTGCTATGATATATTTTGTGTACTGAAAAAAAAACAAAACATAAATATCTTTGCAATATTTCCAACAACCTAGGGCTAAACTTAATTTTCTTTACAAACTGTAGAATTGCATATTATTAACACATGTTGCTTATATACACACCTAGCCCTCCAAAAGTATTCACACAGTGAGGCCAATTCCCTTCTTTTAGCCATAGACTAAAATATTTGGGTTTGGCATTTAAAGATACATAAGAGGTAACACATTAACATTTCAGCTTTTATTTCCAAGTATTTACATCAGGATCTAATGCAAATTAAAGAAGAGAGCACATTTCGTCTGAACCCACTTGTGAGCAAAAGAATTGGAACATGTGACTGTAAGTCATGTTTTATTGTACTGGTGTGTCCTTAAATATTGAGTTTTCAAGCAACAAATAGTGCTGAATGTCTAAACTCAGTTTCCGATTTGCTTGAGAATTGTTTTTTTGACTGATTAGACAAAGATGAACCTTTATCAATGTAATGGAAAGGCTAAAATTTGGGAAAATAAAGAATATGCTCATGATCTCAAACAGACAAGCTCATCTGTGAGACACAGTGGAGGTGATGCTTGGTAAGGAGGTAAGGCTTGAGCTTGCATGGCTTCTTCCGATGGGCTCATTAATCGTCATTGATGATGTCACACATGATAGCAGCAGTATAATGAACTCAAAAGTCTACAGAAACATTTTTGTTTTTTAATTTAAAGAAATATGCTACTAAACTGATTGGGAGATCCTTTATCTAGCAGCAAGATAATGACCAAAACAAACTGCAAACAAAGGATTAGGAGAGTTTTAACTATTTTGATGTATGACAATGCTTATTTATATATGTTAATTTGTCTATATTAAAAAACAAACTACAAATGTAAAATATGGTGTTCCACAGGGGTCAGTTCTAGGACCTCTCTTATTTACACTCTATATGCTACCATTAGGAGAGATAATTCATAAACATGGCATTGATTTTCACTGTTATACAGATGACACACAGCTGTATATGTAAGCCAAACCTAACAACATGAACACAATCACAGCTTAGATGTAAAAAACTTGGTGTAACAATAGATTCAGATATCTAGTTTAATACTCACATCAATAATATTACTAGAGTTGCTTTCTTTCCTTTGCATAACATCCCTAAAATAAGAAATATACTCTCTGTAAATGATGCTGAAAAACGTCTAACTGGATTCTCTGTTAGATTTATAAACAAGCTTCAGTTCATTCAAAATGTGGCAGTGCGAGTGCTAATTGAGCGCTACAACCCAGCATGCTCACTTTGTTAACAAGATGCAAAGTTATAGTTCCGAGAATTAAAAGCTGGTGGGAGCATTTAGTATCTGGTTACGGTCTCAATGTTCAAGTCTAGGTTAAAAACATGACATAGTTATTTACTCAGGCTCTTGATTAGTCTTCAAACTAGGGAGGTGTGGCTCCAGTCCTGGGCATCTGGGGTCTGGGCAGTCTAGTGCTCTCAGGTTTGTCAGATTTCCTGGCACTGCTTGTTTGCTTCTGGCTGCCTCTGATTTTACCTCCAGGGCTGGGGCTGTCTACCCAAATATAGACAGATGACCAGAGCTTGTGAGCTTATTCATGTAAACTTTTGGTGATAAGGGATGTTGGGTTGCTGTCATTCTGCTTCTCCTGTACCTTCACTTAGGGTTGATGATGGTGGGTGAAGTGGGCACTGATGTCCTCTGAAAGCCTTCATGAACTTGTCACCTCCTCGCTCTCCCTTTTACTTATGCTGTAAGAATTAGAGGTGCTGGAGTCGTAGCTATTCTCTGTAAAGCTGTTTACTCCTAATGATTTTACTTTTTAACTACCTTTTCTGTTGTTTTACTCTGTTCTGGCAGAATCCTGTTCACCCTCTCAAGGATAAAGACTGAATTCATGAATCACGTGCCAACAGGGCTGGGGTTTTTGGTCTGGTGGTCCTGAACTCTGTAAAGCTGATTTGTGACAATGTCTATTGTAAAAAGTGCCATACAAATAAACGGACTTGACGACTATATCTATATGTTAAATGTTTTGTTTGTTTTAAATTCGCTTTCAACATTTACTGTTTTCTGGTACGTTGCACTAATTCAGTACGTTAACCATTTTTGAAGGGATTTTTCCTTGAATGGCTTAATCAAATCTAATTGACATCAACAACAATATTAATAATATTTTTTGTTGAATTTTAAGTACATTGTCAATAAACTGTGACAACCTTTTAATGTAAAATGTTTAGTGCACAATGCCAGTTTATTCAGTGGCAACAATAACAAAAAAAAATTTGTATTAGGGATTTAACGATACACTCATGATGTAATGCGTTTGACCATACTGGGTTAACAATATCATTTTTTCCTGAATTTTTAAAACAAAATGAAAATGAAGACAATTATGACAGTACCATTTTCATATTTCTCTTAAACAATAAAATAAAATACTGTATATGTATTTATTTTTATTTATCTAAATAATAAATGCCCTTTTATTTCTGAGTACAAACTATACAAAACATTGCATGTATTTTAATTCAAAATTGAATTTTGAATTAAGCCTAATTTGTCTGGAAAACCCCAAATCTGGCAACCAGGCATATAGCGCCAGTGCCATCGACCAGGTGAGGTATATGGCACCAGTGAATATTGATTCAATATACATCTCAAATCTCTGGGAATCATTGATCTTTTGAATCGGTTATTAACTTGAGGTGAATCATTACAACCCTTGCATTGGTTAAAATTTGTAAAGGAGAATTTGCTTAGCTATTTATTTATTTTTAATTACAGACATTTTACCTTTATTTTCAGTTTAATTATTTGCCTATGAACACAAAGACCCCTGCACAAACTACAAACTTAATATTGCATAACTATAGATACAACATAACTCTTGGATAAATTAATTAAAGACATAAGTGCTTTTACAGGTCTGCTTTAAAAGGGATACACTCACTTTGTCCACCATGAGGAAGTTAGGAATGTTCTGTCCATCCAAGCAGTTAACATCCCCTATGTCTCTCACCGCTGTGGGTAGTAGCTCCTTTAATTCCTGTGCTATAATGCCTGATGCAGAAATAAATAATTCACTTAGTATATAAATAAACATTTTTATAATTTGGAAAAATTAAATTGTTAAACATATTATCAGTTTAAAGTGTTAGGATCCCACCGCGCCCATTGAGCCGTGTGCTGGTTCGTGGCATAGTCTTGTTGGCTTCTCTCAAGACATATGCTGCTGTGGCCGACTTTCCTCTGTTGCAATCCTGACCTCGTCTGATATCCGGAGTGCCATTTGTGGTGCAACAGATGCTTTAATCTAGTGCAGACTTGCGAGCTGCATACAGGCTTACGGCATAGCCGGTGTTACAGATTGCATCCCTCCACCCGAGCTAATTAGATCACAGCTCATTAAGGCTGATGCCGCATCCAGTGTGCGTTGTCCAGCAGACGGGGCTTCACTGGTTTGAATCCGGCTTTCCATTTTTATACTGCCTTTGTTTTTAGTTTGTTTTATGTTCTGTTATTTAGTGTTTATTAAATGATACATTTCCCTGCTGATTCTGCATATTTGTGTCCTCTAATCTATCCACATAACAGAAATGTATTTATTTGATCTTTATTTCTTCTTATTTCTTCTTTTTTCATATTATAGTGCATTACTCAAGGGGATTTATGTTGTATGTGTTCTTTTATACTTTTTTCATCCTTTTGGTAAACTATAAATAGTAATCATAATTGAAATAATGTATATAATACATAATATTTCTAGGAGCAGAAAATTGAAAATACAAAAGTAAATGGGTGTCAATTTATTTTCTTGGATGTATATCAGCAATACAGATTTGGTTTTACTTACTACATAAAACATTAAAAGGCATTTTTCCAAACAAACCTGTTTCATGTGTCTGGTTGATTCCCATCTTTGACGCAAACTCAGGTTTGTAGTCATACTCGACAATCCTCATCTGAGCTATTCTTTTAAGCTGTTCTGTGGAGTCTACCTGTGAATCATGTCCAGTATTTACAATGTTAATATACTTTGTCTTATACACAGGTGTTTCAAGTCACTGCAGATTTTGTCACCTCATGGATGTTCTCCTTGGCTCTTCTGTCTGAGGGGTGCAGGACTGTGCCCATTATCTTAGCATTTCCACAGACCACCAGGGCCTCATCTGGGGCATCTGTGTTGATGCCCACCCACCCCTGGTACACCACTGAATCTGAAGTTTGTCCTTTCTGCCAGAGGACCTCACTGTCATTTTCAAACTGCCCCGGGTTGGATGCCTTCCAAAAACAGAGTGGATCATATAGGACCATTACAGTTGTGTTTCAATTAGAAGATGTTTAAATAGTGAATTGCAGATGTTTGGAAATTCTGGCATACAAAAACAATACACAGTACGAGATGGATATTTGTATTAATGTACAGCATAGGTAAAACTATGTGTCAATATTTTGCTGCAAAAGGTTGGATGACCAGCAAATGTTGAAAAAAAAAACTTTAATTTTTTTTTTAAATACTCATACACAAAATAGTGAATTACAACATGACACACGCAAAAGCCAATTGTGAAGAGATTACGTATTACCTATAAATTGATGCTAAACTTACCCTGACAATTATTCTCTCAGATATATTTGCAACCAGCAGATAACTCTTCTGGTTTACAACAGCATAAAGGCCAACCACAAGCAGAAAGTACCTAACAAATAGAACACAACAATTCAATGGAGATTAAAACACCCAGACAGCCTGGATATTAAAACTGTCTTCTATGACAAAACATTTTCAATGATCTGTGTGTGCTTTTAAATTAGACTACGACTGGGCTAATTACCTCTGTTCAGGATTTGGCTTTCCCTTTTTCCTCATGTTATTAGCAGTGGTCTCACTGAAGTGTAATCTTCCAAGAGTAATTTTGGTGATTTTATTTCCAGGCAAGTCTACTCTGAAATACATAGTAAAAGTGCTGTGAGTTACTAATGTCTGATATAGAACCCAAGTCAATCAAAACTTTAATGAGGCTACTTACTGAACTGGCAGGAAAGGTTTTTTACTGCGATCTGTCTGTGATTGCTCTATGGTGATCTGGTGACTCTGGGCCTCAAACTGAAGAACATTTAAAAGTTAAACATTTGCATTATTGTTCATTTTTATTATTATAAATGCATGTTTTGCATTTAGAGAATCTGGTTTAAAAGTAATAATCAAAGAATTAACCCCATATTTGTCATGTTTTGTCTGATCAACTTCATTCGTTAATATATATTTAAGGCCTGCACCACAATCCAAAAAAAGGTGTTGATAGTATCACACCTAAAATTTATTAAGACCAAGAATACCAAGGGATTAAGTGTGTTGGGTGTTACTTTGTCCTATTCTTCCTGCAAAAAGATTTTAAGATGTGTAAGAGTATACGGTTGTAGTTGGTGCATTTTTTTTGGATGGTGGATTCTTTTGGATGGTGAGTGTATGTTTACAAATTGAATAAAGACCAGATGAAATGTAAGACAAAATGCATTTTAATTTGATTTCTTTGTTTTTTCATGAACAAATCTTTTATTATTTAGGGCTGTACACCAACCTTGACTCCAAAGACTTTGACGTGGAAACTGTCTATAGACATAGGATCTGCTGGTGTCTTGACATATTTGGGATCTCCAACCATTCCTATGTGCACTGTGATTTGAAAATGGTTCTTCTTCTGGCAGACAAATGCTTCATCAGCTGGTGAGTAGCTAAACCCTTTATCTGTTTCCACATGGTAACCTGGAGGTAGACTGTGAATGCACAACCAATTATATAAATATATAAATGACAAATTATGGAGTTGAACATTGTCGAATGTAAACAGTTTAGTAGGTTAAAACAATAGTAATTAAATGGAGAAGTTCATCATAATAATAATATTTTTTTGCTCTGTCCATGCATTATAATCTTACCTCTGTGATATTTGGTCTCTGTGGAGCTAAGACCTTGAGCCCTATCTTACACCCTGCGCAAGACGCATCGCAATGCTCATTGATATCTTACACCCCGTGACCAGTCTATTTTCATGCCTTGCATCTGCGTCATTAAAAAAGCAATGGTGCTTACACCAATGGGTGAAAATATTAACGTTAATGGAAAAAAACAAGACAACAGTTAACAACCTAAAAGGCTGGTAAAAGGTAAAAATCAGATTGTGCAAAAACTGCCCTCAATGTTTCCAACCAAAACATAAAATAGCTGAAAAGGGATTTTATCATCCCCCACTTTCAACATTTAAATTTTGTATGACGTATGAAAATAGTAAACTGGTAAAAAGGTGTTTTAGGGCCAATGATCTTCTATCCACATTCCTTTGAATTTTGGATAAAAAAAAACATTTATATTTTGTATTCAATTAAGAACAAAAAAACAACCACTGGATTTATCTGGTGTGTTATAAATTTTAAAAGCTTACAGAGACTGAAAGTTTATGTTGTAGAGAGTACTCCACTCTTTTGGTTGGTACTGGCTCCATAAAAGTTGTCTATAGGGACTCACTACTGGACTTCCACTGGCATCAACATCATCTGATTGCATCTCACCCATGCCTCTTTCAAGACCTACAAACAGAAAAAAACATGAACACATACTTAACTTGCATACATAATCTAATTATTAGAATTTCTGTTAACCATTTAATCCTCACCAAATAAAGTGTCTGTCCTAATTACTTCTTCATGTTCATTTTCATCTGTATTCCCATCAAAGGAGTTTGAGCATCTTCTTTTTTTTCTTTCAGGGAATATGTCCCTAGTAAAATAAACAGGACTCTGTATACATGAACTAAAAAAATAGGTAGACACCTATAATTTCAAGACTACTAAGTATGCTTCTAAATATTTTACAAAACATAAAATGAACCCCCGATAATTCGTGGTTCAGGGTTTAAACTACCAATACTTTTATAGTAAAATGTAACTCTTATT
>JAYDZG010000001.1:26072824-26083020 GCA_034509265.1 Microcambeva bendego | reverse complement strand
TTGCTGGTCAACTATTGTAATAATATACAGTACACCTACACAAACTACAATAAGTACAGCTATGAATGCTGAAAAAACCTTCAGCAATTAATTCCCAAACAGTTTTTGGTTAATAATTAAGCCACATTAACAAAATACTGTTTATTTTATTAAAACTAGACTACAATGTTAGTATAACCTTCTAATACCTGCAATTGCAAACCCTTTTATCTTTTAATTGCATTTATAAAATGTAAATAAAGTTTTTCCTTAAACACTGTCACAGCATTTAGTACAGAATAACTGATTTAAAGGGGCAGTGGTAAGTTTTATAGATTTGGTGATTTAGCGACACAGTGGTAAGAATGTGTAGCTTCACCAAGCATGCGGAGGAATACTTTTTAAAACGCGAGGTGTGCTGCGTCTCCTGTCAGAGCTGATGGATCTGTCGAATAGTCAGAGGTCGGAGTAAGTCAGTCGGGGGCCCAGATTGGGGGGTTTTCTGTAAATTAGGAAAATTTTGTTCGACATTGGCAGGGGAAACACTTTGACATGCTTTTTGGCTGGGAACCATAGTTGCAATCTGGCAACCCTGAAGCTTTTAGTGAGAGTGCAGTCCAAAATGATGACATAAGAGAATCATATACTATTGTCATTCTTGTCAAGTTGATAACTGTACTTAGGTTTTAATCCAAGGTTTGGTTGGACTGTCGCATTTACAGAGCAACAGATGTGAATAGCTGTAAGAGTAAACAGATGGTGAGTTAGAGTTAGTTAATAGCTAATTAGATTGTATCCTGTCATCAGTGAAAGTTATATTAGCTTAATGAATGTCCAGTAGGACAAAAGCCCTGCATCACTTTTAAAGCCCCTTCAGTCATGAAGCTCCATCTTACAAAAGCCTAGTTAATGGTAATCCTTGTTTTACAGAGGATTCTGTCACGCTCTCGTTGAGCTTGCAAGCTCTCTTCACTTCTTTGTCATCATATCTTTGCTCTGACTGTGACTAGTACAGTAAACTCCTTACGTTCCATGAGCACCCACGAATCGTGAAAAATGTGAATTTTGGTTGTGTTGAAGAAATACAT
Source organism: Microcambeva bendego (assembly GCA_034509265.1). Lineage (NCBI taxonomy): Eukaryota > Metazoa > Chordata > Actinopteri > Siluriformes > Trichomycteridae > Microcambeva > Microcambeva bendego. The sequence continues at coordinate 26,081,953 of JAYDZG010000001.1, read as the reverse complement.
ATAAAAACCCATTTTTAAAGGTTAAACACCTAGAATCTAGTTGTAGCTTTGGCTGAAAAGAAGCAAACCAATTAGATTATGGAGCTGTAGCTGTCTTAATTAAACAGCATGGCTGATTCAGGGGTGGAGGTCTTAGTTAAGGCTTAGAAACTGTAGCGCTTTATTTAGTCTGAACGCCCTAGACACGGTGCCCGGGGTGCAGTTAGAGGTTGGGTGCCTTGCTCAAGTGCACTTCAGTCGTTAACTTTCTGATCACAAGCCCAGTTCTCTAATCACCAGGCCCCTTACATTACATAATTAATATTGTATATTAATATGCCTTTTTTAAATGTATATTAAAATACATAATATTGTACCGATGTTACCTCGATACGTACAGTGTTCATACAAGCATGATTTGTTTGGTGTCAGTAGGGTAAATTTAGCTTATTTAAGTAATTTATTTTTCAAAATTAAAGCTGTTCTCTGGTCTTACTGGATTTGCCCATTGTTCTACTTGCCCGGAATACGTTGTGTATGGTTATCTCCATAGCATTGTCAGGGACGCCATCACTTAGCTATGATTCTGTAAAAATCCTGACTTTACAGTCCATAAATCTCTTACTGTGCGTGATGCGCAGTCGTATTTCGTTCACCAAAGACCGCACATAAGTGAGAAATATGCTGGGTAATAAAAGCTGATGATGATGTTATTGTTTCCCACCCCTCTGTTTACGGTGTTGACACCCCCATGCGAGCACTTCTGCCCGGCCGCTTAGAGAGCGTAGCCTCCGGTGTGTTGGAGATCTCGGGTTGAACGTTGGTGATAAAACAATTATATCCGGGTGTCGAAAAAGTAAAGCTGACTCTAAATGGAAAGGAAAATACTGCAGAATTGCAAAATCTGGTACAGACACAAAACCAGCAAACCAAAATGGCAAATCTTCACTTCATCTAGTGGGTGAGGCTGTGGTGGGTGTTGACCGGTCAGGGGTGGTACTTCTGTGTAAAAAAAAACTTCTAATTACACCATTGTGGTCTTGTTTTAACATTCTTAATGGGGGAGAAATCAAAATGGCTCACATGAGAGTTCAGCTTAGGCTGCACTGACATAACTCCAGATCCCTTGGGATTATGCAAAAAGACATGCAAATTCATTTCAATATTTAAGAATGTTGTTTTTTAATATTTTAATGTTTTTCTCAAAAAATGTGTGTACCTTAAGTATTCTCTGCAGAAGCAGTCCAAGTGTTTTGTTCTGCAATGTGCATTATTACTTTTCCTGATGATGATTCAGTAGGTCATATAAAGGAGATGCCTTATTTTGGCTCTTGGTTTAAATATTTTTTCTAGCTTCCCAGTTTTATTATTTGGATGTTTTCTTGTGTAGGTTTAGTTGTGTACATAATCTGAGTGGTTTGATTGAATGTCTTAAGGGTAGTTGTGAACACTGATGATTAAAGACTGGAAGGCTGGGTTTTGATCAGAGAGCTTAAAAGTGTATAGCAGTGCTAATTGTTGCCTTTGATTTTGGAGAGGCTTTCTGAAATGATGTTCTTTAAGCTCCCAGAACTAGTGTGAGACCTTGATGATGGAGTGTAGTGTAGTGTAAAGATGATCAAACCAGACAGTGTTCTGCCCATTATCCGTAAATTCCATGTGTGTGTGGGTGTAGGGGGGTCGAATGACACTTGCCTGAAGTATAGCAAGCAGCCTACAATTAATAACGACCAACTCCCTCACAATAGTGTCATTGTCCATTGTTAGATTCCCTTTGAATGGTAAAATAATAACAATAATACCTCCAGTAGCTTTCCATCATAGTTCAGCTAAAACAAATTCCACACAGGCGTACGTACAAATACTAGAAATCATGTAGTACAAAATGTAGATACAGCTCAAAGATAAATAATAAAGGTTAAGGTTAACGTAATTTAACAAAAGAGTTCATTACTCATGTCCAGCATGTGGCCATTATTAGGTAATCAAATCTGTAAAACTCTAAAAATACTGTTTTTTCACAAACGTTTCTAAAAAAGATATGGCAGATTAACACCCCATCTTATCAACAATGTGAAGACAGTGACACACTGTCTCTCGGAAATTAGGATTGTGAGCAGATCAGTAATCAGCAAGTTTAGTTTTTACCACCTATAATCCCTATCGCTTTTAGTTCATCGGTTTGAATGTCTACAATGATTGTAACAGCTCCATCCATGTAACAACTATTGTCTCCTGGCATTGCCATCAAAGGTCTTATTCAATTCATAGGTTGTCATTGCACAATACTACTTCAGAATATAGTAATCTTGTGTAATTAACAATGTAGTAACTCTCCATTTTAAGGGTCATACGCAGGACCAGTAGTCAGTGGAGAATGTAACCAGAAGCCAGTGTCAATTGAATGAGCCCGAGGTAATGCAATCTGAGTTAGGTCAAGTTGCTTCATTCTACATCAGCTGCCACTTTTAGGATATGCTCAAAAACCTACAACACAACAAACTCTTCTACATGGATGGAATTTTACATCAATTCTAGATGACTTAAATCGATGCCTTTAATTTGACCAGTATTCTGGCACGTCACGGACCACTGAATCGTTTTCTGTACACAGAGGTGCTGCATCATTCCACTGTGATGAATGGTTGTCTAAATTACCTTTCTTGAGATGATGACTTATTAGAATTATCTCTACTTAGGCAGCTGCCGATGTAGGCGGTATGCAGCAAGGCAGCTTAGAAGGTTTTTAAACGACCGTCAGTCAAAGAATGCTTTCCCTTGGGATGAATTAACTGTCCGTCCCTAACAAAAGCAATGAATGTTAAAACAAATTACTCTCTCACCCTCTGTGCTTTTGCAAGTTCTTCTTTTAGCCTCTCATATCCTTTTTCTCTGACTTCCATCACTGAGGGGCTTCGGAGCCGTGACAGACTATCTGTCCTTAGACCCAACTGATCCACTCCTTCTTCACCCAATGAGGAACCCCCATCAGCTGACCCTGGCTCCTGAGATGTGAAGACTGAGAGTGCCGTATCCAGTCCGGACAGACTGTAAAAAGAAGAACATTTTTTCTAGAGTTAATTACTTGCATTTATTTTGCACTCTGTTGAGACCCTCACAGAGGCACACTTTGGAGTTAAAATACTTGCTATATAGTGTTCATAAAAATGCCATTTAAGCCCCATATATTGCTAAGAGACATATAATTACATATAAAATCAATGACAACGTTGTGTCACCAAACTGGGAAAAGACATGTTGTTGTTCTGGTTTGTTTTGTGGACCTAAAATGCTCTTTGCTTGTATTTGATGCCCTTTTATTTGTGGGAAAAGGTGTCAGTCCTCCCTATTTCCAATTTTATATTGCGATATGGAGATAATTATATAATCTCACAATTGTTAATATAGAACAGAATATACAGGCATTTCCCACCCTTAACATCTCCCTTCCAGTAAATAATATTAAAAACTACAAGTATTATTGGAAAGAGAATTCAACGAGCTTTAAAATGATGCGCTACTTGACTTCCCTTCCCATTTAACATTTTAAGAGTACCACACCTCCCAGGGGGTTGAACCGCCAAGTTTTAAATATACTTTAAAAGTGTCCCACTTGAAAATAAAATTGACGCATCTTTCTGATTTTTATATATTATTATAATATATTTATAAAATTCAATATTGCCTATATGGACAAGTGAACCTGTAAAACTGCAGTGTTAAATGTGATGCACATAACTTGCTGCTGGTGCACCAGTGTAAAATATTTGCAAGTCATCATAATGGTGTTTTAAGATCAGGGCTCTTTCAGAGGCTTTAGACAATTAGAAGCCAATTTTTATGGCAATTGCTGTCAAACATCCTAAAAGTGTGAAAAGGAGACGGATGTCCATTTGTGTATTTGGTTGTATTTTCCATGCTTTCTCCGGCTTTGGTTCCTAGGAACTTTGGTGGCTATTTTTCCACATTTTATTATTACCATTTTTCTACGTGACACAATTTTTGATGGTTTATTGGAATGGTGGTATTGGATTTGCATCCTCACTGAATAATTTCCTAGTGAAGATAGGTGACAAGGCGCTCTCATCTGAGTTTAAGTTTGGCTTTGTTTTCCAGACTGAGCACATGTTTAGTGTGCAGGTACTAAACTGGTTAGCCAACCAATCACAGATTGTAGTAAGAATGTGTTTTTTGTATTTACAAACATATACAAATAAAGGACGCTTTTTACCTGCCATTGTGCGCATCATTGATTTCCAGGTCTCTAGGTGCAGGATAGACAGGTTGGGTTGGCAACCGGTCAGCATTGAGAGTGGTAGGAGGACAGACGGCAGAACTCAGGGACTGGGTACGATAGAGTGTGCTAGGTGGTGCGCTGGGCTTATGCGTGCAGGTCTCGGCAACACCGTGCAGGTCCGGGGTGGTGGGTGATGCCAGGTTCACCTCATGAAAATCTTCGAGGGGTTCGCTCGCCATAGTCTCAGAGTCATAGTAGGTTTATCTGAAAAAACACAGTAAGCAGTGGGAGTAAGAATGGCTGCAAGTTCACATACAGAAGAACATGTGTTCGACATATTCAGCTGAATTTTATTCATATTTATCTTACAAAATTAATACATGATTCTGTTCTTAATAATTAAGCATTCAAACACATGAAAAAAACATTTTGACATAAAAACATGTGGAGGATATTAAGAGAAACACACCTTGGCCTCATTCATGTATTGTGTATAAGCGTGTTTGCAACATGGCAATTTTACGAGGAATTGTCTGTATCTGTTCGGATTTACGTTAATATTTAAGTTGAAAAATTAGGGAATTATGTAAATTGAACGTTCGTAATAATTAATCAAAAATTGGAACAAAATTTTTTGAAGAATGTAGATTCACTGTATATGCTTCAGCCTATGGTCTCAGTTTTTATCTCTACATTTACATTACATTTACAGCAGTTAGCAGATGCCTTTATCCAAAGTGACTTGGAGTATACAGAGCAATAAGGGTTTTGCTCAACGTCCCAACAACAGCGACCTGGCAGTGGTGAGGTTTGAACCTGCAACCTTCGGATTACTAGTCCTGTACCATAACCACTAGGCTACCACACATTACACATACCGCACATAAGCTATAAGCAGGTTTTGGTCCTTTCTCTGTGTAATTCATGATAACACACTGAATTTTATTATACAAAAGCTTTGTTCTACCTCCATACTGGAGATGAAGTCACAAGAACAAATACTTCAGCACCAACTCGATACCAGAGTTCTGAAAATGATTGGGTTCTCGTTTCCTGTGGTACCGATGGTTCTGAAGGTTTCACAGATCTCCCAGACCACACACGAATGTCAAAACAGTAACACCAGGAGGAATTGTCGTGAGCGGCATCGCTACTTTGCCGTTCTATTAAGTAATCGCTTTATAAATCCGGTTATTTGAATGGTCTACCTAGGTAGTGATTACATCCCATTTCATTAGCATTGTACCATTGAAATCAATGAGACCAGCCTTGGGTTCAAACGGCTCCCCAAGTTCACTGATGAGCTCATGATTACATAAAAACACACTTGTATACTTATACACATTAAAAAATCATTTAGTAACATTGAAAACAACTCTGTTTATTTCATGTCCTTCCTGAATGAGTGAGAATCTGACACTGACTCGTTCTACACTGAATATTGTGTTTATATTTGAGTTTATAAGTGACTCAGTAAACAGGATTATAAGGCATCTAGGACATGTATTGAGAATTGTGGCATTTTATTGGTATTGGTACCGACTTCTACATTTCTGGTATCGTGACATCTCTACTCCAAGCATAACTTCACTGCTGTCTTTTAAGCAGGCTCCTAAAAAGTGTCAAATGACTGGATTACATTGCAGGTGCCGGCTGTTGTTACCCAGCTTGGAAAATGTCATTTCACTCACTGCACATTATAACCTGGAATGGTGTCGAACAAACTAAACTTTACTTCATGTTTAACGTTACAGCAATTTAAATTTCTGTTTGTTCTTGTTCATTCATTTGTTGAAATATTTGTATTTGGTTTTCAAAGTGTTATTATTATTAAAGATGTGATCGATTCATATCAATAATTATTTTAAGATAAATGTAGATATTCCCTTTAAACACAAAAAATAATGCATTATTTTCTACATAGTTTTGAAACTACGTCCAAAAATAAAAGGACATTTATTATTTAAATTAATTAAAGATAACACATACTTTATTTTCCTTGATTTTCTCTAACAAGAAATAGGAAACTTTGTTAATACAAGTTAATAACAAATAATGTCTTCAATTTCTTTAATTGTATCACATCGTGAGTATAGTGTATAATCACTACACTAATTATTAAACTCAATTTGGTTGTTTTATTTTACTTTTTATTTCCTTGTAAAAAAAACTGTGATTACTATTTCAATGTCTTCCTGAGTTAAAATAAAGGCTAAACAACTGAATTATTTGAATGCAGAAAGTAGCCACTATACCTAAAAATCTTTATCCTTTAATGTATTTTAATAAGAATCATTACATGTACCATTATAAGCTAGGGATGCCATGGATGAACTGGTTGACCGATAACTGACAAAGATGTCTACATAGTCTAAACTGTTTGCAAATGATGTTGAAATATAATTTAGATTTATTTATTTTATTAACAAAGTGCTATGTTATCTTATCTCCAACAGTTAATGCATAATTCTAGATGAGATAGGAAGGTAAGATGAAGAACACCCTCATCCGGCCACAACAGAGTTCACCGATTTTAATCCGAACAGGATTTAACAAGTATCTATATTTTCAACTACATTAAATAGTTTCCACTTTGCTAATTTGTCACATTCAAACGTTTCCCATCTCACAACAAATATGAATCTAGATAAAAACAGCAAGATCAAGCAGCTGTTTGATTAGGATGAGATTAAGAACTTGAAATGCACTTTCTTTTTTTGTTGCCATTCAGAGGACTTGCATACAGAGGCATGCATGCTACTTATCATTGTCCTACTGCATAAACCGTCTGCACATGAACAGACAGGCACACATACTCATGTCAGGATTTTCATGGTTTCCTTCAGGTTCTGCAGTAGCTTAAGCAGCTCTAGAAAAGTTCAACCTCTCATGAAAGTCATTCCTGTCATTCATGTAGAATTCATCAAAGTTTCAAGAGAAAATGGGAGAAATACCTCCTTGAAACTGCCTGTGTGATCAGACACTCAACATGAATTGAGTAAATTGGCAAGATGTGATATAAATAATGCCTGCAGTTCTGTAGATATTAATATTTTGCGACTTTCAGGGTGATTCCTTGGTCACTCTTGTAAAGCTTCACTGTTCACTAGGCCAGTTGCAGCCTAGTGGTTAAGGTACAAGACTAGGTCAAAACCTCACTACTGCCAAGTTGCTGCTGCTGGGCCCTTGAGCAAGGCCCTTAACTCTCATTGCTCAGATTGTATACTGTAACTAATGTAAGTCACTTTGGATAAAGGCTGTAATGTATTGGCAACCGTTGACTGCAACTCATTTTGAGATCCGTTAATTATGTTAAGCTTTTTTTGTACACATGATCTCTACAGACATTATACCTCCAACTGCTTACAAGTACTCTTATTAAACCATGCTCTTTCTAAAACAATCCATTACAGAAAATACCAAGTCTTAACTAGCTAAAGAAATAATCAATGTTTAAAATATTATATTAGATGTAAGACTGTGTGCGTGTTTAAAGAACCATGGGATGTGTTTGCTTTTCATTGCACTCACACCTTAAAAGCAAACACATGCCTTTTCTCACAATTATCTTACAAGCTAAATGAGGGCATACCAATCCTCTGTAAAACAAGAAACTGAACGCTTACAAACTATTGCACAAACCATGACATGAAAAGAACATGATTTAGCATTTCATCTACCCAAAATTCGCCCAACTGGTGGAAAACCGACCAATCTGGCAACACTGGCTTACTCTGACCTCTCTAAATCTTCATCAGATCAATCCTCTGACAGCAGACACAGGACACATCACATTAAACGTATTCCTCCGAACAAAACTTACAGACCTTTAACCAATGTAGAACAAAATCCACAAAAGGAGGTGGACAAAACCACAGAAACAATGAAACAAATGTTTGTTTTCAGCCTGGAATGGCAAAAGAGTAAAGAAAAGGGACCGCCCAGAAATGAAAAATGGTTATAATATGACTACTACCAAGTTGTCAGAAACCACAGAAAAGGGCAGGGGCAGCGATGTATGATAGGCAAACCCCACCCCCTTCCAGCAGCCAGCACACAGTGTAGATCCAAACATGAAGCTTTGGAAAAGGGCCGACACACCACCTCTGTGGAAGCTCACTCACATAGGTTCGTTCCCATCTGATGCCTAAAAAAGGCACTACATACGCCGAGTTTCCACATCAAGCACCACATTAAGCCTGGCATCAAAGTTTTTAGAGAAAATGTAATACCTATGTGAAGCTAAAAGAAATACAAGTGCTGTTACCATTCTCAACTTATGGGCAAATTTTCATTTATTTTTTTATTTTTTTATTTTTTTCAAGGAACGTCACCCAGCCCCCAATAAACATCAAAATTGCTTCAAAACCATTATTCATATGTGCTTTGTTTGTGATGCAAAAAGAAATATCTGATTTACTTAAATTCCTTTAATCCTTTAACAGCCATATCTACCAAAACCTTTTTATTTTTTTATATCAAGCGACATCACTATTCGATTTATTTTTGTGAGTACAAAGCCATGCAAGCTCCGATTTGTTGAGCTATGGAACAGCTGCCCAGCAACCAAAATGCACTTTGATTGGCTAATTTTTGACCAATCGTTATAAAGAAAACAAATTCCTTGTTGCAAACTGGCAGCTTTGCCATCTAGAATATTTTTTAGGATGCAATGACTTTCCCCACTTGGCTATTAATGTGTATGTGTTTGTTTAATATTTACAGCACCAGTCTACAGGTGCTGGTCATAAAACTAGAATATCATGAAAAAGTTTATTTCAGTAATTCCATTCAAAAAGTGAAACTTGTTATTATATTTATTCATTACACACAGGCTGATATATTTCAAATGTTTCTTTCTTTTAATTTTGATGATTATAACTGACAACTAATGAAAATCCCAAATTCAGTAT
>JAYDZG010000001.1:26060741-26072724 GCA_034509265.1 Microcambeva bendego | reverse complement strand
TTGAGGACTAAAAAGAAAAACAACAAGATTATACTATATATTATACAAAAAAACTTCAACTGAACTTGTTGACTAAATGTGGACCACCCACTTGCCAGTTAAGCAACCCCTTGTCCTACTACAAACAGAAAATAAATCTTTACTGGTTCCTCACTATAGCATAAGAAAAACGTATGACCAGGACTAAGCACATTACCTGTGTGCTTGCTGATCAGTGAGGGATCTTTGTGTGTTTGTTCCGTTGTTCTGGACAGCAGGTGAATGGGACTCGGAGGGTTGAGATTCTGCCTCTTTGTGCCTGTGCTGCTGCTGCTGCTCTTGAGGCCAGGTGGCCTTGATATTGCTCTGTATGTTCCACTCTGGATATTCACCACCTAGACCGGAAACGCGAGACTCTTCTCCTCCACCATTTTCCCCAAAGTTCAGCAGATTTCTTGATTTTACTGGTGAACAGAAGGCATCGATGTCAGTTCATTTTACTCTGTGTGCTAAAAATAAGGTTGTGTAATCAGCGTGCACTAAAGTTTGCATGTGCATGTGTGATACCTGTCGCAGTGTAAGAATCTTGTATTGTGAGTTCTTTGGGTAAATCTGTCTTTGTGATGGAGGAGCAGGGACTCAGGCCCTGGTAGAAACTACCCAGGAACACGGCAAAGCACAACACCACCACCTGTTGAAAAAGAGGATAGATGAGCGGTTTATGAATTATACATTAACAGAATGTTAATTTTACTCTTGGCTTTAAAATAATCCAACTACCAATATACACCATAGTTAAATAATGTATCTTGTCAAAGCTTGATAAATGTAACCAATCACTGGACATGTACTACAATTACACGAGTGTACTGGGATATAACCAGATATTATCATGAGCTTACAACAGAGAACAGCCATTGCTGTGATGTCTGGAACCGCAATAATAATAATAATAAGTTACACTTATATAGCGCCTTTCACAAAACCCAAGGTCACTTTACAGACAAAATAAACATTACTCCAAGCTAGGTGAAGTGGTTGAGCGTAGTTCTCCCATTGTTACTACACTCCCATAGTTCTCAGCCTGAACCTTGGAACCACTAGGAGACCAGAATCAGCTGACCTTAGATTACGGGTGAGACTGTAGAGTTGATTTGATTTATTGATCCTTGGGTTTCCTAGGACCACATTAATTATCTTCATATAAAGAACATTTGGACTTTTCAAATCCTTTCTAAATTGAGCCTAAGTGTATAATGACTTTATAACGTCTTTACACCTCAACATTGAAAATATTGGTTTTATTAATTGTGTTTTCTCAGAATGCAAGATGAGAAATATATAATTAAAATTTGACTATATAATTACTTCAAAAAGTAAATGGTGTCTGAATGCACAAATTAAAATCCTCATAAAATTGGTCCCCAAATCAGTAGAAAACCCATTCTGTCATTTTTATACTGAGAGAAATGGATTGGGAGTTTGTTTTCAAGTGCTGAATCACATTTAAGATCACAAGGTGAGCATAAAGCTAACACATTTTAGTAGTATGGAGTAAACAATGCATAAACATTGCTTGAAAAAAGCCATGAACCGTTTAGAGAACACAGAGGAAAAATATAAATGCACAAAATATAGTAGTAAAGACAAACATTTTTTCCCATTATCTTTTTATACCTTTATAATTAAAAGAAACTGTAAAGAAAATGATTCATCGTTCCCTCCAGGTTGATGACGTTTAGGTAAAATTTGCCCCTCAAGCCTTTTTGTATGTGTCGACTATTTGGGAGACATGCTTTCTGTCACATTCACATAAAAACAACTTAGCATTTCACTGCAAGAGCATCAGGCAAACAGTCCAACAAGGTGGCATGATGTTGTGGAATGCTTTATTGCTTTTGGGCCTGGGAAGCATTCGTCTTTTGGCCGACACATGAATTAGAAAAATGGAAGAAAAAAAAAATCATGTCGGTAATTTATGTAAAGCTCAAGTGCAACTGGGTTATCCGACAGGTAATCATCATAAAGCACGATTAAAGGGTTACCTCTAAATGGCTCAGCTTACACAATATTAAGGTGTTACACCTCCATGTAAGGCCCTACAATATATGGTTTAGAAATGGGTTCATTTAAATAATATTCTTAGTAAAAACACATTTTAGCAAAAGTGAAAGAAATAAGTAGGGGACAAATGCACATCACGGTTTTTAGATCCATGCCTTACATGTATCATCAGATCACTATGCATTACAACAACATTTTAGTATTATAATTTAATAAAATATGATGTTTACAGTGAAATGTTTGATTAAGCTCACAGACATTTTACAATAGCTAGAGGATAGCAATAGAAATAATATTTCACAGACACCCACAAATAACCAAATAAGCATGGTGTTCCTACCATAAGGCATGTGGAGGTCTGAGTGGTGGCTATTTTGCATGAATGAGGGACCTTTCCAGCCACCATTACCTGCAAGGAGTGCAGCTGCTGTAGCAAAGACCTATAAAGAGAAATGCTTTAGAATACTACTTAAAGATGACAGGCAGATGTATACTAGTGTTTACAGAACTGGGGCCGTATTTATCAAATGTCTTAGAACTACTCCTTATGAGTGAAAAAAAATCTTCACTGAAAGCTCCACTTAAAAGTTAGTTATCTAACATCACACATTTAGAGAAGTGTAAGACTGAATCTTATGTATCAATCTCAGAGCTGAACTACGACACTACTATGCAGGGTTGCCAGAAAACCGTGGTTCCCAGCCGAAAAGCTTTTTTAAATCTGCCAAAAAGCATGAAAACCCTTGGCAGAAAAATGCCCAATCTGGCAACACTGGTAGTATGTGCCGTAAATTCAATTTTAGGTGACGTGACTTGCAGGTCCATAGAAGTGACCAATCACTGAAGGGAATCACTGATCTAAGAACATAGAAATATCTTAGAAATATTTCATTAATAGTTAAATGGACAATGGACAAATATACATCGGCAATGAATCAAAAAATATTTTTTCCTTATCTTTCCAATTCATTAATTAGGCAAGTAATTTGCAACTGGTGTGCAGTTAATTAAAAATGACAACCACACTGGAGTGAAGAACTGATACTATTATTAGTGGAGTTAATTAAGGAAATGAAGCTCATCATTAATCCAGGACATCCTTCCGCTACGGTCTCTCTTGCCTCAGTGCTCCTCTACTGGCAACTTCTAACCACTCAGGACCCCTCTGGAGGTCTCTTAAATATCTGGTGGAGTAGGAGTGAATCTTAGACTGGAGAATCTTGATAAATAGTTTTTATTCTTGTTTGAGAGTGGGACAAAATTTCACAAATCCTCAGCACTCTAAGACACTTGATAATTACGGCACCTGGACAACTAATTATGGTGCTGGTTCAAGCCTTACAAATTACAGTAAGTCACTTTGGATAAAGATGATGAAAATGTAAATGTAAGAATTAAGTGGTAATGGGTAAAAGTCACCCAACAATTTTTCTGTAACATATTCTGTTCTAAACCCATAAGCATTAAAAGATTTAGCCTCCAGTCTCCTGGGAAGACTTTTATCATGATGCAAGATTGTGCAACGGTTAACAAAACGACATTTCTCACCAAACTTACTAAAGAATGCACTAAGATACAAAATTTGGTTGCCTTACTTGTTGGTCCCTTCAAGGTTCTCCACTTTTCTACGCAACTCACTGTTCTCAGTGAAGCATGTTTCCACCCTGTAGCCAGAAAATAAACAAATGCACACTAAATTGTCAGCTTTACATCTTTTAAGAATACTCTTTTCATTACTGTGTCATCTTCCACATTCCGTGCACTGAAACACACGTATACACACTAATGAACACTAGGGGGCAGTGAGCACACGTGCCCGGAGCGATGACCAGCCCTTTCTACGGCGCCGAGGGAGCAGTTAGAGGTTGGGTGCCTTGCTCAAGGGCACTTCAGTCGTGACCTGTGAACTCTGGGAATCGAACCGTCAACCTTCTGAGCACAAGCCCAGTTCTTTAACTTGTTACTTGTTACGGCTGCCTCCAAAAATCAATCAGGTCTTCATTTTCAATACCAATGTTTCACATCATCTGTAAGTCAAATAACAATATTCAACTTCAAAAAGCCGTACTTCTTCTCAAGCGCATCCATGTATTCTTTCTTCTTTCTGCGGCTTTCCTGAGCGGAAATCTGAAAAAAGAGAATACACAGCTTAGCAGGATGATTTAACAAATATAACTACACCATCTACACAAAAGTAGACGTTTACAAATAAGTAGGTATCTGTAGCCAACACACACACACTAAGCATATTACACCATGTTCATTTAGATTTTAAAAGCTGCTGAAATGTCTCTTTGTCTAACCCGTTCCTAAAAGTATGACCCTCCGTAGAGGATGTACTTTGACCTCTTAATGCATACTGCAATATGTTTTGGATTTGAATTAGTATAACCAATATTTTGGTCAATTGACACTCAAAACACAGTTTTAGTGTTTGTCACAAAAAAAAAATGTATTTACTTCTCGACTGAAATACACCTGTTGCATTTTAACCTTGTACATCTGGGTATTTTTTATGCTCGGTTATTTGCATACTGTCCTAACTATGCAATTATTAGTGATTATTAGACCCCCAGATATGTACAAATAAAGGTGATACTAAATAAAGCTGAATGCATACACATGTCTAATAAGCCTTAAATACACACCTATTTAGAATTTCTTATAAATAAAGGTTTATCATACAGCACTGCACAAACAATGATAGTTTTGTTTTATCTTTTTTTCATTAGAATACAACAATAAGTAAAGTGAATAGCTTCTAAAGGCTTAAGTATTTTGCATGACTTCCCCTTAGAGACTTGAGAAATAGCAGGAACGAGCTTATCTTACACATGAAGCCTATTGAGTCAATTGACATTTCGTGTTAGGGTAAACATGCAAGCATTAGTGCAACTTTAGACACACACACCTTGTTCTTGATCTTTCTGCGGATCTTTTTAAGAGCTTTTTCCTCAGATTTTGTCAGAGGGAGCTTAGTGGGAACAGGGTATCCTTCTGCAATCAGAGTTCGCCTTTCTTCTTCGGTCAACATGAGAGGTCCTGAGCCTTGCAGTTTCTGTCACAGCAGAAGTACGAAAGAATATGGTAAATGATGACGTGAAAAGGTGGAAGAGAAAGGATCATGGGTCTCAATGGATGCTCTGATATATCGAACAACACACTCTAGAGCTAAATATGACTAGCTGTAGCCAAGTGAGGGTACAGGGTATAGTTATACAAAAGATGCTGGTTCACAACCACTAGGTTGCCATTGTTACACCTTTGAGCAAGGCACTTGCTCAGACTGTAATGAAAGGCGTGTATTAAATGCTGAAAATATAACTAGAACTAGAAAGTTTAAGTCTCTGCTAGATTTGTTGTTGTTAAACAAACTGCACCAACTTTACTGGAAGGGAGGACAAGTTCCCTATATATGCCAATACCAAAGATTTTCAGCATAGCATTGTCATAACAAGCACTTTTGGCATGTACCGGCCTCAGCTAAACAAAAGTGTTGTTTTCAAGGTTCTATGGCGTCATCTACCTCTAAACATTTGCTCATCAATACACTTCCTTTTTCCCTGCATGCAATACATTAATTACAAGAACTTAATGTTCACTTGCTGCCTAATATATCCAACCCACATACAGGTGCTGTTGTAATGACATTTCAATACCCATCAATGGTTGTAATCTGTATTTTAAAACCACATCACACTGCCACTGCCTGATTACCAGGGTGCAGGTGATTTCTCATTCTTACATGAGGAGCAGTGAGCAGTGGCGAGTTAGAGAGTGAATTGGTGAGTGCGGCAGGTGTCCGTGAGGTCATCTTCAGGGCTGGTGAGCTCTGCATTGGACTGGCAGGGGCAAAAGCATGCACAGGGCTCTGGCTGCCCTCTGTGTCACTGCCATGAGAGCTAGGAGGAGTAGGGGGCATCTGAAGTGCCTCGGTCCCTGAACAAACACAGACAAAATGTTCATAATAAAGGTTATGTAATGTTTACAGAGTAGAAAAGTCATATACAAATACTTGGTTGGTTAGTTATTTAGTTCTACTCCCACCATCAGCTAAACAGATCTTCATGACATACACTTCATCATATAACTAATATCAGTTTCAAGAAAAGGAATTATTAATACGGTTGGTTGAGCCATACTGTTTTTATCTACAGCACTATTTTAGATCTTAAAAGTCTTTTTGGGGAAGCTGTGGCCTGTTGAATGTTTACATTAAAGATTTAGAAGATGTCATATAATCATCAGTTCATTTTTTTTTAACCCCTTTTCCTAATTAGGGTCGGTAGGGGTGCTGGAGCCCCTCCCAGCTCTTCAAGGCACAAAGTAACACCCTGGATGGGGCGCCAGTCCATCGCAGGTACCTACAGGACAATTCAGTGTCTCCATTTTTTAGACTGTGGGAAGAACTCAGCACCCAGAGTAAACCCACGCAGACACTGGAGAACACGTAGACAGAAGGGACCCAGACTGCCCAACCTGGGGATTGAACCGTTCTGTGAGCTACCAACTTAGCCACCATGCCATCCTCATTGTCTATGATCTTCTCTCATGTGTTTTATGTCTACTACTTCCTGTTGACTTAGCCTGGATGCTATTTCAGTCTCATATGTGTCTCAAAGTTATTTAGTTGGGGCGACACCATTGCTGAGGGTTTAGTGATGCTTTCATTCGAATGCCTGTCAGTTCTTTGGAGTGTAGAAATTCATCTGCTTGGTTTTTTTTTTCATAAAGATAACAAAGCATTTCTTCTTAAACTCCAGTAATACACACATTTGCCTGTTTTAAGCTAATAATTTGGTTATTTAGTTTAATCATCTGTACTTCGACTCACTTCAAAGCCCAACAAAGGTATGCACAGATTAATGGATCTCCTGTGAATGCGCACCAGGGTTACTGGGATGAAACACTCCAGTCAGTGGTATGCCTATATTATAGGAAGCCAAAATGCATAAGGACTAAGATGGCCACAGTCAATCCCATCCCCAGGATCTCTTCCTTCTTCATTAAAACTTGCCGTTTACTGCAAATGAAATGCCCCCATTCGTAGCCTTGCCAGCAAAGACCTATTCCAACCAGGCCATCAAATTCTCTTTTTTCATTAAAAATATATAATTACTCACCCTGATGAAACTAATACACTAAACAAGGCTTTTAAAACTGAATAGCTAACTGTTAGAATTACCTTTTGGAGATAGATTCAGGAACTGATCAACCTCATGTGGCTCCAGCTTAATCTGTGGGCTTAAACTTTCATCTGTTTCTATCTGCAAAGATTGCATAATAACCAGCTATTACAACATTACAATCACCTCCAGATTTCGCAAAATAAACACAAATGAGTGGATAAAACCCATAAAATCAATATACATGCACGTGAACTCTCTTGAAGTCAAGCAGGCGAGCAATAATGGTCACTTGTTAAACAAAAGTTTTCTATATCAATTCAAGGTTTCTAAAACCTTATAGACAAAGGCCGACAAATGTTATGGTGAAAGAAATTCTCACTGATTTAATGTTTAGATCATTTAATGAATCAAGTCATTCATACAGAATCTGCTGACCTGTGCAGTGTGTGAGAGGGCAGTCGTGGTCACTTGCTCAGCAGTGACAGAAAGAGTGAGTGTAGGAAGCAAGACTGGAGAATCACAGAGAAGTGGCTCTGCTGTTATTTTTAGGTGCTTTTCATCCAGTTCCATGGGCCAGTTCTCACTGTCTGACTCTTTCGCTAAAAGAACAAAAACATTGAAACAGTCTCATTAGGATTAATTAGAATTATAATAGTGCTTTAATTCATAGTTATTATAGGAGGTCTTAATTAGTTATGCATTTTTAAAGGTCTGACCACTTGGACACTAATATAGTTTGTTTATATATTAAAATATATATATATATAGAATTTATTTCAACTCTTGTTCTGTAACTTCGTATTAGTATCATGACCTTATCCCCACCAATAGAAGGAAGACTTAAAACATCAATCACAATCACAACAATAGACAACTATTGGACTATGACATGATAAAACTATCTAATACTGTACAAAGCACCAGCTGCACCTTCACCACTGACAACGGAACACAAATCTCTTTATCAAACATGAAGTGTACATAAAACTCACATCTTAAATATCACCTGTAAAGGCAAACATAGATTATCTTTAAAATATTCTAAATGTATTCAGACCCCTCAACGTTTCACACAGTGAAAGTGATTTTATGACAATTTACCATCACTTTACACTTCATCAGTCATGATGAAGAACTTTGTATTATTTGGTTTCAGTCAAACTGAAATATGTTTTTAAAAATAATAAAACTCTTAATTTAGAACTTTGCAGAACCCCCTTGACAACAAAAAGTCTCTTTAGCTTGGCAAACCAGATTTGAGCAGTTTAAGCTCCTTGAGATCATGCAAACAGAACATGCACCAACAAATTTCAAAGAATGTGATTCAATGGGTGAAGTGCCCTAGCTGGGCATGTACTTAAGCCTGGTATATGCCAGTGTGCGGTGCCATGCCTTCACCGTAGTGATCGCCATTCAAACATTGACCATCGAGTGACCATAGTAGCTCAGTGAGTCCTGCTCCCGGGTTCCCGGGGTCGGTTGGGTCCATTTAGAGAGCTAAGTCAGCTACGGATCAGGAGGTCTGGAGGTAACTAGCTACTGTGGTTAGGGTCAGATAGGACCACCTTCACCTCCGGAGCCTCTGTCCGTTCCCGCTATGCATCACTTCACCTGAGCTGAGTGGGAATGTTTTTGTTTCAGTAATCCGTTCTCTTTCTTTTCTCTGCAGACCTTTTTGTATGTCGCGGATCGAGCTGGAAGACTCGGGTAACGAGTGCCTGACTTCGCCGGTTCGATCCCGGCACTTTACTTTGTAGTTTGTTTCCGTTGTTTTAGTTGTTTTAGTCATTCATCAGTTCTGTTTGAGGCTTGGTTTGTTTAATAAATTATTTTTGAGTTTGAAACCTTATCCGCATCTTTGTGTCACGTCTTTCTCTCTTTACTTTTAAACCGTTATACCCCAAGAGCCTTAGAAATTGTCAGAATCAGCTTTTCTGAGCTGAACCTCTCTGAATTATCGCAGTTTCCTCAGTCGTAACTAAGTTTCAAGCTTCCACTATCGGATTTCCCTTTACTCACCTGGCTCGGTGGTCGTCTTTGCAGATAAGTGGGAGATTAGGGGCTGAAGCTGTGAGTCTCCACACAGAGAGTAACTGTGCTCGGCCTGGATGTGTGGATGCGGTGAAGAGGGCAGGCTAAGTTCCTCATCCTCATCCATTATCTCGCTCCTCTCCGAAAGGAAGGGATCACTCAGCAGTTGCCCCAACAGGGCCTCCTGAGAAAGATCATCAAGTAGCTCAGAGAAGTGCTGCAGGGACAAAGAAGCAGTTGAATAAATTGAATAAATCTGTAAAATGCCTTTTTATGACAATAGAATACAACGAGTGTATTAAGTACGGCTTCCACCTGATTAAAATTTTAATCAGAATCACATTTAAAGGACCAAACTATCATGATTAATCGCATACTACTATGTAAAAATAACAAAAAATATGAAGTTATGTACATTTCTGTAGCAAGTAAATGTTTAATAAAATTATGATATAATTATTTGAGCTCCCAGGTGGAGTAGTGGGCACATCTCGGCGTTGCCGGTTGGCTGGGCGTTCATTCTACATGTAATGTGTTGCTGCCTAAATCCCCTTTGATAATAAAATGATATTTTTTTATGTTTAGGTTATATTCATATGTTGATATACTTGTATTTAAAACACCATTTATGAATTCAAAGATCCACATTTGTTGATATCAATCCTTGTTATTTTTGTCTTTTTGCTTTATTAATTAAAATGAATAGTAAAGTAGTCAATGGAACAAGAGAACATTAGGATGAACAGTTCAGTTCATTTTCTTAAACCACTTATCCTAATCAGGGTCAGGGAGGGGTGCTACCCACTCTGAGGACAGAGCTACCCACTCTGCCACCGAGTCCAATTAGAAGAGGAGATCCAACAAGTTATTAAGTTGCATCACCTTTTGATTTAATGACACTATTCAGTCTTTATGGTAGGACTATGTCAACATAGTACCTCTTCACAATTTTTGTCAACTCCTAAGCACTAAATGATCTGACTAACTGAGAGACATCTGCTGAACACAGGCCAGTCAGGTCAGTCCATAGATTTTCAATTGGAATCAGGTCTCAGCTCTGGATGGGCTCACTCCAAAACTTCTTGTGAGGCCATTCTTTTGTTGATGTGTAGGTATGTTTTGGGTTCTTGTCATCTCTTCACTTCAGTTTCCACTCTCCGGTTATAGCTTGTGGTGTACATCAAGCAGTCTTATTGGAGGTTCTTTGAAAAGGTCAGTGACAAACTGTGCCAATGTTCAATCGGGTGAATTTTGAGCGGTGTGGCAAGAGTGAAAATTGCCCGAGCCATCTGGCAAAATAACGAGGTGCATGCTGAACGGCAGGATAAATGGCACACTTCATAGAAAACAATAGAACAGCCAGCACAAAAGCCGCTTCAACTGAATATGCTCTTAGTCTCATCAGACTATATTTTTTTCTCATCAGACTTGATGGAGATTTTTGCAAAAGGTACCACAGCTTGGGTGTTTTTCTTGCCACCCCGCCCACAACCCAGACATGTGATGAATACAGAACATTGTTGCCACATGTAGCACACAGCCAGCACTTTTAAAAAAAACCTTGAGCTCCTTCAACTTTTCTTTTGGTTTCATGGAATCATCCTACACCAAATTACTTCAGTCCAGTTCTGGGTTTATCCACTTATTCAGGACTGTGTCATGGTATAACTACTGTATTGACTTCTCATCGCAATGCCATTCAACAGAAATATTTTTGACATGATGTAAACACTTTGAAGACCATGACTTTTGCACCAAGATCCAACTGTGTATTAAATACATTTAGTTTGAATGTAATTGGTTTATTATGAACACACCCACGTTCTTAACTATTAGACTGTTTTCATTTTTTGATTATTTATTTTATTTATTCAACTTCTTAAATTACAATTTCAAACAAAACTTGATATTTTAAAAAGGGTTTAAAGACTTTGTATCGCCAGTGTAATTAAACCAGACACTTATTACTTCTAATATTGAATACCTGAGATCAGTTTCAAACAAGACATATTTATATTCAGTTATTTTCTATGCCTTGGACTTTCTATTTTTGACTCAGACTTGCTGTATGAAGAGGATTTCAGCCCTCTCTCTGAACTTTGTCCTCCTATTTCAGGTTTTGTTGTCCAAGTTTATCTGGGCAGGATTAGTTTGTTTCAGGACCTACTCACACACATGGCCAGCACTTCAAATTTCTTCAAAATTGAAAAAAGTTTACAAACAAATATAGTTAGTATTTGGTAGTATTTAGTATCATGTTAAATTATTTAACCTGGGTCAAACGTTTGGGCAGTCTTCCATACTTCCAGATTCTCAAAAAAGTAACTGTAATACCTTTTTTCCCCCCAAAGTCTATTTTTCTATTTCAGTTTGCCCATTAATTTTCTTTGCTTGCTGTGTGATACTTAATAACCTGCACTTTACTGTCCTCAAGCCATTTAGCCAGAACTTAAGAAGTATGCTCGACGTCATAGTACTTTTGAAACACTTACATCCTAGTTTTCCAGAGTCTTAAGAAATCTCCATTGTGAAAAGATATTAATATACGATCTACATCATTGGGGATTTGATCCTCTTTGAGTCCCTCTTCTGAAGTGATGAATTGTCCCCATGAGCCACTAAGGACTGACAGAGTGCACCAGAATTTTTCAATTCTGAATCTGACATCTGAATCTGTCTGTGAACATTTCTTAAAGATATTTCAAAAACTCATTTCGTTCTTGGGAACTAAACATGGGTCTCGTCTCGTGAGATGGGTGTCTGGTCACACCCCTAGTGTG
>JAYDZG010000001.1:26002697-26015396 GCA_034509265.1 Microcambeva bendego | reverse complement strand
AGTGGTGTGTTTGGGATCATTGTCATGCTGGAAGACCCAGCCACGTTCCATCTTCGGTGCCATCACTGATTGAAGGAGGTTTTGGCTTAAAATATCACTATACATGGACCCATTTATTCTTCTCTTCACAAGAATGAGTCGTACTGTCCCCTTTGCAGAAAAACAGCCCCAAAGCATGATGGTTCCACCCCCATGCTTCACAGTAGGTATGGTGTTCGTGGGATACAACTTGGCATTCTTCTTCCTCCAAACACGACAAGTTTTACCAAAAAGTTCTATTTTGGTTTCATCTGACCTCATGATATTCTCCCAATCCTCTTCTGGATCATCCATATGCTTTCTGTCAAAATTCAGATGGGCCTGGACATGAACTGGCTTAAGCAGGGGGACACGTTTGGCACTGCAGGATTTTAGTCCCTCTCGGCACAGTGTGTTACTGATGGTAGCCTTTGTAACTTTGGTCCCAGCTTTCTGCAGGTCATTCATCAGGTCCCTCCATGTAGTTCTAGGATTTTTGCTCATCGATGTCATGATTATTTTCACCCCACAGGATGAGATCTTGCGTGGGGCCCCAGATCGAGGGAGATTATCAATGGTCTTCTATGTCTTCCATTTTCTTACAATTGCTCTCACAGTTTTATTCACACCAATCGGCTTGCCTATTGTAGATTCACTCTTCCCAGCCTGGTGCAGGTCTACAACTTTCTTTCTGGCATCCTTCGACAGCTCTTTGGTCTTGGCCATGGTTGAGTTTGGAGTCTGACTGTTTGAGGCTGTGTACTGGTGTCTTTTATACAGATAACAAGGTCAAACAGGTGCCATTAATACAGGTAACGAGTGGATGACAGAAGAGCTTCTTAAAGAAGAAGTTACAGGTCTATGAGAGCAAGAACTTTTGCTTGTTTGTGGGAGACCAAATACTTATTTCCAGCCATAATTTACAATTAAATTCTTTACAATGTGATTTCCTGGATTTCCCCCCCTTTTTCTATGTAGGAGAACTTGTACAATCAGTGGCTGACTTTATACATATATATGGGGAAAATAAGTATTTGATACACTGATGACACTGAAGTTTTCCCATTTACAAAGAATGGAGAGGTCTGTAATTTTTATCATAGGTACACTTCAACTGTGAGAGACGGAACAAAAAAAATAATCTTCAATGCTCTAATTGAGGGAAGGAGGTTGTTGGCCCAAATCTCATGATACATGGCCCCACCCATCCTCCCTTGAATACAGTGCAGTTGTCCTGTCCCCTTTGCAGAAAAGCACCCCCAAAATATGATGTTTACACCCCTATGCTTTACGCTTGGGATGGTCTTCTTGTACTCATCCTTCTTCCTCAAAACACGGCGATTGGAGTTAATAACAAAAAGCTAAATTGTGGTCTCATTTGACCACATGACCTTCTCCCTTGTCCCCTCTGGATCATCCAGATGGTCACTGGAAAACTTCAAACGAGCCTGGACATGTGCTGGTGTGAGCAGGGGGACCTTGTGTGTCCTGCAGGATTTTAATCCATGATGACATAGTGTGTTACTAATTGCAATCTTTTAGACTGTGGTTCCAGCTCTCTTCAGGTTATTGACCAGGTCCTCCTGTGTAGTTCTGGGCTGATTCCTGACCTTTCTTAGAATCCTCCTTACCCCACGAGACGAGATCTTGCATGGAGCCCAAGACCAAGGAAGACAAGACAAGATAGTCATCTTGTGTTTCTTCCTTTTTCTAATAATTGTGCCAACAGTTGTTGCCTTTTCACCAAGCTGCTTGCCTATTGTCCTGGAGCCCATCCCAGTCTTTTGAAGAACTACAATTTTGTTCCTGTGGTCATAAGACAGCTCTTTGGTCTTGGCCATGGTGGAGAGGCTGAAATGTGTGGACAGGTGACTTTTATACATGTAATGAGTTCACATTGGTGCAGTTAATACAGATAATGAGTGCAGCAGGAGGAGGGCTTCTTAAAGAAAAACAGGTCTGTGAGAACCAGAACTCTTGCTGGTTGGTAGCTGATCAAATATTTATTTCATGCAATAAAATGCAAAATAATTATTTAAAAATCATACAATGTGATTTTTGCGATTGTTTTTTTTTTTAGATTCTGTCTCTCACAGTTAAAGTGTATCTACGATAAAAATTACAGACTTATTATTATTTCCAAAAATATCACTTTAAAATACTGTAGTGCAAATATTACAAAAACAAATACTAAGGAGAAGTAAACTTAAGAGCACACTGTTCAACTTTCTCTGTATAATAGTGTAAACACTTTTTATTAACACTACAATTTAAACTGATTGCTGGACTTTCCTGATCATGGTTAATGTTGGACACTTTTATATTACAATATGTAGGTTTCCAACCCTAGCCCACCAATGGGCCCACCCTATTACTCAACTGCCCAATTGTTATTTATTGTCTCTTTTAGTAACTTCTAAGTTTTCTTTATACAATTAGGAATATGTAGTGTATAACGTAATTGCACTTTGTTTGTCTTGTTTGAATACATGTGTAAACATCACTTGGTCTTTAGTGCACTGCTAGTGGGCACTTTCTTGTCAGTTTAATCTCCATAATGTCAGGAAAAGGGCTGCAATTTCCCCCTTACAGATTACATTTGTGCTACTTAAACTAATAAACTCTTGGTAAAAGGTCTCCCCATCAGGACTGTGTGCTCTATATCACAGATGCTGCTTTCTTGTACTGTGTGGACTACTTTTGTTTGTCATATTCAGAATACAGTTTAACAGTTCAGTCTTTAATATTTACCAAATTATTTGTTGATCATATTTTCTTATTAAACACTATTATATCCAGTCTGAGGGGCACAGTCCCTCCAGATGTTCTAACTGACCCCCCAAGCACATTCTAAACAAAGCCTAATTGTTTAAAATTATCTCTGAACCTGTAACATGACGAGTGGTTTCTATCCCTTTCATGGTAAGAGATGACGTTTGGTTGTAATTTCAAGTTAAGGAAATAATAAGAAAACATTATTATTTCATGATATTATTTTAATAATATTATTTTAAGAAAAGGACTTGCTACTGCAGCTCTACTCAAGGCTCACAACTCTCTGTTTAACATTCTGTTTAATGTAATTTGTGTAATAATGAGTTATTAGTTTCATATCTTAGCAAACACATTTTTTGACAGATATATTCAGCTACCATATATTAAAAAATCAACAAAAATAAATGTGTTTGTGTGTTTCAGCCTCTATTATTTTAAATGAGCTGAGTTGGACAGAAGAATTAG
This sequence comes from Microcambeva bendego, assembly GCA_034509265.1. Lineage (NCBI taxonomy): Eukaryota > Metazoa > Chordata > Actinopteri > Siluriformes > Trichomycteridae > Microcambeva > Microcambeva bendego. Next base: position 26,012,138 of record JAYDZG010000001.1, on the reverse strand, counting down.
ATGAAGTGTTCAAGAAAAATAAGGAGGAGGATCCATCACTTCGCTGGCAGGTGTTTGGAAGTGCTACTGGACTTGCCAGATACTTCCCAGGTGTGTGTGTGTGTGTGTGACCTCATGAATGCAGATTTGACTTAATGGGCAACAAGCACATGTTCCTTATACACTAAATGCTGTACAGCTCTAACACTTAACTATCTATAAAACTGTATATAGCTGCGGAATGGACAGAAGCACCCAAAAAAATGGACCTGTATGATGTACGGAGAAGGCCATGGTAATTATTTGATTTTGAGATACAGAAGGGTGAATTTTACAGTTCTATCTAAAGTGTAACCACCAATACACGTGTCTCCTTGTACATGTGATTGTGAACTGTAGGTACATTCAGGGAGCATCTTCACCCAAGGACATGCTGATTTTAGTGGATGCGTGAGTGATCTATTTTTTAGTAGTTTTGCAGCACTTGCACAAGTACACACTACTCTGTAATACAGAATACTGGTTCCCTGGTTTACAATACTCTTAACAACTAACACACAAATATGTTTGAGAACTGATGTGTGTTTAACTCTCCTGATGACTGTCTAAATGGATGTTTGAATTATTAATTTTTATTTGCTTTTATTTATTTTTGTTTTAATATTTTACTCATATTATAAATTAACATTTTCAAATGATAAGGGTAATGTGACACTAAAGACAGTGATAAACCGGCAACACGGTTATGTGCAGCCAAGGCTCAGTAATGCACGTGGGGAGTGATCCAAAATATGAGCTACTACAGCTCAAAAGTACAGCAAATTGACTATATTGACCTGCCATTATTTGTATTGAAAATACAAACTTATTGAAAAGTTTGGGTGTTTTTCTCTTTGTTCTCTGTAGAAGTGGGAGTGTATCTGGACTGACTCTTAAACTGATCCTCATGTCAGTCAACGAAATGCTTGAAACTCTTTCTGATGATGATTTTGTTAATGTTGTTGCAGTAAGTATCTATGTAAGGTCTTGTGTGTTCAAGTGTCGGTATTCATTTAATTTAATGCATTTTTGGTAAATAATTTTATAATAGAAAAAATAGTACAACAGACAAAAATTAGCAGTAACACAAATGTACAGGTCTCATGTGGAGAAAGAAACTGAATGATGTACTAAAACATATTAGAAAATTATTTAATCTTATAGGACACTGGGCTCCATAAAAGTGTGGCGCACTCAAGCTGTGGTGCACATTGACGGCCCGCTAAAGTTTACTAAAATAGGGTCAAATGAATTTGGAGTTGATATGTTCATTGGAAATATATTAAATAACAAAATGGAAAACGACTGAATAGTTATTTTTACTTGCTTTAAAAGATCCAGTAATATAAAAGGAAACGTTATTTAATATTTGTATGAGCGCAAGGCGTGTGTTTATGGTGAATGGTTTAAGACCATATTTTCTGGCAAGGGGACTGAGCTTAAAAGCTAATACTATCAGGTAATCAGTACAGTTGTGATTGTATGTCGCTGAGCCACATGATTTTTTGTTAAAATAATAAAGCAGTATCTTAAAATGCTGCAAATTGTTGGTGTGTGTGTAATCTTAGGCCTGTGTCACAGTTTTTGCCTATTGACACTTCCAACAACAACCATTATTTTATATAAATAACCACTGTTTTAAAACAGGATTTACAATTTGTAGAATGTCCGGAAATAATTGCCCCTATACATTACCTCTTTTACAGGACTGCATATTTCACTCTGACAGATTTCAGATTATTAAAAATGCATGGAATCACATAAAGGGCACAACATACACTTATAAAATAATTGTTTTATTCATAAGTAAACACGTTCTTTTGTTTTATTATAAAACGATTTCAGCCAATTAAACCCAGCCAGGCTTGTTAACTGACTTATATTAAAACTTTACATCCATGTAGTTACCATTAAAAGAAAAAGGTCTATGTTTATCATGGATCAACATAAATCAAAAACACTATGTTCATTCAAAATATCATTACATTTCTATTCAAAATACAGTTTGAGTACAGGTACTGAAAATACCATTGTTTTTGGTCACTAGTTCAGAAAAACCTACCGTAATTTCCTGTAGGTTCTGGGATCGTTAGAGGATGCTTTGCTGCCCACTTGTGGTCTGGGACTTAAAAATACTTTTGTTGGGTATTATGACTAATATAAAAATAGTTTTCTGATCTAAACAGCACTTGGTCCATCTGGACTCTGCATGTCACTTCAATTTTTATTGATTAACTAAATGGAACATGTACATTTTCAGCAAATAGCAGACACTTATATCAAAAGTGACTCACAGTACATTGTACCTTTAGAGCCATTAAAAGTTAAGGACCAAACAGCAGCAACCTGGCAGTATAGGAGCTTGAACCAATAATTTTTGGATGACCTGTCCAGTACCACAAAGCTACAACTGACACCATTTATACAATGTCCCTTTTCTGTGTATGCCATAGCGCTGATTTTTCTGTTGTTGGGTCCTTCTACAGTAAGCAAAAAGGTTGCTATAAATGTGACTATATAAGAAGCATTGATATAACCAGCACTGTTTTCCTGCCTTTCAGTTTAGTGATACAGCCAGACGGGCTGCATGTTTTGAAAATCTTGTTCAAGCCAATGTCCGCAACAAGAGGGTTCTAAAGAAAGCAGTTCAGAAGATCACTGCCAAAGGCATTACCAACTACAAAGCTGGATTTGAGCTTGCTTTTCAGCAACTTGCTGCGGTATGTGCACTTACAGCTTATTTACAGTACACTTAAATATACACACTTGAGATTATGGGAAATACAAGTTTTAAAGCTATGTAACTGTTGATTAAAGGCTTAGTTTAAGTCCAGTGTGTTTGTGCTGTAGGTGAATGTGTCAAGGGCAAACTGCAACAAGATCATCATGCTTTTTACTGATGGAGGAGAAGACAGAGCCATTGAGATCTTTGAAAAATACAATCCTGACCATAGGGTGAGTAAACTCAGTAAATATGCAGATATTCAAAACTACAACACATCTTGGTCTAATAATTGTCAAATGCCTGGTTCTGTAGGTTCGTGTGTTTACTTTCTCAGTGGGCCAACATAATTATGACAAAGGACCTATCCAGTGGATGGCTTGTACAAACAAAGGTAAAGCAATTAATTAATTAATATTTTACATTTAAAATAGAAATTTTATATTTAATTAACAGTATTCCTTATGCCAACTATTTCCAGCGTTTGGAATATTGTTTTGTTGTTACTAAATATTATATGGAACAGTAGGTCTAAACCATATTGGGAGCTTTTTGATATATTTTGTAGCTAAAACAGCCTACACTCCTTGTAAACAATTATATTGTCTGTTTTAAGAATGTTAATATAAAAATAAAGTTTAATACTTACAGACGATGCTTCCACACTGAATTCCTTTATTCCTTTTTGTCTTGTTGCAAAATTGTCAGTTATTATACTTTTAGCTCATTCAACAAAAGTGAGAAATACTGTATATACTGCATCATCATTATGTTTATTCACCTGTTTAGATCAGATGTATTATTGGGGGGCTCAGGTTTACTCTCAACTCCCAAAAAACATGCAAGATGTAGACTGTGAGAAGGGATATCTACTTTTTACATGTGTTTTATACCATGATGTATTCCAGGGTTTAGTCCTGCAACCTAGACATAGAAAGCATGTAAAAAAGATGCACCTTTTTATTTGAATGTATTCATTATATTTTGTTTTCTCAAGGTTATTATTATGAGATTCCATCAATTGGAGCCATCAGGATCAACACTCAGGTAAACCATGGCAAGATGTGAATATAAAAAAAATAGTTTACTGGCTTAATCAGCAGTTTACTCATTCAAGAGCAACTGAAAATAAACCTTGCCGCCTTGTACACTTCAAAGAGCAAAAAAGTATCCTCACGTCTTGAGAGGCATAGTGAAATCGGGGACATATAGGATCACTACAAAATCAGTTCATTGATAGATACAAATTATAGTATAATGATGTCTGGGTCATAAGTCAATGTTTTTGTTTGGCTCAAACAGCCAAAAGTCCATAAAACGTTTACTATCAAAATTTCTAACTAATTAAGTGTAGAATATGTAGATATACACAACTCGCAAAAAGTTTAGGATATTTGGCCTTCGAAGGAAATTTATGGAAAATGTAAAAAGTTCATGCTACAGCAATATTAAATCATGAAAGTAGGACATTTGAGTAGAAGCATGCTATAGTGCATGCTATAGTGCTCATATAATACAATCTATTGAACAAAAGCCAACAATGGTGGGTATACCACAACAAAAAATGTCAATGTCTCAATAATAGATTCAACTTAATGTCTGCTGAGGCATGGCATCCCACTCTTCTTGAAGGGCGGCCCTCAGGTCATTGAGGTTCTGGGATACAGAGTTACAAGTCTCTATAGAGCAACTCAATTGATCCCATAAGTCTTCTATGGGATTCAGGTCTGGAAGTTCCTAGCAGCCGTTCTCTAATGACGCAACCTTGATGAGCTGGAGCATTGCCGTCCATGAAGATGAAATTAGGCCTGTGTTGGTCATGCAGAGGTACAATGACTGGATTAATGATGTTATTCAAGTATTATTAGCTTGCCATTCACAAAGTGTAGGGCAGTTCTGTATTGACTAGACACACCTGCTCACATTGTAACACCACTATCACTACCACCAAAGGCTAACGGTGGCTGATGCATAATGCTCTCCCTGACGACATCGTTGGCAGCCATCATTTATGCCCAGTGTGAATCGACTTTCCTCAGTGAACAGCACTGAGGCCCACTGGTCCCTCTTCCAGCATAAATGCTCCATGGCCCATGCAAGACAATGACGCCTGTCTGGTGGTGAGGTACCCTTGCAGGTCGTCTAACACACAGACCACACTGATGTAACACTTGGGGGCCTCTCACTTCTCTTAAATGTACTTGGAGTTATGTGGTATTCATCATCTGGTTCTGCAGGTCACTGTTCACAATGAAGCGGTCATCAGTGTGCGATGTGGCCAAAGGACGTCCACTTCTATGCCTTTCTGTGACTCTTCCGGTGTCCATGATCCCTGTTGCAACTTGCTGATGACACTTTAATATTTTTCCTGCAGGAATATTTGGATGTGCTTGGGAGACCAATGGTAAAGGTTGACAAAGCTGCCAAGAAAGTTCAGTGGACCAACGTGTACAAAGATGCACTTGTAAGTCACTTCCCTGTGTTGTTTGTAACGATTGTATAATTTCAAACTCTATTAAGCTGCAGATGAGAATTTCTCTGCCCATGTATGTTTGACAGGATCTTGGCTTGGTCATCACTGGAACAATGCCGGTGTTTAATAAAACCAGCACAAGAGACAGAAGCAAGGTATTTTGTTGAATTATTCAATTTTAGTCAAATTTATTTCATGTCACAGATTCAGCAAAAATTCAATATTTTAATTATTGAATTAATGTCTTCAATAAGATTGGTACAAAAGACTTCAGATACAAGAGAAAGGTACCATATAGAAATCATAGTACTAACATTAATTTCAAACCTACATAGTGCTAAAAATGCTCTGCTTGTTTTTTAAGGGCTTGAATGCATGCAACATGGACTTTAACACAGTGTTAACACAAATTTCTACTGATTCACAGAATTTTCAGATTTACCCTGATTTTAGAGTACTCAGTATTATTGAGGTGGTTGTCCAATCAAAACGTCCTCTTGGCACAGGAACTTTTGTGGCATGTAGCATTTTCTGATTCTGATTTTGTGGCATGTCTGATATTCTAATTTGGTTGGATGCCAAGCTGTAGAAAGGTTCATGCTTGTGACAAGCAACAGGCCAATGTGGACCAGGGAACACCTACATCCTGAGTAATTTGTTTTGTCTTGCTCTGATGTGTGTCTTGGCCCAGTGTGCAAAAAGTCACAAACCCAAACTCTATCCAACTAATTAAACTTATTCATTTTCAAACTACATCAACTAATAAGTGCAAGTAAACTCCAGTTCTAAACTGAGTTCTACAAATATGTATATATTGAAGAAACCAGGATGATTACACTTTAAATTGTGCTACAGCAAAGCTTCATAGTACTTAAAATAATAATTAGAATTGTGTAAATTTGAAATTTCCTTTTTTGTTTGTAACTATTTTTGACAAAACAAAAAAACAAAGAAAATCAAATTCTTAACACAATAAAGCATGCATGAAGAGTGATCTGAATACTTTCTATATCTAACTAACTTAATGTCTAATATACTGTAATGTTTAAACAAGAATTAGCTGTTGTGTTTAATGGGACAGCTGACCTCTGCTTTTTTATAGGGTAGTGAGAATCAGCTGATACTTGGTGTGATGGGCATTGATGTGTCGCTGATGGACATTAAGAGTCTGACACCACGGTTTACTGTAAGAAGATTTTTTGTCGATTATAAATGCATTATTGTCATGCTTAATCTGACATTAATTTCTGGGTCATTTGATCGGTACTTTATAACATGGCCTGCAACTGCACATAGCAATGTTATGTGCTATGTTTTTACACACTATTTGGGCAAAAGTTTGTGGACACCTGACCATGAGCTTGTTAGATATTTCAAACCCCTAAGCATTAATATGGCAATGCCCCTACCTTTTTGGCTATAATAGGAAGCTTTGCACAAGGTCAAACACTGATGATAGATGAAAAAGTCTAGATAATTGACATGGACCTGGTGGTAATTCCATAACAAACCTTTTAAACCATATTTGGCACAATTGTGCTTAAACAGAAAATGATCTTTTTCCAAGTGCAAAAACAATAAAATCAAATGTTTTATATAAATGATATTATTGTCTATTATTAAAATGATGTAATTGTATCAAGTATAAGTTCCTTAACTGGAAATATCAAAATGCCATTAATTTTACCATTAATTAATGTATTTTTTTTTTCAAAGTTTGGCCCAAATGGATATTACTTCGCTATTGATCCCAATGGATATGTGCTGTTTCATCCCAATCTAAAACCGGAGGTAATAATTATGTCTTTTCTTTCATTGTTTTCTGTTTGTTTCTAACATTTCTGTCCAATGGCATATCAATTAAACCTACAAAACCATATTTAAATTTTCAGAGATGTCAAGACTACACAAGCACAACACTAAGTGCAGAATATATGTTACTTAAGTTATTCATTTGCAGATGGTCTTGTACAAGGAAAGCCTTGTTTATTTTAGTGTACACTGTACAGTCATAGGTATGAAACACCTCTCTTAACCCCTTTTAAATGCATCTGTGTACAGTTAAAATTTTGCAAGCTAAGGAACAAAAGGCTCTTAACATTAAGATCTAGTTTCGATTTTACAGTCGCAGGGATGATACTGAAATGAGCACCACACTTTGTTTATTCATGTATTTTAGCAGAAAGATTTTTCGTCATTTACCCTTTGTCCAATCGTTTTAACTCACTAAATATATTGACTTTTTAAGAACAGCCTGTCAGATTTCTGACTGGAAAATATAGTTTTTATGTTGCATTATGCAGTTCTGCCATGTTGTACCCCTTTTAATGTTCTTTAAATTCATAGAACCCCAAGTTTCAGGAGCCGGTTACATTAGACTTTTTGGACGCTGAGCTGGAGGATGAGATAAAAGTGGAGGTAAACTTGCAAGTTTTTATGCAGAAAATGTAATAAATGTTTAAATTAGATTAAAACAAAAAAAATCTAATCAAATAATTACATCAATGGCAATCACTACTGATATGAAACTGCAATATTTCCACAGTTAATACTAAATGAATAAATACTTTGTTTTATTAAGGTAAAATGTAATTTGTTTTATTACATGTGTTTCTGAACAGTTTAACAAGTCTTTTATTTCTTTATGTAGATTAGGATGAACATGACAGATGGAAAAAAAGGCAGTGAGAGTGTATTAACTTTGGTGAAGTCCCAGGATGAGGTAATTTTATTTTCATGCGTCTTTAAAAAGAGTAAACATGGACTGTAAAGAACTGGGGGAAATTTTACCCAGAATTCAGAAATTTCATTCAGAATGACAAGATGTACAAAAATGTGTGTTTGATTCTGATTTGCAGCGCTATATAGACAGCAGCAAAAGGACATATACATGGGTTCCAGTAAATGACACTGATTACAGGTAACGTGTGCATATGCAAGAAAGAAGCAGATCAAGACAAGCATCAAGTGTCATTGATGCATTGTTTTATCATGCAAGGCAGGAAAACAGCTGAGGCAGAGCACCAATCCATCATAGGGCAAAACACACATAAACTGACCTAGGGTCAATTAAAAGCTGCCAATCCACCTTCCGTTTGTCTTTGAGAGAAAACATACCCTGATAAAGGATCATTAAAACTCTTCGATCATAGTGATCAGGTCCAAGGCTCAAGCCAAGTTGTGCTGAACTGTAATCGTATTGCTGCGCTGATATTTTTCTTGCCCACTAGAGGGTGCTATTTACATAAAGGTAACTCAGTGAATGGAAAAAACTAAAAGTATCAGTGCACGTGTAATCTCGCTTAGCCCCTTATTAAGACCAAATGTTTAATAGATAAATCAATTAAGTAATCACAGTTAGATACAAAGGCAGTGGTCAAAATAACCCTATTTTAAATATAGGAGGTAAAAGTGGTAAAACATGTGAAGGTTTCATCCATTATCAGTGATATATCAGTCTGCGCTCATCTCAAAAAAGTATTTATACAAAGACAATGATTTGGTGTCCACATACCTTTAGTCGGAAAAAAGTGTGTAATTTATCTTCACAGCTATACATTTAACACTTTAATTTGTCTATTTCTTCAGTCTTGCATTAGTCCTTCCTGAATACAGCTACCACTACATCCAAGCCAAAATAGGAGACACCATCACACAGGCCAAATGTAAGTCTTGATTGTGTTATAAACTTAGATCACTTACAAATGCATTTGAAACTTGTATTATACATTATTATCTAAACTACCATTACAGATTATCACATACATGCCTACCAAAAACACCTGTTAAGAGACATTGCCCATTAGTCTTTCACTCTCTTACAATATTCTTTTTCTAAGCTGGTGAAGAATAAAATATTGGGAAAACCTCTCTGCTCTCTCCTAACCTCCCTTTCTTTTTTCTTTTTCTAACCTCCCTTTCTCTGGCAATTTTCTCTTCCTTTCCTGTCTGTAGCCTGGATGCCTTCTGTTAATACTGGCGAGTATTTTCCTCCTGTTCTATTACTTTCATGTTAGCTTTTGTCTTTCGGTTATATACTAATGTTTATTGTAATATATGAGCTATCCTACTGCAGAGGCTAAATTCAACATATTTAACCCAGACTATACTAACAGTTTACCCAGCCGTGTAACCGGAAACAGCTGCAAGCCGGTCCCAAGCCCGGATAAATGGGGAGGGGTAGAGAAAGCAATGGCAAACTACTCCACTATCATTGCCGAAATACTTC
>JAYDZG010000001.1:25981915-25992675 GCA_034509265.1 Microcambeva bendego | reverse complement strand
TCATTATTGATACTGAGAAATCTGTTGTGTGTAGAAAATACATCTTGATTCTCTCACTCACTCTCTCTCTCTCTCTCTCTCTCTCTCTCACACACACACACACACGTGCGCGCGCACACACACACACACACACACAAGAACATTGTAGAACAGGAAAGATCATTCTCCAAACTTTTCAGTATTTGGGATGCATATGTTATTATACTTGGTTTTATAGACTTGTTAGCAATGAGTGTGGCTAAAAAGCTTGAAATGTATTATCATCGTTATAATTAGACATAACTTACTATAATTTCTATAGAGCAACAGAATTAAAACACACTTTTTGTGTAATGAATCACTGGCAGACCCTACTGCGTGTGTGATAAAAGGGAATTTGAGGCCTCACTGCTAGCCAGTGAATAAAATGCAGCCTGCTTCTATTGTTTTAAATGGAGGCATCTTGATGCTAGACCTGGATGAAAATGGCAGAGGATTGTAATATGAAAAAGGAAATTGGAATAGACAAGATTGCAACAGGATCTTGGCTGCCACATCCAATCCATAAAAAGCCAGTATTAAACACTGATCCTTTGTGCTTTTAAATATTAAAATGTACAAATATATTGATAAAATGGCCAATATGTTTTCACCACTTTTGATATGGTTTATTAGGTTTCATACATTCTGAATCAGTGACATGAAATGAGGTCCACAAAGACTAATTTGACAAGTTTGGTGTCTAAAAGCTCCAGTGTCCAGTATCCAGTATCAAATGCAACCCAGGCTTTCTCACCCAACATCAGTGAATAACCCCAACTGAAACATATTTCACCCGACACCTTTCCAAATTTTGTAGAAAGACTTTCTAGAACTTTGTAAGTTGTTTAAGCTGGAAAGTGATCCAAATGAATGTCACTTGTTTTGGAATCAGCCAACTAAATGTGAATGATAATATTTTGTTGTTTTGCTTGTCTTTGACAGTGCACTGGTGAGATATGTGGCTGTAAAAGAAATGATCCAGTAAGATGTGTTTTGTTGCTTAATTACTTTAAGCAACTATACAGTATGTTATGAGTAGAGTAACCTTTAAATTTTTGCTGCTCTATATAACCCGTAATCCAGCTTTCTCTTTTGTGTGTTTGTCCAACAGAACATTGACTGTGTGCTTCTTGATGATGGGGGTTTCCTGGTCATGGCCAATAGGGATAGCTACATTGATCAGGTTAGTGTATTCAGTTCAGTTCATGGTCTTTGATCCCGTATCCTAATTAGGGTCGGGGAGGGGTGCTGGAGCCGATCCCAACTGTTCAATGGGCGCAAAGCACATGGTAACACCCTGGATGGGGTGCCAGTCCATCACAGGTACCTACAGGACAATCTGGTAGCATTTCTTTGGACTGTGGGAGGAAACCGGAGTACCCGGAGGAAACCCACGCGGACACGTGGAGAACATGCAAACTCCACACAGTGCCACCCACTGAGCCACCGTGCTGCCCCAGGTTAGTCTGAAGATTGCTTATTTGCCCAGCATCTGCTGTGGAACTTTCCTCTCCAGCAGCAAAATAAATATTTATGCTTAGACTTAATAAGACATGGTGTGTGCAGGATTAATAATTTGCTCAGAGATAGAGCTAGAACAACACCATGAAACAACCTATTATTTACTCACCCAGAAGAACTCATTAGAACCCCCACAATTACTAAAACACAACATGGGTGTCCTAAACACAAATCTAATAATAAAGGTCAGAAATATTATTGAAGTTACAATATATACAACCCCCTTATAAGTTTCTACTCTGTTACATCCTAAAAATCATTTCAGTTTTATAGTCTTTCAGTTGTTAAAACAAGCTACGTGTAAATTTTGTCACCTCATTTTCTACCATATATCTGTTAAGTCTGCTGCTCATTAAAAATACTTCTATAAACCTTTATGAGCATCACAATGACATAACATCTGGTCCCGTTTGTTTTGTTTAATGCCCCTTGTTATTTAGAAATAAATAAGTTATGTTCAATGTTAACTTTTTGTGTCTGTTCTCTCTTCCTCATAATACATTCTAGTTTAGCATATTTGCCATTTACTACACTGTTGTTTACTAAATAGATATTTTTTATAATTATTATTAGCATTTGTGTGCATCTCTGTGTTCCACGTGTTCAGATTGGTGAGTTTTTTGGCATGGTTGACCCCAGTCTTATGAGACATTTGATGAACGAGTCTCTGTTCACCTTCAAAAAAACCTATGACTATCAGGCAGTATGTGACCCACCCAAGAAAAGTGAAATAGGTGCTGGCCTCAGATCAGTTTATGTGGTAAGTTTTTTTATTATTCTGCACAACAACTGGTATAGTTGCAATGTAATTGATCGTGCATGTTAGAAGTGTTTAAAGAGCTTGTCTTTTCATTATAAACACCACTTTTGGGGTTTTTTAATCAAAGGCATTTCATTCCATATCATTTTGTCACTGTATTTGCCTGGCTTAAGTTTTTACCTGCTAAAAATAGCTGTGTGTGTGCCAGTTCTTGGCAGGTCATAAAGCAAAAGTAAGCCTGTTGCCAGTGAAATTGCATGTGATCTTTCTATAATGAACTGACAGGACCAGCTCACGCTCACTCTGTGATCTTCTGGGAGACCACATTCAAAGTTCCGTCTGGAACAGTGACTAAGCCAATCAAAAACACACTCACTCAGCTCTGAATCAGCACTCAGGGACATGCTTTCTAATGTTAATTAAAGCAATGTGTGCATTCCTGCTAATACTGACCACTTATTCATCTCGGTTTGTTCTAGTTAAAATTGGCACTATTGTCTTAATTTGGCTTGTTTCCCAAACTGTCTAAAATTTACAGTAAATGCAGAATGTTTGGGGACCTTTCGGATTAGATCACTGGGTGACACTGTGGTGCTATCACTTCAGACCAAGAAGGTCCTTGGTCCGGGACATTTGTGTGGAGTTTTCATGTTCTTCCCGTGTCTGCATGGGTTTACTCCGGGTGCTCCGGTCCCACAGTCCAAAAAACATGCAAGCGAGGTAAATTGGAGATACGAAACTGTCCACTGTCCATTCAGTGTATTGCTGAAACTTGTGCAATAAATATATTTGTGTAAAACATGACATAAAATCCTAATAAACAGTAAAACTTCAGATCACTAAGCAAGCAGCACATTATTGTTTGCATTGTAAAGCAATGTCTAATTAAAAGTAGTTATTTTGTATTTTAGTGTATCTTTTTTCTGTTTTTAAGCCCACTATTGCAGATATACTGAGTGTGGGCTGGTGGGCCTCAGCAGCAGCTTGGTGAGTGCAGCTTTAATCTAAATATCTCACCATTTTTTATGTTTCATTCATTGTATTTTTATGTTTTATTACCATGTTATCCTAGTCAGGGTCATGGTGGGTCCATTTTTCCACAGAGTGGCTGGTCAAAATGCAATAACACCCCATACAGGGTGTCAATCCATCATGGGGCCTCAGCCAACCAACTACAACCCAGGCTCTCTCTCTCTCTCTCTCACTCTCACACACACACACACACACACAAACACACAAACACACACACACACACACACACACACACACACACACACACACACACACACACACACACACACACACACACACACATATTTTCCAGACATAACCAGTCATGTCTGCATTTTGATGCCCAAGCAGCCAGTAGCACCCCTGGGAATTCCCAGCAGAAGTGTGTTAGCGTAATGTACTATTGTGTCACTATACACATGTGTTTTAAGCAAATTCTTTAAAGTTGGGCTGATTTTCAGCAGTTTGTTTTTTGACACACTTAACAGAACCTATGATAAATCCAAGCTGTTTTAAAAGTTTGGATTAATGGAAATGGCAGCGGAAATAGGTTATTCATAACTTATTTTGTTGGTTGGAACTGTGCTGTATATTGTCTGATAATTACCTGCTGTTCTGTTTTGTTTTCTAGGTCAATGATGCAGCAGTTGTTTGTTAGCATAACATTTCCCAGTTTCCTGAAGGCAGGTAAATAAATCTCTGGACGTAATAAAGGATACGTCTCAAAACAAATATAATTAAGTTGTAAAGTGAGAGTTATGGAGATTTTGTGGTTTAAGTTAAAGAGAGTTTAAGTAAACCAACAAGTAGCAAAAACTCAAATATAAATAACAGTATTTGAAATATATATTTTTAAATATACACAGGTAATTATATTATACACTATGTGGCCAGACATCAGAGTTTGTTGGATTCTAAAACCATTATTATGTGGTTGGCACCCACTTCATCTGTTTCTCTGTCATTTATATTATTCTGTTCTATTTCTATCTTATCACTAATGTCATGTTTGACTTTTATGTTTGAATCCTAATGGATAAATTGTGTTTTTATGTTGTTTTGCAAATATGTGAAAAAGCGAAATTACAAATGATTGTGAATAGTAAAATACGCACACCTGCATTTTTATAGATTTTTGTTTGGGTAAAAGTCTCAGAAATCAACAAAGCCTGAAAAAGATCATTGTAGAATCCTTTTAACACAACTGGTGGATGAAACATACTCTTGTACCCTTATCTGATTCATTTTGTTTACGTCTTAAATATTTTACAGTCGATTTCTACACATAATGGAAGCTTCATGAAAGATAATTTTACTTTTTTTCACAGCGGAACTAGAGAAGGATGTTGCAGATAAAGAAAGCTGCATTACAGTGCAAACCCAATATTTTTTTGAGAATGATTTAAAGAGTTTCAAGGGAAACATAGAATGTGCCAACTGCTCTAGGTAAGAAGTTTTCTTATTTTTCATACACAATCACACTCACAAAAACACAAACACACACACACACACACACACACACACACACGCACACACACACAGTACCTGCTCACATATGCCACACCCATATAATAAATCTGTTTAAACATAACAATTGTTTAAATATTTGCTTTATAATGGCAGATTTTCTTGGTTATTGGGCCTCATTCATGAAATACGAGCAGAACGAATTTGTGCATTAATCCTTCGTAAAATTCTTTTCAGTAAATATGGGCATTCATTAAGGTTTTCGTAATGTCAAAACTTGCATAGCAAAATTTACACCTGAACGTGACCATGCATAAAATGTGCGTCAAGTCCGAACAACAACCAGAAATGTGAATTGACATAACTGAAAAATTGAACTTGGAAACAGAGTGCTTGTTGAGTATAATTTCATTAAATTTGGTAATGCATTATTTACTATGTAATTATTTGGTTAATACTAGAATTACAGAGCATTTAGAGAAACTTCCAGTCTGTACCAAACTATTGTTTGATAAATTAAACACCAGTGGCTAGTTAATACTTTATTAATTGATTATTTCTCTATAAAAGAGGTTAGAGTGTTTAATGGAGATGTCTGATCTTACACTGCTGCTGGATTTAGCAGAAATAATTATTCACAGAGAACGGCTCTTTAGAGATTGTGCACATAGCTCAGAGTGATGACTGGCTGGTTAGTCGTTTTCATCTACCGAGACACACTCTTTTGCATTTCTACAACATTTTAAAGGACACTGCACATATGGGATTTTCTGCCAAGACCTTTTCTTTTTCGGGCCAGAAATGCCACTGTGAACACGAGTAAATAAACGGTGTTGATTTGAATGAACTCCATTCAAGAAATCGTCACTTTCAGCATCAGAATATGTTTTTGCTTTTGCTTTTTTGGAAGATATCTGCTGTTGTTTCTGGCCTCTGGGTTCCGAAAATGATGGTCATTTGTCATTCATGAGTGGGGAGTATGCTAATTGTATGCTAATTGTAAAGTAACATGAAGACACGTCCAATTTGCGTGTTCCACTAACAAATCTGGTTTTCGAGAACAGTTTGCTCATTTTTTGTGAAGGTTTAATGAATGAGGCCCATTGTTTGTATGTGTCACAACCCAAAAACTCAAAAATAAACAAAACCAATAAGGGTTAACTTTTTTAATGGAACAAAAGGACTCAACCATGCCAGCAAAATAATCTAAGATTATGTAATGTAATCCAGTGGTAAAGCATTCATGTCCTTTTGTGGAATACATAAAACATACCAAGAAACATCTAGCAGTTTTCTGTGCTGGTTCCCCCACGTTGATATCCCAGTTACAAGAAAAAAATGATTTTTGTTATCTTGAACCTGATCAGCATTTTATACACGCCACAGAACATAGCATAGCATAGCATACTAATTATTTAATTGAATTATGTAGTACACCGGTCTTGAAAAATCCTTCCAACTTTTCTATCAGTTATTTAGCTCTGGTAACTGGTAGGCACACAAAGGAGGAATAAAATAAACATGGTTTAAATAAACAGCCCCTAAATATCAAATTTATTGCCCAGTCCCCCCCTTGTTGCAGCAGTGAGCTAAATCACACCTAAACCATCATTTTTCTATAAGTCACCAGGTACTTGTTTACCTTCATATCCTTGGAAAGAACCATGATTCCTTAAATGTTTCACTAGTACTTGACCCTAAAACTACCATTTTCAATTGTTTAGTGGCATCAGTTTCCAAATCAGTGCATTCTGTTATAATTTAATACATAATATATACTTAATGTAAAAATGTTATAAAAAATTAAAGTATATCGCGATATGTGTGAATATGTTTACTAACCTCATTTATTATTATCAGGCAGTTCATCGCAGAGAAGTTGTTGAAGACCAATCTGGTGCTTATCATCGCGGATGCAAAGGAGAGCTGCAGTACATGTTCTGAAAGGCCTGTCACCCAAGCTGAAGAACCATGTATCCTACTCACAGAGACACAGGAACACAAACAACATTTCAATGGCATTTTTAAAATTTGTGCAGATTATCAAAATCAAGTAATTCGTGATCCCAGATTTTAGTTAGATTGTATTATGTTTTTCAAGTTGTGTTTGACAATAAAAAAAGTTTCTTTAAAGAAGTTAGCAAATGGATTAGATCGGGTGGGATTTCCTTTCATTTCTTTTTTCCTGAACGAGGGGTACCAGCTACAGGTCCAGATCCCTGTGTTATAGCCATGAACCCACGTTACAGGAAAGGTCCAGCACTGTGCTTTGACAACAATATCAGTGTAAGTTTAAACTGTTCAAAAGAACCACTGCATGTTCAACAACATCAACTACAACATATGATGCATGATAAATATGAAGTAGCAAATTTGTTACAATGGACTCCTCACAGCAGCAGGGGTCCTGTGTTGATCCTCATGTTTGATTACTGTCTGCATTATTTTCATGCTTTCCCCATGTCCTCTGTTGTACTCTAGTTCTTTCAATTGCCCAGCGTAAATACACATGGTGATATGTCAGGGATTAGCAAAATCCTACCTTGACAACCAAACCCAAAATGGTCTCCTGCAAAGTACTTACAGCTGGTCTCTTAAGTGCCCTGAACAGATTATCTAAAACAAGGAGCAGCTACTAAGAGGAGGCGTAGGCTTGACAACTTAAACAACCCACATATACAGTACATGGCATGAAGAACACAGAAGCTTGTTCTTGACAACAAATGACTGATAATGTGTCAACCATGCACACTAATTGACAATTAGACCAAACCTAGAGTTGAAAGTTACAAAATAACTACAAAAATGCCTAACTGCTTGTTAAGGATTTGTCCACTCTGTTAAGACAAAACCATGTGGTAGAGAAGAGCTGGCTCTCCACTGCACCCTTCTCAGTTAATGTTACTGCTGCCAGTGTTCATGTGCTGTCTTGGGTCAGTCTGTCTGTCTATCCTATGCTTTTTAGATACTTTTAATCTAATTACATTTTCCTTTGTTAATTATTATCGTTAACATTTAACAGCATTTTTTTAAATTACATATTTTTATCATGCATATTAATTTAAAGCATGCAGTTTGTCACAGTGTATTGCAAAATGCAGACACTGTACCAGTCTTTGTAAATGACCATATTTATTTAATTAGAATGTATGATTTGAAACAGAGTTCAGTTTGCCAGTTGTACTGACAATATAGGGTAACATTTTCATTATTCCTTTTCTTAAAACAAGTGGTCATAGCTACAGGTCCAGATACCTTTGTTATAGCCATGAATCCACATTATAGGAAAGGTCCAGCAGTGTATCTTGATGCTAAATGTCACGGTGCAGGGACTAAAGCAGACAGGAAGGGGCAGACACTGAGGTGAGAAATAAAAAAGATATTTATTACTCAAACAAAAAGCAAGCAAAGCAAAACCAAAGCTTAGCACACCAAGGACGAAAGAACATCCAGCAAAGAACAATGAACTCCAAAAACACAAGATGCTATAAGATGCCATAGCATACAGAGAACAGCAAACAAAGAACCTAGAGTTACCTACAGCCATACCAGAGACAAACATTAAGCACTATAAGAAACCAAGTAACAATGTACTCCAACTGAGTAGGCCCAGCTTGCTCCTGATAAAGGTCAGCTGGGCCCAATTAACTGAGGGGAGCCAATCAGAGTGGGGTAGGTGTGTCTGCATGTGGTGCTGCCTGAGAGGGAGGGTGTGGCAGGCACAAACAGAGCTGCTGTGTGACACTAAACATGAACACTACCACAAGACATGAACAAGACTACACGAGACCTCTTAGCCAAAGCATGAGCTTGTTAGCAAAATCATACCATGACAACCAAACCCAAAATAGTCTCCAGCAAATGTATACCTTAAGCATATTACCTGAAACAATGAGCAGCTGTGGACCATTGACTGAGGGGTGGGCTTCACGACCTTCAACAAACCACCTCCAACATGACCTCCTGGAGAGAGGGGCATGACACATATACATGACATGAGCAATGAGACTATGATAATGTGTAATACATACACACTAATGTATTAACACAACAATCCTATTGTTAAAAGTTGTTACTATTTTTATGTAAAATGATTTTGTGTTTAAATGCCTGTCTGTATATATTTTTGTTTACTTCTCTGCTTATTCATTTTAGTTTTAGGTTTCATATGCTTATTTGCATATTTAAATTCTTTCTGTTCTTCTAACTTCTTGTTAACATTCTTCACTCTAACTGTGCATCTTTTCCAGCATGACTCAATCTTTTTTTTCCTGCTGTTTGCCGGCCTGTGCATTGTATATTAATAAAATTATACGGTGTGTAGACAAAGCGGTGGCTCCACACTGCACCCCTCTCAGCTAACCCTACTGCAGCCAGTGTCCATGTGCTCTTCCTGGTCCAGTCTGTTTCTCTATCACCTGATCTCTTTGTTTAGGTTCCTTAACAAAATAATATTTTTTAAAAAATCTCTTTTCTATCTCCCTTTGTTTTCTTCATTGAATTTGTCTTTCTGTCAAATTAAATTGATTTCTGTCTGCATACATTAAACTAAAAGCATTTTTCTGCTGTGAATATTAAATCTGTTCATTTAATTCTTTGTTCTGATGAAACTCTGTGATCTGATCTTTTTTTCTCTCCGCAACTGGATGAAAAAGGAGAAGAATGTGGACTGCGGTGGGGTGGCTGGTCTGACTCCGTCTATTTGGAGCATGGCTGTCATTCAGCTGCTGCTGCTCTGGCTCCTTAGTGGACTAGGACACTTCGCATCATGACCACAACCTAGCAAGGTGCCTCCCAAAATGATGCCAAAACCCTTCTTATGCTGGCCAGTGAGTTAAAATCTTAATCACGGGCACCAGCATGCCTAGTTATGAGGTGGAAGCCTTTGAGAAACACTTAAGACAAAAGCTTTATCAAGTGTTCATGTGCTGTCCGTAGTCGACACTGATATTACAGTTGACCTTTACCCTCTAGCCTCTTGAGTACAGCAGTGGATAGCCTTACTGGAGCACCACAGAGATGCCGATTTCTGATACAAAAACACACTTCAGCAGTCATGACTGATAGTGTCACTGCCAAATATTGTTCTCCCCTGTGCCTGTGCATTGAAAACTGTCAATACAACAATTTCTAACATTTCCTTATCACTGAATCGTAGCTAGTTGCTCAGTATACACAATATGGGTGTTGATGTTTTTCTCATTTTTTAAAAATTCATATCATCATTAAATTATTTTGGTACTGACAAAAACACAAAAAATAAACAAAAACAAAACAAAACACCTTTACAATGCCCACCATAGTATGATGTAGTGTTCATCAATGTTTTTTTTTTCATATGTGTGGTTTCGGTTCAGCCTTCAACCTTCTCCATTGGGAAATGTATTTGCCAAAAATGATGTCTTTTCTTCCCTCCTGTGTATTTGGGTTTTCTAGGCCAGTTAAACAGCCTGGTGTTACAGCCCTAAATGAAAAAAGTGTTTTACTGTGTATGAAAGACAAACTTTTTCTATGAGCAGTAGTGTGATTGCATGTGAGTGAGTCTTATATTTAAATTCTTTGAAAATAGTTTATACCGAAGATAAGTATTTGTGCTTGCTAATGCATTTTTATGCATAATTTATAATTAATTAATTTATATTTATTATTCTCCCTAATTCGATTTGTAAGTAAATGATTTAGATGTTTGTAATATTAAATTGTGTGCCTTGACATTGAAACTATATTTCAGACTATTAAAGCTGCCTGTATAACACACCATGTTTACCTTTACGTGTTAATGAAAAATGAACTAAACACAGATTATTGATTATTATACCATTATTGTGAAATATTGCAGTTACATTGTAGAACACTACTGTCAGCAGTTGATGACTCACTCATTCAGATGTGCTTAAATTTGAACACAACTCTTCTAGTTCTATACAGTGAATTGAAAAAGAATTAAGAGTTTGTGTATTTGTAGCTGAAATATCTTTTA
>JAYDZG010000001.1:25903801-25918399 GCA_034509265.1 Microcambeva bendego | reverse complement strand
GGTATAACTAGGTCAAGGCAGCACAGCGCTTCTAGTGGGGGGCCACAGTCCTGCCTTAGACTGTCACTGTACCATGAGTAACTTTGGATAAAATTTTTCTGCCAAATGCTGAAATTGTAAATGTACTCTTTCATGTTGACTATTAATGAGGCATTTTATGTGTTTATCTGGGTTTTTGTTACTTTCAGGGTGTTCTTGAAAGTATGTTTTTGAAAGTGTTCTTGAAAGTGCTTGACTTTAGTCAGCAGTACATGTATGTAAAATGGACCACTGCTCCACATTTCCCCATTTTAAGAGAAGAGTTTTCACTGTGGTTTACTGGAGTCCTGCAGCTTAGGAAATTGCTTTGTTGTTCTTTCCAAGAGATTACATAAATATATTGTGGAGACTGGTTAAAAGAAATGCCTGTGATAATTTATGATAACATTTCACTATAACCACAAGTGTTTCACATACGTATAAGTCACACAATCATGTGTGTGTGTGTGTGTGTGTGTGTGTGTGTGTGTGTGTGTAGATGACTTACTTTGGGATTTTGGCCAAAGGTTTTGTTAGGTATGTTGTGTATGCATCTGTGTTTCCATATATTTCAGTAAGAATCTAGCCTTCATTGATGAACAGTGCTTCAGTGGTTGTATACAGGTGCAGCAACATGCCATAAATTCCAGTCTTTAGACCTTGTGAATTACTGCTAGAGCTAAACATTTCTGTCAAGATTAATGGTGGAGCAACTCAGCAGTGAAGACAGTTCACCAAATGTTTTCCTTTTTGTATCTTTGATCTAAAGTTAAGATGTACATATAACAAATTCCTTTCTTCATGTTTTACACTTAGATTCAGAACAGGAGTCTGAACAGGATGGTACCATTTCATGTTTTTGGGGGCAGGGTGAGCAATACCGTGGTTCAATGAACATGACCCCCAATGGTATCACTTGTCAGCGATGGGACTCACAGTTTCCACACAACCATTCTTACACACCTGAAAACTACAAATGCAAGTAAGTCATTGGTTAATCTTTTAAATACATGTTATTTACTGATATTTAGAACACTAGTCCTCATTTCAGCACTGCTGTATTACTGGCAAGCCATTATCAGAATGAGTGTCTGGTTTTAAGCCAAAAGAAAATCCTATCATTTTGCCTTTGGGGAATTTTGGATATTCTTCACGTCTGTGTGGCTTCCTCTCACATCCCAAAAAACAGTTTTTGACAGATCTTAACTTACCATAGGGGTTAGTTATGAGTTTGAGAAGGATTAGCATTCCATTTGCTCACTGTTTTGTGTCCATTCTAACTTTTATTAAATATATAAAATAGATAAATAAATGAATATGTTCATAAATGATATTTAAATGAATGGACAGTAACATACAGCTGAAGGAATTAATTATTGAAGTAACATAGGGTCCTGGATTTTAGCCGTACCTCATTTTAGGTTAGGAGTTTGATGCATTTGATTTTGAAATGTTTCAGATTAGTGTATTTTGTGTATGTGTGTGTGATTGGGTGGTTGTGGGTCTGTGTGTGTTTGTGTGATCCTTGCTCAGAGATTTAAGAGAAAACGTCTGCAGAAACCCAGATGGCTCAGAAATTCCATGGTGTTTTACCACTGATCCGAAAGTACGCAAGGCCCTCTGCACCAACATCCCCAGGTGTGAGATGGAGACCCCAGAAAAGACAGGCAAGACTTGCATTAGTAAAGATTTTCATACTAAACATGCATCTACCTTATTATTTGAGGAAATTATCACCACAAGTTCTGCTTAAACAAGAATAAGAGGCTAGAATGGAAGTAGAAATTTACTGCAATTCAGTATGTGTCAATACGTTGTTTGTAATGTATTTGGAAGTGTAATGATGTGTTTGTTACATCTTTCTGTTAGTAGAATGTTACATGGATATCGGTGAAAGCTATCGAGGCAATGTGTCAAAGACCAGATCTGGCATTCCTTGTGGACTTTGGTCAGACCACACATACAGGTAAGAAATATACAACAGGTGCATTTTAGTACATTGTCTTTAGAATCAGAACAAGGCTTTATTGGCCAAGTACATTCACACATACAATGAATTTGTCGTTGGTTGTACAGATGTTTGCAGTGCACAAAAATACAATTACCAATGACAGTCACACACAAACTCTCTCTCTAATTCACACATTCATACCTGTAAACATTAGCAAGTGTAATTTACATTCTAGGTTAAATATTTCTGAATAAAAATGTGTTCTGGGGAATAAACATACATTCTCTTTAAATAAGAAACAACCAAATGTAAAAGCCCAGTGTTTGCTTTGTTGATTCTTTAAATAAGATCAAAAGGTTATTTGAAGTGTCCCATGGGTTAGCAGTTTTATAGTGTTGGATTGTGAAAAAAAGCTTCTCTCTAGCTTTGTTGTTCGAGTGCTGATGTGTCAGGCAGGCACTGGAACAGATGCCTGCCAATTTTAAAATTGTAGACCTGCACCAGGCTGGGAAGAGTAAATCTACAATAGCTTATTCACACCAAAAGCAGGTTGGTGTGAATAAATCAACTGTGGGAGCAATTGTGAGAAAATGGAAGACATCCAAGACCATTGATAATCTCCCTCGATCTGGGGACCCATGCAAGATCTCATCCTGTGGGGTCAAAATTATCATGAGAACGGTGAACAAAAATCCCATCTAAAGTTTGCCAGAGAGCATATGGATGATCCAGAAGAGGATTGGGAGAATATCATGTGGTCAGATGAAACCAAAATAGAACTTTTTTGCTAAAAACTCTGCTCATCGTGTTTGGAGGAAGACAAATGCTGAGTTGCATCCCATGAACACCATACCTACTGTGAAGCATGAGGGTGGAAACATCATGATTTGGGGCTGTTTTTTGCAAAGGGGACAGGACGACTGATCCGCGTTAAGGGAAGAATGAACGGGGCCATGTATCGTGAGATTTTTAGCCAAAACCTCCTTCCATCAGGGAGAGCATTGAAGATGGACTGTCCAGCATGACAATGATTCCAAACACACCGTAAGTGGCTCAGTAAAAATCATTTCAAGGTCCTTTATTGGCCCAGCCAATTTGTGGAGGGAGTTTAAAGTCTGTGTTGACCTGCAACAGCCCCAAAACATCACTGCTTTACAGGAGATCTGCATGGAGGAATGGGCCAAAATACTACAGCTACAGTGTGTGCAAACCTGGTGAAGACTTACGGAAATGTTTGACCAAAATCAGGGACATTTTTGAGGATAGGTAATCAAAAACAGGGACGTTTGGTCACCCTATCATATGTATTTATTTTTGTTATTTATTAAAGCAAAATAATTTACACAAATAATCAATAGATTGTTGTGGCCATCATTAAACTTTCTTGAACCTGTTGACTGGAGGTTCTAGGATTTTTTAGGATTCCTTGCCCTGCAGGGCTTCCATTGGATTGTACCTAGGACTCTTTGCTGGCCAGTTTGGAACAATTTATTTATTTATTTATTTTCTGGCTGCTCCTATTAGGAAAACATACATCACCTTTCAAACCACCTTACAAAAAAGCAAACCAATTTATAACATTTTGAACGGGTGCTCAAGGTCAGCCAGACAACACATGATTTGAGAAAGCAGGTATTTTTAAGGCATTAAATAAACATTTAAACACAAATTAAAGAAATTTGAGCAATTACCAGATGGAGACAGATTCATCTAATTTCCAATAATTCACAGAAAAGGTGATTTGTCAAGGTTCTTATGCAGGATGCACTTCATGATGCAGCACTCCTATTTGGGACCGGCACTACAATGCACTGGTTTGGGCATCCTAGTGACTAGGGTTGTGTCCAGCCAACCGGTAGCAATAGCAAGTTTCAAACAAGGGAGTGCAGACTCTTAGTGTTGGTGTGCTAGTGGAAAATCCCACTTCCCCACATGGGCTCTTGGTTAATTCTATTTAACACACCATTAAGTTCTGGTATGATACAGAACACCCCAAGGTTTGTGGACAGCCCTTTTCATTATTGAATTCAGATGTTTCGTGTAGACCCATTGCTAACAGAATCAGTGATCTGAAATAAATTATATTCTCTTTGCGGCAACTGTTTAGAAGAGGTATTTTCCTGTTCCAGCACGAAATGTGCCCCTGTGCATAAAGCAAGGTCTATAAAGACATGATTTGACAAGATTGGTATGAAGGAAATTCAGTGACCTGTATAGAGCCCCAAACTCAACTCTATTGAACTCCTTTGGGATAAACTGGAATGTCAATTGTAAGCCAGGCCTTCTTTTCCATCAAGTGCCTGACCTAACAAATGTGCGATTTTGACTGATTGGGCAAAATTTCATACAGGCACACTTAAGCTCCATTTTATGGCTGTGATTTCATAGTGTCTACATATGTTGGCCATACAGTTATACTTGTTATAACTGTTCTTAATAATGTTCCAGTTAAGTAAACGGTAATCAATTAAAGATGGTTTTCTGTGTGTTATCTCCACTATTCCAGACGATTTGAGGAAATAAGCAATCCTTTAAAAACTATTAAATTATAATACTATCTCTCTTAATATCATCTTTCGTTCTTTGTGCACCAGACATGATTTTATTTACCTTTAAAACATTTGATTATAGTTGGTTTTTGTAAGCAAATGGGTGGCTCTTTGATTCATTGTCTAGCACTGTCGCCGAAAGCAACAAGGTCCTGTTTTCAGTTTCTAGGTTGTAATGTCCAGGTCTGTGTGTTTTCATGTTTCCCCTTGTGTCTGTGTGGATTCCTTCCAGGTGCAACCCTAGGACAAACATGACCATGACCAGGATGAATCAATAAAGGAGAATCATTGCATAAGTTAATGAACCTGTAAGGGCTTAAAATCCAAGAAATGAAAGAGCATGAAGCAAGTCCGTCTAAGATCAAAAACTAAGTTTAGACAGAGCTTCTTGCTTTTGTTAATTAACAGGAATTTTTAAAGCCTAAATGGCACTGATGACTGGACATGATCCAGAGATGACCCCCACTCCTCCCAGGAAGTGCTTCTCCTGGAAGCACAGCAAGGCAAGATCAAAGTCATAAGTTCCTCCTATGGCGGGCAGCCAGCGAGTCTGCCTCAGCCAGGGTTGAAAGGGCAGGACTGAGAAAGCTCAGCCACCGCTTGTTTTAGGGAGGAAAAATTGCCCTCTTTTATTCATCCATCACTCCCCATGGCCATTTTTCTCTTGGCTTTGAGGCTCCTCCATCAGCGATTTAGATTTATATTCTCTGTAAGTTACAAGATGATTGCACTTTGTTAGTATGCGGTTTTGAATTACTAGACTTGTGAGGACAATATACAGAGCAAGTGTCATCCACAATTACTATTTTATACAAAAAAGGGAAATATAGCAAACAAATCACCAAGACCCTTTAGATATAAGGTTACATTATTACCTTTAATAAAGTTTTAAGTTTAGTTTCTTAAGGATTATGAAACTAATTTTCCCCATGTCTCTTTAAATAGCAGAGTCACACACTCTGAAGAAGTGGATGCAGGGCTGCAGTTGAACTTGTGCAGAAATCCAGACAGAGATAAGCATGGCCCATGGTGCTACACGTCCAACTCTTCTATTCCCTGGGATTACTGTGGACTAGAGCGCTGTAAGTAACATTAAGTAACTCCAGTCTCATTCCCATTAAAAAATAGGTCACCTCTATTCTACCTCTGTTCTTAAAATACTATATGAGGAATGGCATATAAATACAAACATAAGACAATCATTTTGGATTTTAATTTGAGCAAACATGTTATCAGAACCTTGTTCTAGGTTTTCTGTCTGTTGCTTTTATTTTTAATCCGTCACCAAAAATGTATTAGCTCATGTGTGATCTACGTAATTAGACTGTTTTGGATTTTAATATAGTAAATTTAAGTATTTGTCTGCATTTTATTTTATTTTTTTAATTCATCAACTATTCATTTGTAGTTTATCAATTTTAAAAGAACTTTTCTATTTTATCTTCCAAAGACGGGATAAATTTGGGATGGGATAAATTTCCCATCAGCATAGTTTGTTTGGTTACACCCTTCCTGATTTTACCTTCCGATGCATCCAGTTCTAAGTGCTCACATATATGTGTTATTGGGAAGCACGGTGGATAAGTGGGTAGCACTGTCAGGTCCTGGGTTTGATCCCCAGGTGGGGCGGTAGGCATCCTTTCGGTGTGGAGTTTGCATGCTCTTCCCGTGTATGAGTGGATTTACTCCAGTTGCTCTGACAGTCCAAATCATGCAGTTGAGGTGAATTAGAGGTACAAAATTGTCTATGATTGTGTTCAGTATAATCTGTGTCCTGATTCAATTTGTGCAGTCATTAACTGTTTCCTGACATGAATGTAACGAAAGAGTAAAACATGATGTTAAAATCCCAAATAAATGAAACAAACAAAATATGTGTTATTGACCGACCCATCCCGAAACACCTCCCTACCCCAAGAACATAAACACACCCACAATCTCACAAAAGTAAAGAAGACTTATTGATTGACGTTTGAATATTAGAGTAAAAAGTATACACTTATTTTTTCACAAATACATAATTTTTTGTTTTAAACTGGAGTCAGAGCAGAGAATCACCCTTAGACTGCCCTCCAGTCAGAAGTGTCCTTGCTTCATAGCCCATAACCTCTGAGCTACCACTGTGCTGATAATGGAGATATTAATGCAGCAACATACAAAAGTCATACATACAGTCCTGAGACTTTGCTCGTTCAGGTCTAGGAAACACTGAAATGTGTCATTGTGAGTGTAAACAATGTTGTGTAATTGCAACTGTTTGGACATTTGTTTTGCCATGCTTTAACAGCAGGCAGATCCAGACTTCCTCTCACTCAGATATTTTACATGGTTGGATTGCCTCCACCAGACACTAAAATCTAAAGGCTTAGTGCACCTTCATAGCATTTATCTTTTTAATGAGAAGCTTGTCCTCCCTAAAGGGAGGAAGTATTCAAAGGAAATTTGTTTTTATTACACTGGACTTAAGTTCTTAAATTGTAACATGAATAATGTATAATAAATTATTTGGATAGAATGAATGATTTACATATCAGTGATAGTGATTAAATGTCTATGCTGTGTCATTTCAGGTAAAACCACAAGCAATGATCATGTAAGGAGTAAGTAGCTCATATATTTTATTATTTACGCATTCTATGTCGAAATATTTCTGAAAGACTTGAAATGAAATCAAAACGAGATTTTTTAATTGTGTTCTCATTGTATTAATCTTTAATTATTTAGCTGAAAAAGTACAAAAAAATGTTTTCAATGGAAATAGAATTTTCTGTTCAAATATAAACAAATAAGATTAAAATCTGGAACAAAAGCTTGTTTAGTTTTGTTATATATATTTAGTTCCAATTGTATATATATATATATTCTTTTATTCATTTGTGAACTGTAGATTTTACAGCTTGGTTGCACTATGACTTTCTGTGAAGTAGGTAGCCCTGTAACCTAAAAGCATGAAGGTTCTGGGTTTGATCTCCAGGGAGGGCAATCTGTGTCCGTTCTGTGTGGACTTTGCATGTTCTCCTTGTGTCTGTGAGTGTTTCTTCTAGGAACTCTGGTTTCCTACCACAGTTCAAAAATGCCAAGTCAGGTTATTTGGAAACACTGAATTGCCCTATAGATGAATGAGTTGTGTGTATGTGACTGAAAAGCTTGGATAAGCTCTAGCAACCCCCTCCACACTTCTAGACTAGATATTGGCTTAACTATCTGTCATGGCTGTTGTCTCATCTTCATGTTATGCCATATATTTTTCTAATAGGGACAGATCCATACTACATGCAGTCAAACATTCTAATATTGGTAGATTGCCTGCAATTATCTTGATGGAATTATTACAGACTTCATGGAATCATATTGGGGACAACATAGATCTCTAAAATCCCAATATATGCCTCTGCATAGTACCTTCAAGCATGACAGATCTTTTGTACCTTTTTGTTTTTTGGCATTTCTGTTATTTCTAAAACAAGCTGAAACAAAGTCTTTCAACACAGTTATGATGAACTAGGGCCCAGACTCACTGGCCTCTGCACATAATGCATGGCTTTCTCTTTGCATAAGAGTTTCATTTGTGATGCAGTGGTGTATTATGTTAAGTGTTGATGGTTTTGCTGAAGTTCTGTGTTCGTATGGCTTTATTTATCACCTTAGCACGACAGTTTTGCTTTTTTCAGGGCTCACATTAATCAGTGTTTGGTTTGTTTTTTTTGCTTTGTCATTCAAAGATTGTTCTTACAGTGTTTTTTACAGCAACCAATAAAATACCTCAATTTATTAATCTTCCATTGAAACCTTCTATTTTATAACTGGTTGACAATTCTCTCACAGTTTGAAAATCGTGTGAGTTAAGACTTAGACTTTGTAGGTAGATCATTTAATTTCCAGTTTACCAAATCACCTGCTTATTGGAATGTTAGAAATGGTGTAATGTCACTGTGCATACATCAAGTACATGTATTTATTTGTATAAAATGCAATTGCAGTAAAAAAGTACAAGCAAGTAATTTGGTGGCTAGTCAGGAAAATATGTTTTACTTGCTGTTTAATTCAACAATTAAGGTGTGCTGTGTATTGTAGTTTCCATTTATCCTGTCATTCCATTTATGAGTGCAGTTAAATGATTGCTGCAAAATGTGGGACTTTTCTGTAAAGAAAATCTGTTAGGGCTGTACTGAGTAGAGATAATAGGAGGATCTTCCAAAGCAAAGTCATGGCCTTCAAATAAGTATCAGGAAAAAAAATAGAGAGGGTAAGGCAAGAAACCACTGTTAAAAGTGTGTGACCTTCAAACCCTCAGATGACTTTGATGGTCTTTGTCACTGTGGCTTATTGTGTGGAACACTGAACTTAAACTTTGGATAGAAAGCTTTCTGCTAAATGCCGAAAATGTAAACTGATTAACCTCATGTAACCAGTTACTACCTGTCCTGTCCTGTCCTGTCCTTTTACACCAAAGTGTAAAACATAACATTAGACACATAGCCACATCGAGTGTCAATAGCATCACTGGGGATTTCAATCTTAGACCTCTGATGTAGATATTTTACTGTTGTGCCCACAAGATTACTCCATATAACATAATTATTAATAACTTGATTGTCATCAAGGATCAATGCAAAATGTAAATAACTAATAAACTAAATATTTGAATTTGTATAATACAATTATGACTAATTTTTTTTTTGTCGTCATCAGTTCCTCAGCCAAAACCTTCTTGTTTTGTGCATAAAACTACACGGATTGTGGGAGGCACTCAGGTGCAGTGGGCAGAAGATGGGAGTTGGGTAGTAAGCATTCATAAAGGGTAACCACTTCTTTATATGTTTACACATTTACACACACACACACACACACACACACACACACACACAAACATACATATATATGCATCTAATGGCTTACTGTGGTTGTGTTTGGGCAGAAACAATCACTGGTGTGGTGGATCTCTTATACGAGAAGAGTGGGTCCTTACTGACCAGGAATGCTTCCCGTCATGGTAGCTATATTTCATTTTTCCTATCACTTTCTCATATCCTGTATCCATTTTAAAGTACCAATAATTCATACTTACATTTACTGCTGTAGCTGCAGCTCTATTTAGAATGTGGAAAGTGTATTAAGTGTATATTTTATGTTACACTGTTTCTCTGTCCCTGGCAATCTACTTTTGTGTAGTGTTGATCCAGCATTTCCTGTTTGTGAGTGTTTAGTGAGGTAGGATGCCCTGGTACAGAGTGAGTCTTGGAGCTGTTTAGCTTCTGCATTCGGCACACTCACTGTGATGGATGTCTGGGGATCTTCGGTTTTCAAGCAGAACTCTTGCTCATCCTCTGTTGTCTGAAAGGGAGAGTCTGTATTTTAAATCAGTTCTGTACATAACCCAGACTCTCTGGCTCCCATCTTCAGCTATCTCACGTATCCCAGCAAGAGGCTGCATTGCTAAGACCGGCCTGTTCAACAAGAAATAAAAGACAATCACTTTAGCAGGAATGAGACTTGATGGATTGACATAGCTTTTCCTGTACATGTGACATGGACATGTGGCAATTGTTTTTAGTAGAGCAGGAGATGTTTTGAGTAAAGAAATACTATGTTGCTTTATCTAAGCAATGCAAACTTTTGCATCAACAATACAGAAAACAATATAAAATATTCTACATCAACACAAAATATAGGTCATTGCCATATTACCTTGGGCACACGCCTGTGTTGACAATTCCCTGTCAAATGAACTGTTGACATTTCAATTGCCAAGATAGCAATATACCAGAAATGTATCTGAACACACTTCATTTGAGACCACCATGCCCATCAGCGTAAATATATTTGCAAGAACTGTCAAACAATTTGAGAAGTGTTATATAGACTGATAAAACACAAAAAGAACTGTTTGACCATAGGTTTATAAGATGCTTCTCATCTGTGAAGCATGGAGGTAGCAGCATTAGAAGGTTAAAAATGGACATATTCAAGAGACCTGCTTGAAAGCTAAATCTTGGTCACTAAAAAATCTTCCAAATGGACAATAACCCCAAGCATACTTTAAAAGCTGTGGCACAATGGCTTACTAACTGAAGTATACTATAGCGGCCATCTCAAAGCCCTAACTTTAATCCACTGGAGAATTTATTTGTAGAATTGAAAAATTGTGGTCTCACAGTCTGACTCAGTTCCACCAGTTCTGTTAGGAGAAATGGGTCTCAAATCCAACAACATAATATGCTTGTGCAAGGCTACTCAAAATATTTGAAACAAGTTTCATACTTTAAAGCTAATGCCTTGAAATATTACCCCTGTGAGCCACTGGGAATGTGATGAAAGAAATAAAACCTAACATGATTCACTGACTTTTCATATTCTTAAAATAAAGTAGCATCCTTACTGACCCAAGAGATTGGATGTCAGGATTTGTTACAAACCAAGTTTAAATTAATGTGAGTATTTGTTTACCAATTTTAAGCAGCTAGTTTAACTTCTCATGATGTCGGAGGTACAAAGAAAGCTTATTATCTGAAGGAAACCCACACTTTTACAGACATTGACCAGAAACCATGTTGCTGTGCAGTACCCTGTGGTGCAATGTGCCACCCAACATATTTTTTGTACTTTTGCACACTGACATATATATTAAGTTTAAATGTTCGCACTGGTGTGTGGCGGCTTTATTTTATCATGTGATAACGTAAGTGCATGGTGTATGTTTGTCAGTGTTCCTGATCTGTGGGAGTACAGCATACATGTGGGTCTCCTTCATCTCAACACATCCTCACACGTGAAGGGACTCCAAATTGCACATATGGTCTGCGGGCCTGAGGGCTCCAACCTGGCCCTGCTTAAACTCGCCCAGTAAGAATTGCACCACTTAAGTATTATACTTTATTTTATATTTTGTTTGTTAATTGTTTTAAAATGTTTGCATTGGTTTAATGTCTGTGTGTTAAGGCCCGCCCCTCTCTCTGAGCATGTAAGGACAGTACTACTTCCTGTGGCTGGATGTGAGGTTACGGAAAACTCGCAATGTCTCATGTATGGCTGGGGAGAGACAAAAGGTCACCTCTTTCCTCATTCTGACTTCTAACTGCTGTGAAATTTTCTGTCTTTATGTCTATTGTTTAAGTTTGATTTTGATTAAGTTCCTCTGATTCCTTTAGGCACAGGGCATGAGGGCAGCCTTAAAATAGTGCGTCTTCCCATTGTCAGCAATGAAAAATGCTTGCAGATTCACAACGGTAGCCTGCCAATCACAGAAACCAAAGTCTGTGCTGGAGGACAGAAGGACCAAGGAGTATGTGAAGTAAGCCTTCGCTTTAACATAAACAGATTAATAGTATGACAACTACACTGTATACATGTTGCCATTCATTCTCACACTTGAAACACTTGAAAGACATATCTGTACCAAATCTATGTGGTTGTGTGACAGGTGTTATTTTGTCCCGTTATTCTTGCAAACGTCCTAAATTGTGCAACAGTACAAGGTTGTTCAATGTCACATTTTTCTTTCAATATTCTACTCACATTTTCTTAGGGACTGGTCAGGGCTGCAGGCAGGCCAGTCCAGTAATCAGCCATGAACTTGTAATGTGTGCAGCACACAAAATTGACAGCCCTGTGTGTCATTGTCTAGGAAGTATTTGTTGCTGTAGAATTATAAAGTAGTTTTCTGCATTAATGCTGCCACCACAGAAGGGTAAATTACCTTTGCCAAGGGCACTGACAAAGTCTCATACAATGACAGACCCTGACTGAAAACTAGATTTCTAGATGGTCCTTATTAATTTTTGTCCAAAGCATAATGTTCCAAAAAACAGACCTGGAATACTGATTTTTCACACCAAAATACACATTTCCACTGTGTAATCCTAGATGCCTCTGAGCCCAGTGAACTCAACACCATAAAAATATGCAAATCTTTTCCAATAATTCACAAGGGAACATTGTTTTTAAACATTTCATTTATCATCTGCTAATCAGTGTTCCTCAAATGATGCTTTTTTATACAAAATCGTGATTAAAATTGCATTCAAACCAATTTTTTATTCATCACTAGCCCTAAAATTGTCCCACCTGTGCAAGCTTGATATGCAGGAATAGATGTATTTAAATAAACACAATGAGATTTAGCAGACAAAACTTTAAATATCTGCAGTGAGATATCTGTCAAAGCAAATGTAAGAAACTCCATTGTAAAGCATTTTCCATACTAATGTTTTCTTATTTGGAAGTGTATGATGTATCATTCTAATAAAACATAATGTTTGCTAAATTGCACTATGAAATGTTGCACTTCATAAAAATGCTCTAAAAGCAATTTTTACCTCTTTTATTCACCAAATATTAAAGAGGTGTCTGCTCTTTAAACCTTGAATCTTTCTAGACTTACTGGAGAAACAACAGAAATAATTTGATTCTTTTTCTGGTTTCAGAAAGACTATGGTGGACCTTTGGTATGTCAGGAGAGAGAGAGCAAGGTCATCATAGGTGTCAGCATCCACGGCCGAGGCTGTGCCATTGCACGGCGTCCAGCTATCTTTGTCAACGTAGCATTTTACTCCACATGGATTCACAAAGTCTTTAAACATTATTCTGACATCGAGACCAATTACTAGAGCAGTCCAAGCTTGAAAATGACTGCTGTCATTTATCTACCGCAATCTACAGCGTTTAATACCTGGTAAATGAAGTGCAAATGTCATACTTTCTGATTCTAGAGCATATGCAAAACAAAGGTTACAATCACCGTAAAGTAGTGTTCGTTGTGATAAACAACTTACACTGTTGTATGTTTTGTGTAAAAATTATGGATGAACTGAAATCAGATAATATAAATTTTATTCATTACAGTGAATAGAATCTAATTGGTCCTTCAAGGAAGTATTGTGAAAAGGAAAGAAAACTCCAGTTTTTTGTCTCTCTGATATTTTAAAATCACAAATTATACATTTAAATAGTATATTTTTGCTTTTATGGGAAATAAGATAAAAACGAGGAAAAGCAGAATAAAAGAACCGGTCTGGACGTTAAAGTGATAAAAGATAGCAGCTAATTGGCAGAAGAATTGGACTAAAGAACGCGTGTTGTTGATTCACATTATACTTGAATATGATAATAACTGAAATTTTCCAGATGCAGAACTGGGGGTTTGATTCATTACTTTAAGGGCCTAAATTGTTTTCTACTTTCTAATGATTCTTGGAAGGTGAAATAGCTGGGGGATTTTTTGTGACTGTTGAAGCAGTGATACATGTAGTAGGTGGGAGCTCAATGAGCGGAGCCAGAAATGAAAATGTCAAATTACAACATCACCATGTCTGGTTTTCTTTATGTTTTGATTAGGAAACATTAACCCTCATGCACTGTTCACATATTGCAGCATCTATTGTTAATGGCAGTATACAGAGTCATACTGTATATTGCAAATGAGCTATATTATGGCATCTTTCATTACAATATTTCACCATAAGCTAGACATTCAATGAAAGTAACTGCACAGTGATAAGGGTATAGGGATGTTAAATGCATAGGAATTTAGAGGCCTCCTAAATATACAATAAAAACTCAGTTCAACTAGCAAATAAGCTACAACTGCTTGTAGATTAACTTAAACTGTTGCTAGAATTAAATGCTTGACTTAATCCCAATTGTCGTTAAATCAATAGCATTATAAAGTAAACATTCCACAATGTATTTAAATGTATGTATGTGGATTATATAAAGCTAACAATTAAAATATCCTACTACTTATAAAGTAGCTAATTAACTACAAACAGAAATGAGTTTGATCTTAATGCCAGACTATTTTGTATCAATAGCTGTTCATTTTATTTAAGCCTATTCTGTTCTTGATATAGTGTTTAGACCTGGTTAAAAACACACTGCATTCAGTTATGAAATGTTTGAGGTTTATAACAAGATACGGCACTGAACAATTTTGATGACAGGAATATAGAATGGTAAATAAGAGATTTAGAATGGCAATTTTATTTTTTGTGCATGAGGGTTTAATAAATTGACATAATCAAACCACCGATCTAATGCACTACACTACATGTGTTTAATCAAAGTGGAACATGGTGTGCCTTA
>JAYDZG010000001.1:25873322-25885257 GCA_034509265.1 Microcambeva bendego | reverse complement strand
TGAAAATTGTTTCAAAGTAACCTCATCCTTCATTAACATCTTTCTCTTCTTTTTCTCGCCCACACTTAGCTATTATCGAGCATGTTCGAGATGGCAATGTCGTGCGAGCTCTGCTGCTGCCGGATTATTACCTGGTGACAGTGATGCTGTCTGGAATCAAGGTAAATCATTTTACAAGTGGCTTCAAGAACGAGGTACTACATGGCATTTTCAAGTACAAACTTAGTGTTTTCATTAATATTTCGACTGTTCTGTGGGTGTTTGGAGTGTTGGGGGAGATATTCTTTGCTAAAGCTGGGAGGGAGGTAACTTATTGTGTTTAAAAGAATCCAGAAAGGATTCAATTTAACCTGATTGTTCATTGAGAAGCCCTTGAGAAACAAATTAATATATCAAATGTAGTAAAAACACAGATCTAGTAGATGAATTGTTCAAGTAGTAGAGGATTGGAAATCTAAAATCCTACACTATATTGTACTTGGTGGTAATGCAACTTGAAGGAGTGATACCTTGAACATACTATATAGTGCTCTCGTATATAATAATTTGTCCATGTAAGCACAAACAGATCTGTCTTCTCCAAAGCATGATAAAATACTTTTTAATTGTTTGAATCATACTTGTTCTCTGACCCATAATTGTTTTTTTCTCATTTCTTTGTTTTCAGAGCCCAGCATTTAAAAGAGAAGCCGATGGCACAGAAACCCCAGAGCCATTTGCTGCTGAGGCCAAATTCTTCACAGAGTCTCGACTGCTCCAGAGAGATGTGCAGATCATCCTAGAGTCCTGCCATAATCAGATCATCCTGGGTACCATCCTCCATCCGGTAAAACACTCCTCAAGAAAACAATGTTTTTTTTTTTCACTGGAATCTTTGTTAGAATGCAGCAAAAAGATTTAATAAATTATCATTCTAATATTTTAGTTAGCAACACTTATTTGGCCTAACTTTAAAATGAAAAGAGCGAGACTAGAGGAAAAAGCTGAATTTTTTTTTTCTTTATAGTGAACCAATATTCACTGTTTTAAATAGCAGAAAAGCATTTCTGAGAGAATCTGAACCATTGATGTTGCCAAATATTTATCATTACCTTTAAAACCACTCAAAACCTCTCAACTCAATGTGCCAGGTTGCAAAATGGCAGCAATGGGGCTATGGACCAGCTTATGCAGTAGATCCCACCGACAATCGATCCTAGGTTCTGCATACGCTCAGTTTTGGGGTTACTGTTAAAGCGTATTGAAAGTGGAATGATTCTTGAGTGGCTCTTCATTATAAAGCGTACAGTTAGTGATCTGAAAGAGATCATGGAAGAAGATGCAGAGTTTCTGGGTAGCACTGTACTCCCCTGAGAAAGGGATCAGGATGTAGGTGTATAAAATAAATTTAAAAAGGAAAGTAAAATAGAGAATACTATTTCCAGGCTAATATGTTTGTACACATTGTATAGATAGAAATATCTCTGTTTTTATGACCTACTGAAACTTTCTGCTAGCTTATGAAAGGTAATTATTTGGGCAAAAGCGCTCAAAATGAAATTTAGGTTATGGTGGAAAATGGGGTGTAGAAATGTAACATATATTCTACAGGGCTCAGCAAAGGCTGATGGTGTTGAATATAACATTAGCTTTATTCTAAATGCAACTTAAGCTGAAAGTAGTGCATTTCAATAGCCTTCAGCTATTTAATCTTATTTAAATGTCATTAACCTAATATAATCATACCGTTTATGTTCTTGTTCCACTACTGTGCACATGTTTTGCATTAATGAAATGCCAGTAGACGTTTTTCCATTAAACTTGACTTTCTTTTACACAAAAATTGGGACAGGATGAGGCTCGGAAAATTGAAAAAGATCTATGTTTCATACATCTATTACGATGACCTATATTAATACAGACAGTATGAACAAAAGAATATTTCATTTATTAATATGCACAATTTTGATTTACATTGTGAGGTGGGGTATCAATCAAATTAATATTTCAGATTTTACTTTTTTGAAGAAAAGAATGTGTTTTGCCTTTTATTAGCAGCAAGTCTTAAAGCCAGTGTCTGACATGGCATGTGGCTGTGCCCGTGCCCTTGGATGGCAGCTTTAATGATGAAAAGAACATTGAGATCTTTTAGGAACATATGGTGCTTTTAAGACGTCATTTTCTAACAAGAAAATGCAAAACCACTTGCTGCACATATTACAAAGACAGGACTGTGGAAGAAGAGGGTACGGATACTTGACTGGCCTGCCCGTTACCAATAGAGTAAAATGTGACAAAGACCCTGTACTGTTGTACATCTTGAAACGTGAAAGCTGAAACTTTAAATCGCTTGGTATACTCAGTGCCAAAACATTTTTGTTTGAAATAAGGAAAGGCAACATTACAAAGTCATAAAAGGTTTACCAGCTAAGCTTTTTCGGGATGTGAAATAGTATATAAAATGTATGAACACTGTGTACATGTAGATATTTTTTATATTTGTATTCTGTACATGGTTCCAAGTTTTTGATTTGTGGTTGTAGCATTTCTTTTGCCCTTGTTGGGGTGAAACCAGGCGTCAATGTTCTAAATACTGTCAGGCTTGCCAATGTGTTTGCATCGGGCCAAGTACTTAGACCTTAGTTTCCCTTGTTCTGGTCAGACGTTGACCTAGTCAGGAACACCTCTAGAATGTGAATACATTTCTGATCCTGATCCAGATTTTGTAATGCTTGCATTATGTATGGAGAAAGGCACTTTTGCTCACCTCAGCTACTTTTTCCATGAAATGCTTGAAAATGGTTTTAGTATTGTTAACTGTTCTTCATATTTATGGATTTTTTCGTACAGAATGGGAACATCACAGAGCTGTTGCTGAAGGAAGGATTTGCACGCTGTGTGGACTGGTCCATGGCGGTGTACACCCAGGGGGCAGATAAACTGCGGGCGGCAGAACGGTTAGTCAGTTACAGTGGAAATGTACAAAAGTACAGCAGTTCTGTTTATAACATTTTGATTTGTTTTAAATAATTTAGATAAATGTGGAAAAGCTGAACTTTAAATAAGGACAACCTATTGCCAAATTATATCTCAACTGTACTTACCACAACAGCTAAATACCCCTTCAGCCTCACCTACCTCATCACTAATCACCACATTTTGCAGCATTTATCAACATTTAAACAGCCAGCGTTCTTCTATTTGTTGGTTTGTGTATCCACTGTAAAGTTTATTAAGAAACTTTGGACCGAGTAGGATGCTACTTTTCTGTTTAGATAATTGGTGTTATTTCCTCACAGAAAGGATGTCTGTATTTCTTTGTTCCGCAGCTCAGCTAAAGAGCGGAAAGTCAGGATTTGGAAAGACTATGTTGCTCCTACCGCCAACCTGGACCTAAAGGACAGACAGTTTGTGGCAAAGGTTAGTCCGTTTGCTAATTACTTGATGTCATTTTTTTCACTGTGGGTAATAAGGTGGCTGCTTTTGTTCTGTGACATTTCAACGTGATGGTTTAGGTGAGAACACTCATGACTCTTCACGTAGTTCACATAGTAATGAGCATCCTCTTAATTATCTTGAACTTTAAAAAGAATCCAAGGTCTGTAACTTATGACTGGAGTAAAAAGTTGTTGAGCTCATAAGTTCTCGATTGTTTCTGATGGATTTTTCGGCATTGTTCATTTTTGAACAACATCTCATGAAACACGGACTTAAAACAAACGTCTGAACTCACACAGCTCAGAGTTCCTGCTGTTTTCACATAGAATATCAGTTTCTTTACTTGATATAAAGCAGCACATTCATGATTCTAAGGCCTGGGAAATTGACGAGCGGGTATAGTGCTGGCACATATTTCATTTTATTTCACAGTATACCGTCTGAGCAATGAGAGTTAAGGGCCTGGCTCAAGGGCCCAACAGTAGGAGGAGTAGGAGTTTGCACAGTTTTAAAATGGAATGAAAATACTGCAAGGAGAAGTTGCTTCCATCTTGGTGTGATTGAGACGATAAACACATGTTTGGAAATAAAAGCAGTGTTTTCATTGTTAATGATGTGTTCTATAATTATTTATTCTTTCTGCGTAGCATGGTGCAATGACATGTAAAGACCCAAAGGTCACACATTGCAATGTTTTCCAGCATTCCCCTACTTACATTGGCTTTCATTAAAAAAGGTCACTTTTATGCTTGATGGATGATTTCCTTTGTTTTTAAAAAGTTTACTGCCAGTTGCAGTTCTAGAACATGTGACTGAATGTTTGACTGAATCAAGCTGGTTCTGTCTTGTGTTGATTGTAAATTGTGTATGGCTTTATTGTGGAGCTTTATGATATTGAAATAATCTGGCATTGTTTGTGTTGTCATTGGTTGAATGGCTTAATTGTGTTAAATGCCTAAAATCATTTCAACCGTATGACAATTCCAGCACTTTCTGCTCGTGCCAAATAAAGCAGGCGTTTGCCAGATCGGCATCACTTGCCAACAGCTGACCTTTTCGGCGTCCATTCTATTTATCAAACTCTTAACCATGACGTTTTTCAAGCTTTTTTTGTTCTGGCAGACTGTGATAGTTTAGCAGTTGTTGATGTACTGGGCTCAGCTGTCTGTCTGGTGATGCAATCTCACAGGTCTCAGGTGTTTCATTGTGTTTCAGCTTCTCTAGTGCCGTCTGTGCTTAGCAAGTTCCCTCAGTTTCCATCTTAATTTCTTGTGGAATGGCCAGCACTCTATTC
The DNA here is from genome assembly GCA_034509265.1 of Microcambeva bendego. Taxonomy (NCBI): domain Eukaryota; kingdom Metazoa; phylum Chordata; class Actinopteri; order Siluriformes; family Trichomycteridae; genus Microcambeva; species Microcambeva bendego. The sequence goes on along the minus strand of JAYDZG010000001.1, from coordinate 25,880,546 downwards.
ATGGTTCAGTTTGTTGGGATAAAAGTGTCACATTACACTTGGAATGTCGCTGGAAATGCAATAAAAGAGGTACAGGGTGTTGGTGTAACTGAATTCTTATCGTTTTGCAAGAAAGGAGCAACGGCCAGTTGTGGAGTGGTTGAGTACCGGCGTTTATGTGTTGGTCCATTGTGTAGATCCACCAGTCAATTGCACAGTGCATGCTGGTAGATCGTGCCTCATTCTAACAGGTCCACGTGATTGACATGAAATGTGGCCACTTTTCCTTTCATTTGTGGTTTGTTACCATAGTGATGTCTCTTTCGAGAAAGGCAATTTATTACAGGTTAGAACAAAGTGCTGCATTCACTCGCCATGCCTGTGGCCTGTAGTTGTAGATGATGTTCTAAAAAGCACATGCTTGTGAGAGTGAGGGGATAAATAAGTGTGTGATGGTTTGTGATGGTTTTATGTGTCTTGTTCAGCGTGTAATTTTCTTGTGTCTTTTTTGCTACTCTCTGGACCCATGCTTGGCATTTAATGCTGAATATCAATACAGGCAACCAGCTATAAAACATTTTTGAAAAATGATGAGGCCAGCCTTTTTAAAAAGAATATGACCTTTTGACTACAATACATCTCAATCCACGAAAACCATTGCGCCCCTGACCTAAACGACAAGTAAATAGTGAACATTTTTCAAAGTCTACCTAAAAGCTTTTGAATGCATTAAAATGTAGCGCCTCTGCATTCTCCTTCATTTAGATGCTGTGGTTTTGATGCTTAAAGCAGTGTGTGCACTTACGCTAGGCAGATTTTGTAATATCGGAAACCACTGTGCCTTAAATAGCAAATGTCACCAAGTATAATTTGCAATGCTGTGAAGATGTATTCAAATAAATTAAGCTTCAGGTAGCTGTAACAGTGTTCTCTAAATGAATTAATATCTGTCAAATATCTGCTTAAACTTTGTAGGGTTAGGGTATAACGCTATTGTTGAGGCAGCTACATTCTAGTTCTTCCTAATTTGCTTAAAATTGCATTTAGAACTATAGGCGTTCACCAGTGGGTAAAATAGTTATTATTTAAAGATAACTCTACACTTTCTTTAAATGTTTATCTTAAATTATGACTGCAGGATTGCAGTGTTAATTAGTAATGGAAATGACCAAATGTGGAATTGCAGGTTAAAACTACTATTCTATATGAATAGGTAAACCGCACCCATTGTTTAAAGTCAATATTTATTTAAAGTCTATATTCATGCCAGTCGGGAATTGATAATTAAATGGTGATGCACCATTGCATGCCTACTAATAGCAAGAGCTCCTGGGTTCGATATCCAGATTGAGTCTTCGAGAACATACAAACTACACACAAAAAGGACCTGGACCCATGTGTCTGTGTGGGGTTTTTCCCCATCAGCTATAAGACCGACTACCACAGCATGACCCATTCTACAGTGCATAAGCCCTTAAAAATATGCAGAAAAAGAACAAAAGCTAAGATATTCATTTGCACAGACTCGGTCAAAAGCAAAACAATCATACACATCCGACTATCCCGATCATTAATAACATACAAAGGACAGTCAGCATTTTAACAAGAATATGACACATGACTGTGCTGGGTACCAGGAGGCAGTGGAATTACAGGAAATGTCAACGTGGTACGACAAACATGAAAACGACAGTAATCAATTTAAAATGATTAATAAATATTTACCTTGATGAAAAATGGCAAAGTGATTTGAATACCCAAACACCAACAAACTCCATAAAATACCTTTCAAATTAGTCTGTTTTTGATGAAACACATTCTCGTTCCACTTGCAATGCGTCATATCACTACGCCTTCTACTTTGTCATATGCATAAAAGAAATTGCCAGACATGTTACACAATGCAACACACTTGATGATTATTGGCATGATATCGATAACCAATAATATTGTTTACTGGCACAAGGTTAGATACCAGTGTCTTAAACATGACGTTAAAACCTAAATAAATAAATAAATCCTCCTACAGCTGTGTTTTACTCACACAGTCCAACGCAAGTGAGGTGAACTGGAGATAAAATAGTCTGTGATGTGTGAACTGATGGCTCTCGTGAATGGAGTCATTAACTGTCCTGTCGAGAATGTAACCAGAACATGACTTCAAAATAAATAAAATATGTTTTGTTATGCCTTGATACCTTGACCTCAGAGTTTTCAATATGTCGTCTTTCTGTAGTGTAATTATTTTAAACTTAATCTGAACACATCTGTCAGCATTAGCACTCTAAACATGCAGTCCGTGTCTCGGCCTGTAGATGGTAGTAGCTTCCTGCCAGGCAGCAATGCGCAGAGGCAGAATGAGTCACGGAGGTGGGCTGCAAATCCCTGTTGGCAGCTTGCAGAAAAGCCTCTGCATATGCAGGTGCTAATCTAGCAGCATGTGTGCTGGCCAGCCATGTCCCACCAACATCTACATCCATCATGTTACTTTTAAGAGAGGTTGAGATAAAGAATACGTGGGTGGGTGTGGGGGCTGAAGACACTGGATGACCTTGCTGGTTTGAACCGGGAATGTATCTGTTTGCTGTGCGGAGATCCTCGGGTTTTGGCCCATGGGGCATTTTCAGCCTGTGATATAGGGAGGAGCGGCTATTATCACTACACATTACTGCACTTAAGTGAGCTGGGAGAGCGGCTTTAAGCCACTGTAACTCAGCCGACAAAGGTTAAGAACCTCTGCTGTCAAGGGTCTGTGGGGGGACCTGATATGTACTGAGGCAAAGTGCTTGTTTTTTTCTGGATGCTGTTCCAGTTCCTGCACTAATAGCTTCGGCTAATGACTAAATGATCATCTGTTGATAAATCCATCAGCTTTGCTTCATCTGCCCATCACTACACTCAGCTAAACACATGGAAACAAATGAGCTTTTGGCAGAGCTAACGGCGTCCTATTTAGTTCTTTTTACTGCATGAATCTTCATGCTATTTCATTACAGTATTAGTATTCTGCTTTATTATATTATTATACCCATTTATCGTATAATTTAGTATAATAAATCTGCTGCTGTTGACTCCTAGTGGTGCCCTTAATGTGGCTTTCTCTGATGTCTGTGCAGTCTACAGATCTCCTCATAAACACCCATTGGGGTATTCACGTGTGAGGTCTGCTCTCTCCACTCTCTTCTTCTTCTGTGCATGTGCCCTGGGCAATGTGGGTCCCTACACAACCCCACCCCTCTGTTTAATTTGGTCATTTCAGGGTGGTCCAGTGGTAAAACACGTTAGCAAACCAGGGCTGACATTTTGAACTCGTCGTTTCAAAACATAGGTCTGCCATTCAGGTGGGCTGAGTGCCTACATGCATAACGATCTTATGTTTATTCTGGGTAGAAACCGGACTAATCATAACTAATGCAATAATGAATAATACAAAGCTGATCTGCATATGGACTCCTCGTGCAGGTGAAAAGATGCAGTAGGTTACTGCACATCATTCAGAGGGGAGAGTGTGTCAGCCTCACTCTCCTTAATGAGGACGTGGATCAACATCATTAGCGAGAATTCGTTGGGTCCTTGGAAACACTAGTCTGGAGAAAAAGCATAAAAATACAGCAGTGAAAAAATAATAACTTCAAAAATATCTCTTTTATTTTAGTTTTATCATTTTTGGCTACACAACACAACACTGCTCAAACACATACCCAGAAATTGTAATACTAAAGAAAGTTAGTAGTGCTGTATACAATCTGGTAATTTCCTACCCATATGCCTACTACCTGGTGCGACATAACACTGGGGTGCTATTTAATTCTGGTTTTGGAGCTTATCCCTGACCATGAGTGGCTGAACACTTTACTTCAGTGATCAGGAGGGTCCACACACTTTTGGTCATATCAGTACATCCTAATGTGGGAATATTTGTTATACCGACAGCTCAGGGTCCGTGTGTATGAACACATGCATGCATGTTTTTATTATTTTTAGTTTTTATTTCCCTGATGTTTTAAACCTAAATTGGATGTTGGGTGTGAGGTTTTTAAATAACGTTCCCCTGCCTGTTAATCATCATCTGTCTAATCTATTACTTGCACCTGCTCAAATATCACTTGTGTTCTCGATGGAGTGCTGGAATATTAATTCACACCACAGGATGTTTGTTTGATCATATTATTGTTTAGGATTTGAAGAGCTGATGTTATCATCTAAACACAGGATGTCTTGGATGTCATCATTTTTGCTCTGCCTTCTCTTTGTCTCTTGTCGCTCTTCTTTACTCTCTAATTGTGACACATAATTGCTTTGCATCTGGGCCTGTAATGAGTATAAAATTTTAGCTGTCTTAAATACAACTGCAATTAACATTTTTTTGTTGACTTTATTATACACTGAACAGGTGTAACAAGTCTTCATAACAAGTCTTCCTAGTAGTTATGAGCCTCTGCACAGTGACTCAGCTGGTCCCATAGGTTTTCTGGAGAAAGTGCACGCCACTCTATTTGAGGAACCCTAGTCTCCAGCAGCCGTTCCTTAATGATGCAACATCGATGAGCTGGAGCATTGTCATCCATGAAGATGAAATTAGGCCTGTGTTGTTCATGCAGAGGCACAATGACTGGAGTAATGATGTTATTAGTTGTATGGGCTTGTCACTGTACCAAACACAAAGTCTAGGGCAGTTCTAGGCTCGTCTGGTGACAACAGTAGTTGATGCATAACGCTCTCTTTGACGTCGCCAACATTGTTGGGGTCCATAATTTCTGCTCTGCATAAATCGACTGGCCCATGCATGACTATGTCCCCTGTGTCTAGTGGTGTGGTCAGGTACCTTTGCAGTTCGTCTAGACCACGCTGACATAACGCGTTTCAAATGTTCTGATGTTCCTCTCACCTCCCTTAAATTTTTGTGGTTTGGCTTTCATTATCTGGTTCAGCATCTACTTCTATGCCTTTCTGTGGCTCTTCCAGTCTCTCTGTACCTCTGTTGAAACCTGCTGATGACACTCTGTGACACTCTAAGTTCAGTGGCCACTTCCATCTCAGAATATCCGGTTTTGAAGTCTCACAATCATGAGATACTGCTGGTCAATTGTTGGGTGTCGTCAAAAGGTCAAAAGGTGAACTGTATGATTGGGTGATTCTAATTGAACCAGGAAATGTATTGGGCGATTCATGGATCAGACACCTGTTTAGACAAGGTCACGTTAAGTTCACCTGTGAAGGTTAAAGTGCATTTTAGGCTAATCACCAAATATTGTATAGCCAAAAATATACTTTTTTGTGAGTAATGTATAAATATCTATATGATGCACTTGAGGAGAGAAGACTTGCCTGTGTGGTTGATCCAAGAGACGAGCTACTGTAGCTCGAGGTTAATGCTGGTTCTGATACTCTGTGTAATTTGACACTTTTCTATCACTGTTCTAGGGCTGTTTTTGAATCAAAAGGTTGATCAGCATATTAGGAAGGTATTCATAATGTTATGCCTGATCAGTGTTCATCAGTGCTGCCTGGAGACAAATCATAGAGAAACTTTAAGCTTTATATATCGTACATCGGAGCTGTGCTGTGATTGAACAGTATATATCCCCCCCCCCCCCATTTTAGCAACATCACAGGGCTAAGATTTTCATTAAACAGCAACAGATTATAAGTTCATTTTGTTTTAATTTTTTATCTTAGTCTTCGAACGCCTAGTCTAGGACTGTTGCCAGGCAACACAAACGCATTCTTGCACACTAGAGTACATTATAGCAGACTGGATACTTTGTACCATGTACATTTGTTTTTGTATGTTTCTATTTTTGCTACATCCGGAAAAATCTATTTGTTCAAAGTCTGTTGAGAGTCACTTCAGCTGCAGGCACGATTCCGATGAGTCAATACTGTCAGATAGTTTCCTGCTCACTGTCAGCCATTTACAAAAACTTTTTAGCCAAACATTTTATGTTTGTGTCATGCAATCTAATTGACAGTTATGAAGTGAAGCATAAGCGTGTTTGGCGTAATGGTAATTACCACTCGCATCCCAGGCTGTTGTTGCAAATACATAAGGTGCAGGGCTTTAGATGAACCATGTCATTGAGGGCTTCACATCAGTGCACTCTCAGTGCTAGTCCCAAGCTATGATATAAATAAGAGGGTTATGTCAGGAAGGTTTTTGGTGTAAAAATCTTGTGCAAAATCAAATATGCAGCCAAATGATTCACTTGGGTAATAGCTAAACCAGGGCTTTTCAAAGTCTTTGACTATGACAGTAGCTTTTATGCTCAAGGGAGCAAACAATAAACATCCTTTCATGACCTTTTCCAAGATTTTTGTGGTTTATCACCCAGCATCTTTATTTATTTTTTAAAAATCACATACATTAAAGCTTGTTTGCTCTCATTTGTGTGAAATTTCTTTTTGACTTGTGTTCGGTATATTGTTTCTCGCCTGTGATTCCTTTTTCAGTCATCAGATGACACAAGGTTTCGCTTGTACTGGGTTACGGTGGGTTAAGTATATTTTAATGTACTAGAAATGTACTTTATTATCAGCAAGCACATTATTGTTTTGTGTGGTAAATATAGTATATATCTCTCGACCTAGTGATGCAGCGATTGGCCTGTTCGTATAAGGGTGGGATATTAAGTTGGATAGTCTCTCTCATGACTTTAGCAATTATAACCTCTACTGGATAATTGGCATTGCACAAAGGCGAGCTAACCACATGTTGATCAGGGCTTGTCTCTCCAGACACATGGATGATCTGAATCGTAGTCGTCTTGTGCAGGTGACGAGATGCATAGTGCCTGCTGCTCACATGTCGGAGGGGAAGTGAGTAAGCATCGTTCTCCTCGAATGCAATCGGCATTCATGACGCAATGTTGCAATTGGGCATACTAAAGTCAGTAGAAAAAGGGAGAGGAATGTAATTTATATAATACATTAATTCATGTTAAGCTTTATTTATTCAGAGTTTTACCCCGATATCAGCACACATAACAAATCTTTGCCCGCTAACTGAAGGGAGTGACTAGATGCAAGGTCTGACACACAATTCACACAAAAGGAGAGCACTTATTGGGCAGTTGTAACCCTGTGGCTAATGTCTTGGACTAGTAATCAAAATGTCGCTGATTCAAGCCCAAACACTGCCAGGCTGCAAGGCCCTTAACCCTCAATTACTACAATACACCTTCAGAGTACTGTATGTCGCTTTGGATGAAACGGATTTGCATTTTAATGTATGGATATATATATATA
>JAYDZG010000001.1:25834202-25858090 GCA_034509265.1 Microcambeva bendego | reverse complement strand
ATGGAGGCTGGGACAAGCAAAGAACGTATTTAAATACAGGTTAAGGATAAGAAACGAGAAGAAAAAGCTGAAAAACTTAAACATTTATTTTCTAGTGAATCTTAAGGAATTCTTTTTTTGCAGTTGTGTTGACTTTTAAGGTTGAATGTACCCTGTAAATCAACCAATTGCTGTTCACATGCTTCTAAAGTAATTTCCACCATATTACAAAAGTCAACATCCTTAGATATCTCTCCTGACTCCAGCTTATAGATCGCTACCTAACTCGTTCTGACCTTCTGACACATAGCTGATTTGCCATATACCCTGACCAAAGACATTTAGTTTCCTAAAAGAGCTATTAGCTGTGGCAGCTTTCAAAATTTCCTGATCAAAAAGAATGTTACTTTGAATTCTTTGTGTCTTCAAATCTGTGGATAATGCATTTCTACGTTGCTAATGATCTGCGTTCGACGTCTGCGGTCACTGAAGTCACTGTATTCATCAGCATGAAATGCATTAATCTAATAATCCTTCACTGGGACTTCACTTCTCTGAAGAGCTATATAAAGAGGCCAAAGTCTTGGCTAAGAGAGCCTTTCGCTCTTGTCCCTCCCTCCTACATACACAATGTGGCGAGCCTGCTGTATACTGCGCTCCAAACCTTTCAGCCATGCACAGGGTGACATAAGATGTCTTCCCATCCCCCTTGTATTTACTTGCTATTCTGCCACTCCAGTGCCAGCTCGGACGGGCTCCCCCTGCTTCTTGCTCGAGGAGAGGGAATCACCATGGTTATTTATAGTCAGGACAAATGGTGGTTGTCCTCTGTTTCACCGGCAGGGTTTTTCATGTCTGTTTTCGGTTAAGCACTTTCAGTATACTCTCTCGCTTGTACAGTTCTGCAAGTGGACCAGGCTTTTTACATTTCAGTTTGAGCATGAGGTTGAGACAAATACAAGTACGGGCATACTGGGTATTACAGAATAATGGTTCCTCATCTAAGTAACTCCAGAAAGTAAGGATGTACACACATATTGGGAACCAGGTGTGTTAAAAAGCCACTGTCCTCACAATCAACATTCCAATTATTCCCAAAGGTCGAGGGTCTTTACGGACCCACACTTTCTGCACAAAGACGCACTAATTGATTGTATACAGATCTCATCAGTGAGTGGGGCCGCAACATCTGAATTCAGTAAATAGGAGGGATGATCATATTATTTTTCCATTACAGTATAGATGCTTGATGATCAAAAGCGTTATGACCAGTCACTTGATATTCTTCTTATTTTTTTCACTCAAAGTGAAATTGGCAGCTCATACTTTACGCTGAGTCCAAGGCTGTGTTCCAAAATGAGTGGTTCGGTATATTTTTGGATGCTTGTCACCCGTCACAGAATATTTTTTTTACAGATTTTAATTACGTTTTCTCTTTTCTGTTCCACAGGAGAAGGAAAAGAACAGGGATAAGCGATTCCGCCCTCTGTACGATATTCCCTACATGTTTGAAGCAAGAGAGTTCTTAAGAAAGAAGCTGATAGGAAAGAAGGTAAAGTCTCATATAAGGGTTGAATGTTAATAATCCTATCAAGAATTTTATCAGACATTATCAGTGTTATATTTTAGCTTCCAGATTGCAAACACTACACTAATATTAGGTGAAAGATTTGAAATATAGGACCTAGCTTTGAGAATACTCCACACTTTAGAACATGCTGCTCGAGGCCAAGTGTGTAGTGGTGTTTTAAAAGTTTACGCTTTTTAGACTGGTGTGGCTGGTATATGTAAAATTCATGTCATAAAAAAAATAAGAACATTTTTCTGTGCGAACCAGTATACCGCCCAGCACTACAGTGAACCCTCATGCTATTTAAACCAACGTGATGATGTGGCACATGTCAACTAGCATCTCCCTCTGTCTATCGAAAATGATTAACTGTCACTGTCAAGCCCGACTTGCAAATAAACGACACAATAAATTATACACATTAAACATCAAATTTTTTTTCTATTTAGTTTTTTTCCCCCCAAATTTAGCATAGTCCGTTTGTCTTCCGCTGCATTTCATTTTTTATTTATTTGAACTTTATTTAACCAGGCAAGTCACTAAGAACGGCTTCTTATTTGCAATGGCAGCCTGTTAAAAGGCATAACCTCTGAAGCAACGTGCAAAATCAATGATATTCACAAGACAAAACAGCCAAACATTTAGTTGCTGATCGCTGTTTGCAGTCAGTGTGTAAATTGCTTTTTACGCCTCTCCTGACTCATTTCTATATGCCAATCATGGAGTTGCCTTCACATTCAAGGAATCATCAGATGCTCACTTACATTACATTTAAACAGTATTTTGAATTAATACTATCTTACCATGCAGCATTCAAAGGCATATAATAATTCTGACAGCCTTCTTCTCAGCAGCATGCATAGAAAGATGTAAAATGCTCTCTGTGTGGAGACACTTAAAGAAAGTGTACGTGAAACCAAGAAACAAGCATGTTTCTATTCAATTCATATTTGGATAGCCATTGGTTTCTGTTGTAATTGTGCCATGGGATTGGCGATGGGTGAATTTAATCTGATGAGTTCAGGGGGGACAAAAATCACATGTTCATCATGTAGGTCCTCATTAAATAGTAATGGCTTGCATAAAGTCAGCTTTATGGTTTGGGATTTAAAATGCACAAGGTAATAAGATCTTGCGGTGTGGGGACCATTTAATATAAAAGATGGATGTGGGCTTCAGACATTTATTTTTCAATAACACTGTGCATGGCAGGAGCAGATCTGCGTTGTGGCATGTACCGGCAGTGTACACGGATGATGGGGCAATACCCTTGTTGCTGACGGGAGGCAGGATTTAAAAGATGTTCATTAGATTAGAAGATTTTGATGCATGTATTATTGAGTAGGCTGTTTAGATTGATGTCATAACATGTTGTTCATGTATAAAATATAAAGCAGTTTGCCACATGTATCACAACGAGCCGTTGTGCATTTTCTGTTTAGTTCCTTCGGATGTGTGTTTGGCTCAGAGTTTACTGGTGGCAAAACAAACAAGAGCAGTGTAATTTTTTTTCATTTTTTTTTTTTTTTCCCATTTAATTTATTTTACTGTTGCTAGGACACTAGGGTATGTGGGTGTTGAGGGCCTTTGACTGTGAGGCAAGAGACACTTATAACCCCTGGCTACCCTGGTAACAGTGGTGACAAAATTAGGCAGATTTTTGAAAGTTCTTCAAATAATTAATACATATTAATTTGTAACTTAAAAGTGTTTTTGTATAAATTTGTAATGTATGGACAACAAGAAAGCTTGATAAATTAATAGTTGTCTTTTTGTTTTAAATGTTCATATAGTGTCATTATTTTTTGTGTATTTATTTGTCATAGTTTTATGTATGTAAAACTGTAGTGTTTCTGTATAAAATGTATTTGTATTATAATTTAGGAGGGTCTGGAACAGATTAATTGGATTTATTTCGGTTGTTGTCAGTGACTTTTGAACAGAATAATGATTACAACCAAGGTTCCACTTTTACCTTATTCCATTATGCTAACTTGCTAGTGGATTTAGTGAGATGGCACTTGCCATACTGCCCCTCCGACATGTGTGCATTAATCGTACATTTTTTTTTAGTTTAGTTCAACTCTGTGCAGAGAGAGCCACACCCTTACCTGTATTATAGCTCGACTCTTGTGCAGACGCCATCAACTTGAGATTTTATCTCATGTCATCCAAATTCCAGCTCTAGTGAGCTAACATGTTTTAGCGCTTCTTCTGAGTAATAGTTTGATGAAACCAAAACTCATACTGAGTTGCTAGATTATATACATTTAATATATATATATAAACATTTTATCTTCCCATTTGAAGTATAATTGCACCCTAAATTTAACTGTGTGTGCTTGGAAGTGACAACTGGAATCAGACATCAGTTAAACATTCCTGTAACTTTGCTGTATTTTTTCTCCATATGTATTTATGCATTTTCTTCCCCTTTCTCCTGAATTTAGTGTAGTCAATTTTGTTTTTCACTGCTGGGGATCCCTATTTATGTTCGAAGAGGATTTATCCTCCTTCATACCCCTTTTTTGCCCATGCCGCAGTTTTTTAAGACCTAACTCACTTAGGCCGGTCATCCCACCCAGAGAACCTGGGTGACCAATTGTTGTCAGCTGCAGGCACTGGCAATTGTGCTAGCACAGCTGTCCAGAGCCGAGATACAAACCGAGGTCAGAGATCCTGTTGTGCCAACTGGGTGTCTTGGTTCACAATCCCTGTGAAGTCATTCTATTCCTGCTGTTGGCAGAATTTTTCTAATTTAACTTAATTGGAGTGGTTTTGAAAGTAAACTGGTTGTTTATTTTGTCTCAGCTTCTCACTCGCATTCACAGTACAATTTTGACACAACCACTCAAAAACCTTTAGTGAGGTAGGTTAGTGTTAGGTGGATATGCTTGTGTGTTTTGGATCATTGGTTTTGACCATCACATTACCACCACCTTGTTTGACTGGTGGTATGAGGTTTTTACAGTAGAAAATGACATTGGTTTATGCCAGATGTAGATGTTTCTACATTCAGTTTACATTGTTGAGTCTTGAGATTACCACCAGCTGATAACCAGAGTAACGCTGTGTATGGCACAGACAGCACTTAGACATGTCTCATTAAGGTCCTGGTAGGTTGTCACACGTTTCTGGAACCCTTCTGACTGAAGTGCGTTGTACAGAGGCCGGATGTTCTGTGGGAAAAGATCCATAGAGTGAACAAGATTGAGGTGGTCTATTAGATGATTAATTAAGTTCATGTTTGCAGAATTATGAGGCCAGGGTAGTATTCAGGGATGGGTCATGCTTTTGGATATTAGCAATTTTGGATATTAGCTCTGGGACATGTCACATGCTGGATGATCCCATCCGCCTCAGGGTAGATAATCGGCATGTGTGGGTGTACATGATTGGCAAGCATCGAGGAAAATGAATGACACAGTGGCAGGGTCAAAATGAGTCATAATAATGTGAAGGCAAATGGGGTTTTGCTGCCAAATGGGTCACCTAGTGGGCGCCATTTATTTCCCTGTACAGTTGCCGAAGAGTTGTCTCTAAAATGTTCAATCAGCATTGGTGTTTATTAGTTTCTAATGAGTGCTTAAAAAGAGTTTGCGGCCAAACTAATAACATTGGGGAACAATTTTTAAGATAAATTGTGTTGAGTTCAATTGTTTCAGACTTAAATTGACATGCCGATTTCAAAATTGCTTTTAGTTTCTTTCTATCAGTTCAAGTTTTTTCTACAGCTTATCTTAATGCGACCACTCACTTTTTTTGAGCCTGGATCGAGGAAAGCATTAGTGCTCTCCTATTGGCTAAGAGACTGGTTAATACTTGTCTAGACTGTTCCGGTACACTTGAGACAGTGTGGTAAGAGGTTGTGTTCCGGTCTATACTAGGAATCGTATGCCGAAGTGTAATGGAGTTCTTGTCTGTACAAGGAGTTTGCAGAATAATTTTTTTTAGAAACATACTTCTTACCTTTCCTTCAGACCATGTCTGCCTCTGCTATTTCTCGTCATTAAGTGCCTAAACAACCCTGATTAGTTTTGTTATATATGTCCTTTGACTGGGAATTGTGAAACTGCCTCAATTCACTTGCTGAATTCCCAGAGATGGTTCAAGTGACTGTTATTTTTGTAAAGTAAAAACATCAGGATATAACACGAAAAATAATTGGAAAATAGGGTATCCTAGTCTACCATACACCCAATGTCTCATTCAGCTGAATTCCCAGTGCCAGTTTTCATGGAACTACCCTCTTTCAAGTATTTTGAAGAACTAAGTGACAGCAATGATGAAGATTTTTAAATTGAAGAATACTCAGTTCATAAGGGATCAGGGGGGGTTCATTTCTCCTTGCTGCTGATTAGCTGCTGCCCTGTGACTCATCTCTGCCAGATGCAGCCCATCATTCACTCATCATAACAGTTTACTGGTCATTATCATCATCTTCATTATCTTAATATTATTCAATCAATATTCATTATTAGTGAGTACCCATACAATTTACAGTATTTATGAAATGTAATTCTTACTGTATCTACCCTACTGTATGCCTACTTATATTAAAGAAAACATGCCTCAGGGCATATTTGGGTTTAAATAAATAGGCGTTCATAGGCATTTGTTTACCCCATCCAAAATTGTGGGTGCTCTAGAAATTTAACATTGGTGAATTGTGGCGGGTTTGCTGGAATCTTTTAATATAAAGAAAATACATTTTAACGTGTAGTAATTGTTGTGATATTAATTAATACGGTATTAATTAACAGCTATACTTGTACTACATTCCATTAAAAATCAGCACACTATATTTCGATCCTATCCCCTTGGTAACGTCTTACCTTTATTGCAAAGCCCGGTGGAAAAGCCTGAGCCCCCACTACCACCTCGTTTCTGTTTTTAAGCATCTGCATACAACTGAGACTTGCAGTTTTTGTACCTGCTGCAGCCTAACTGCCTACTCAGCAAGAGGAGAAAGGAATACAGCAGGTGAAACTAGCTCCAGCTCCGAGATCGGACAGGCAGGAGTCTGTTTCAAGCTGCTCTCTTTGCTTTGAAATAGGTGTTGAGAGGATGGGCAAAGATATGGGAATTTACTCCCAAAAAAATGTGTTTCCCTTAAAGCCCCATCCCCCCCTTCCCGGGGCATTGAAGCAGGCGCTCACTCATGACATAATCCAAAGCTAGATTTGGCTAACTTTATAAGTAGCACTTCTGCAGAGGGTCTCAGCCTCAGCAAAAAAGTCAAATGAAAAGAACATTAATCCACTTATCAGGAAAGAGCACATTCGGATAATTCCGCCCTTTCAAAGTGGCTCCTGTACGTGGGTGTGAGTATATTGCAAGCCTTTTGGTTTCGTCTGTGTGTGTTGAAGAGTGGAATGTGAATACGTCTGTCTGCGAGTTTTCACACAACTCTAATTCTTACTCCTTTCTGCACGACTTTGTTCACATTTTGATTTGTATGCACAAAGCACCTCTCCCACCTTATGTGCAACTCATAGCAGGCAGTGTTTTTTTTACTGTGGGTCAATATCAGTGGCACACATTCCCTTATTTAGGTTAAGAACTGAATTTCTTGTGAGAAGCATACCAAGAGCAGTAGTTCAGTATCTGTCCACTAGTTGGCACACCTCTCTTGGTTTAAATGAATGATAGACTTTGTTTTGCCTGGATGCTCACTTTGGTCTTGCCTTTTTCTCAATGTTCTACGGCTTAGGTCTGGCTTTTTAAAAGACAAAGGATGTGGAGAATCTAGGTGTTACTGAAAAGCTATATTGTCTGATCCAGATGTGGATCCAGGTTTATTGGCTGCGTTGTGACCTTTAGTCACCGTCATCTCTTTGAATGGCTGCTACTGTGGTAGCTTCCCGAGGCCAGTGCTTCACTGTCACTGTGTCACTGTGCTTCAGATCAAAGATACTGTGCTTTTTTGTTTCCTGATTGAATTGAAAATGAAGGGTCACACTGTGCTGCTGCTGCAGCTCCTGCTGTTTTTTTGTGCTCACACATCCCAGTACTGTTTCACTCCTGTGGGAACTGCAGCAGCAGCAGTAGTTTGAACTCTGTGATGAACGCTGTAGTAATATGAAGTGGGTTCATCCGTATTACTTTTTGTAGCAAGTACGTTTGATTTGTCTCATCTATGTGAGCCTGTATACTTTTCATACCTGTGCTCAAACACATAATTTGATACAGATTGTATCCTAAAGACATACCTGAGACGAGCAGCTTTGTACATCTACCCAGGTTTAATTTGGTATTATGTACCCCATTGCTGTTTTAAACTGTTGTCACAGAGTTGATTTTTCATTTATAGAACAGAATTTTATTTTGGGGTTTAAACAAACTTAATGTTTGTTCAATTATTATTTTTTAAATGAATGTCATTTAGCTCCAACAATTGCTAACATCTAATAAATATAAGGGGCAAGCAGAAGCATAGTGGTTAAATTACTGGGCTAGTAATCTGAAGTTCTTTAGTGTAACCCCCATCACTGCCTGGTTGCGGCTGTTTGGTCTTTGATCATGGTTTTTAACCCTCAATTGGTCAGACTGTGTAATGAAACTAATTTATGGTGCAAAATGAATATGTATAAGACATTAAGACATTCCATTTTGACATACTATGTATATTCAGGTTTATCTAGTTGCTTCGTCAGTCATTTTTTAAAATCATCTTCTGCCTATTGGCTTGGTACTAAAAGGACAATTCAGTGTTTTCAATTTGCCGCACTTTCATGTTTTTGGACTGTGGGAGAACATGTGGCAAACACAGGGGGAACATGCAAACTCCAAACAGAAAAGACCTGGACTTCCCGGCTGGAGATCGAACCCAGGAGTTTCTTTCTTTGAGGTGACAGGGCTACCCTTTGAGCCATTGCGCCACCCCATTTCAGTCTATTTTTAGAACTACAGTTAAACACAGTGAATTTAAAAGTTGGCATTTAGCCTAATTTATGCAAGATAACATTTATCCATACCACAAAATGTCAGCAGTTAGAGGAGGATTTAATTCAATAGCCCCTTTTACCACTTTACTTTGTTTGTGTCATTTAAATTGACATTAAAATAGCAACATTTCATGAGTAATATTTTGTATTTTGTAATAGGCTAAATTTATGTGTGTATCGAATAGATATGGAGCCTTTAAATCGGCTAATAATCAACACTTTTTGCAGCCTATCTTGAAGTATATGCTTTCCTGCCATGGGATTTTATTACACATTGTGTTCTCTACCAGCAGAATCATCCAGAACGTTGTTCACAGAATAACATCATCTCTTCAGATCATTGCAATATTTATGAATTTAAATTCTTTGCTAAATTTAATGGCATGGTTCAACAGTCAAATGTAAGACATTCGTATATCTAATAGCTTATTATTGTCGTAGGTTCACTGGAGTGAAAAATGTACTTCATTGAGTGAAGGACTTAAACCTGCTCATGCTAGACGACCAGTCTCAGTAGAGCAGAAATAGTGAAGCACTGATGTGCAGTAGCAGTGTTCATCTTTCATGGATGCTGAGAAAAAGTTGCTATACGTTTAGTTTGGATGAGGTGCTTCAAGCACAATGTTTTGTACAGCATTAGTATGCAAGACATGATTTCATTATAAAAATGTTTAATGGCCAAAAAGGGAAGGTTGACTGATCCTGCTGAAATTCTTACTCTGACCAATGCACTGCTTTTTATTTATTCCTCCACCGCTCATGCTAGGGCCTGGACCAGCCAGTAAGAATCACTGTTGGAACAGTAAGGGTTTGGATGAGATTTCAGCACCACAGATAACTACAAAGAAAATCAGATTTCCTTTGTAATAGGGTTGCATTGTTTGCTCCCACTGCCCCTATTTATCTTTTGCTCTTAAAAAAGAATGCATTGTCAACTGCCCAAGCTCATTACATCTGCCCAGTGGTGCAAAACACTTTTTCAAAAAAAAAAATCCAGTTGTTGAGAAATTGTTTTATTTTTTGATCATGCTCACTGCTTGATCTACCAAAAATTTAGGGCCCACTTAATTCCTAATGTTGAGGTCAAAAGCAGTGTTGATTAAGGTCAGGACCATCTTTACCAGCTATAGTAAATAGAATTTTGCAGTAATGGAAACATTTGTTACAGTAATTTGATTATTTATAATGTTGCCGTTTGAGCTAAAGCATCCATACTGAATAATTGGGCATTATTAAGTCATTAAGTAGAACAGCATTTGAGCTTGTACAAGAGTAATAAAGAGCATCCTGTGTCCAAGTTCTAATAGTGTGTATGCAACAGTATGACATTCATCAGTACCCACCCACAGAATTGCAGGTGAACGACGAGGGTTAGATTCAGCCCTAATGAGGACAAACCGGAAGTAGTGTGTTCCCTGTGGGAAAGTCTCATGGCCTCTCTGAAATGAACACAGATGGGGATGAATTATGACACTGGAGTAGTTTGTTTACACTACAGTCTCAGGTTTTTTCTTAAAAAATTGTTTGTTCTACTGCCAGTGTGTAGCAACTCATTCTTGGCACTGATGGTTACCGTCAGTTCCTTCTCATTGAGCTTATAATGCTGGCCTGAGTGATATCATGTTAACTATAATCAGCAGTTCACTGATGATCCCCTTAGGCTGCCCCCGGTTGGGTTCAACACAACATATCATTCGTCAGCATATTTGATTTGATGCACAGCCATGCAATCATAATAAGTGCACATTAAACATGATCATTCTTTACAGTATTTTGTACAGAGTTTGATAAATTTATATGCAAGACCATCTAAAAGTACTTTCTGTATCATCCATGGTATTTAGCTTGCCTCTGAATATTTTTCCGCAGTTTTTTCATTGCTGCTTGCTTTGTAGCTGCAGACTCGTCCATATTAACTCTTGTCCACTGCTGAAACCACACACTCACAATAGACATTTAAGCTTTGGACGTGACTATGGAGCAGTTGGGTTTTAAAGCATGTGCTTGTCTATCTATGGTTTGGAATTCTCTAGAATCTCAATCCAGTTGACCATCAGTGAGATTTGTTGGTTGAACACATCACATTCATGGAGGAACTTGAAGGAATTCAATTATATATATCGGCTCCATTCCTTTCCATCATCCAGGTCGAAATGGTCCTTTCAGCTCCCCTCCTTGAACAACAACCAATCGTTGTTTATGTAGGCTCAGGATAGCCGAGCTGAGATTTGAAACGATGAACTCTGATGTGCTACCTGAGCGCCATCAGAAATGTTTAGATGTATGAATGTCTTTCAGTTTCATTGACCTTGCTTATGTGTTCTTAGTGACATTTTGTAAGGTCAGTTTTGAGATGAAGTGAAAAACAATTGCCCCATTATTACTACTAAATCAATGGGTTAACCAAATTCAGTTCAGACACATCAAGCAGGTTTAAACAGAATTTGGTCATTTATTGCACATGGTTGCAGTCGTCCGCCCATTCCATCTCGTGCTCTATATGATATATAGTCCTTGTGTTTGATTGGTGCTCCTCGGGAGAGAGCTATGACCTGGTTGGACATGATTTACACTGGCTTAGACTGACCTTGGAAAGACTAGCGTAACAGTCGTGACTAACCCGTCTCTTAGATTTTCATTAGACTCCATACAACACATTCATCCTGTATGAGAGTGAAATACTGGATGTTTTTCTTTCTCAGTTTGTGTTTTTTTTAATCTATCAGCCCTTAACTTGATTTGTAGTCACTTGCAAAAATATAAATTTTAGATGTTGTGTTGCTTTCTCGAGTTATAATTCTGTCAGATTTAACGTGTGGCCGTAAATCAGGCGCGCTAGCATGTTTCGGGGTCTTCATGTGGGTTTTAGTGGTCAGTATATCTCCAGCGCTGGGCTCATAATAGGCTTATGGCTGCTTGAAGTAGCATTCTCTTTTGACTGAGTAATCTCTGTGTGCTCTTAGGTCAACGTCACCGTCGATTACATCAGAGCTGCCACCGCCGGTGCGGAAACCGGGCCGCTGCCTGCCTTCCCGGAGAGGACTTGTGCGACGGTCACCATCGGAGGAATGTAAGTACAGCTGCAGTGGGAGGTTTAGTCCTGCAGAGTCAGCACTTTTCAGTTGATGTTTAATGGAGGAGATGTGAATCTGCATTTGTTGGACGAAGCTTAATTTGGTGATCTCATTGGAGCGTAGCTTGTTCAGATCCATTTCTCATAACCAACACTTGAAACTTCATTCCTAAGCGATCAATACCGCGTGCGCCGACTCCATGAACACTCATAAGCTCACAGATCCTTTTATTAAAATCACTTTTTTCATTGTATTTTTATTGGTGATTTTATGAGCTCTACCCATGCTTCTGGTCTCACCGGGTCTGTTGATCTGTACACCTTGTCAACATCGTCTACTCATAATTCCCCCTGCAACAAATAATTCATACTCACACCGTGCATACATATGAAAGATTTGGCTCATAAACCAGCCACTATATTGTAAAGACACATAATACTATTAAAGTCCTTGGTTCAAGGAGAAAGGAAAATCTATCGATGTGTCAAATACATCTTCAAACACACTTGCGTGCTGGCTTATTACACAGCTGTGCCATAAAAGCATCCACAAATTGTCATTTTGGAACATTCCAACGTTGATATGAGCTTGATCTTCAGTCTGGTGTGGTGGTGAGCATCATAGTTGCTGCAAGTCGCCAGGTTAAGTACGGCACTTGCTCTGGCCCTGCAATAATTTCTTATAGGGTCGCATGGAGTTTCAGCTTTCATGCCTTCCCGTTTCACCCAAAATTCATTTTGGATTTGGACCCGGTTTGCTGCTGAGCTATTCAAAGCACAGCTGCTGAGAAGCCACATAGAAAAATGCTTGACATAGATTGAAGCAAAGCACATATTTAGAGATATTCTCGATGTTTCACAAAATCACGAATTTTACTTTCATTTAATCTGGTATGGCATTGTGGGGGGAAAAAATACCCAAAATATCCTTTATTGAAATTTTGATAATAGTCATGGTGAAAAAATCATAAAGCACACTTTTTAAAGACTATAAATCCAGTAATTATTGTATTTTATTGTAATCTTTTCTTCATCAAAAAAATTGTCCTCTGTTGTTTAGTCATAATTTATTTATTTCACATAGGTTATAAACTTTATTGTAGTCAGTCATTTCATACCTAATCTAATGACACACTTAACTCACAATGTGATGCAATTCATAATATTTGGTTCACAATATGACCCCCCCCCTCCTTAAAAATCAATAAAATGCTGTATTTGTGGTTATCTTTTATTGATTTTTAATAGTGAATTCTTCTGAGTTATGTAGAAATTAGGCAAAACAATTTTGAAGCCCAATTTGGCCTGAAAACCCACTATCTGGCTACTTTTTTTGTTTTGACGTCAACTAGGCAAGGTATCGCCAGTACTCCAGTGGCGAACAAAGTGCAAAACACCATTAGCCTAAGGCCACTTCACTTGATTAATCAGGTGATTAAAAGTAATTTATGAATGCTGATCATACTGACCTGTATACTGAATGTACATTTTTATAAGGTTTGTACTATTTTTGCTTAAAACAGCGTGAGTGCAAAAATTGAACCCCCAATTACAGTGGCTGCATCACAGCTTCCTATTAAAACTCTAGCCCTTCCAAAAATATCATTTTTGTACCCCGTCCTGCTTTACAAGGTGGAAAAGCGATGAATCAAACCGCATCTGTTCCAAACGTTCTATGACCGGTCGGTGTCTCGCTGTGCTTCAGTCAGATCCAACATACTCGCTCTCTCATTAGCGTACGTGTGGCTGTGATGCAGGAGAGTGAGGACATTCATCACTGGAGGCTAAACTGATTACCCAGCTTGCCCTAGCGAGGCACGTAAGAAGAGCGTGGGTAACAGGTGGCACCCATATCCTACGGGCTGAGCCGTACGGCCACGCGGCCTGCTTATTATGGCGCTCTGTGTGTTCTCTCTGCTCTTCATATTTAAACTGGACCTTCATTTGATGGCTCTGTACGGCTTCTTTTACCCACTGTTCTCCTTCTACACGGTCCTGTGTTCAACACTTAGATCCATATTCACGAAAAAACAACAACCTTTTTTTACTCAGTTTTTACAAAGGAAAAATGCTTACTTTGTTTTAGCTCTTAATAGCTCCTAATGGTCCTTACTGATGCTTTTCATCAATGTGCAGTGAAATTAGTTTTCCGCATTTTAACCCAATCCGTGCACTGAAACACACACGTACACACTAGTGAACACTAGGGGGCAGTGAGTATATGTGCCCGGACCGTTGAGCAGCCCTAGCCACGGTGCCCGGGGAGCAGTTAGAGGTTAGGTGCCTTGCTCAAAGGCACTTCAGTCACGAGCGGTTGGCTCTGGTAATCGAACCGACAACCTTCTGATCACAAGCCCAGTTCTCTAACCACCGGGCCACAGCTGCCTATGGAAGTGGTGAAATTAGATTTTTATTTTAATTCACCTGATGGTAGATATAAGTAGTGGATAAATTTAATAAAAAAAAAGGAAAAAAAAAATATAAACTTTTATTTGGTTATTAAAAACAAGTTATTTGCAGTGTTAATTATAAGTGTAATTACTGTTTGATCATATTTATGATAATAGGTTAGTGTTGCATTTATTTATAAAGCAATTAACAACCGAATGAAAGAGAATTAAATAACTTTTTTCAAAATAATTAAATTAGAAATTGCTCATTTAATGTTATGCCCAAACAAAAATATCATTGGGAACTACGTAGAGAAGAACATTCTTATCTGAGAATGCTAACCAGCTGTACTAAACGAGTGATGCTTGTATCTTTATGCAAGGTTCACTCAACACGACTTGCAGCACACTACACATGATCTTGAACTCTGGAGTCTTTTCAATCCTTGTGGTTGTCATTCATAAATTAGGCCATGCACAATAAGGAGGAATCACAAAGAGGAGTCGGTCTGGTCTCCCAAATTGTTGTGTCAAAAAACACATGGAAAGTGGCAAGGGGTTTAAAGATACTCCAAAAATAGGGCAGGACATCCAAAACATGCAGATGAGACAACTTTAGCGTTGATTTGGTCTTGGCTTTGCATTTCGCTCTGCAATCAGAACTCGGCGAGCATTCGTGTAGAGTGAACTTTTCACCATCTTGCCCCGAGCTCTCCCCTAGTTAAGTCCGATTTTAAAACTGCTGAAAGTTTGAAGAGGCGTCGCCCAACTGCCAGTGACCGATTAGTCGTACAACCAATGAGACACTAGATACAGTGCGACGTGGCACACAGGGGTAAATAATTTCTGTCAGAATAACTGGCACACATGTTTTAAGTTATTTGTGACCTTTTCGTTCTGTACAACACATAAAATCTATGTTAAATTGCAAAAAGAAAATATTTAAATACAAGCCATGCAGGTCACGGAGCTAAATCCACTCAGATTAATTTATTATCAGTGCACGGACTTGGATCGCTCACTACTTGTTAACATGCATATTTTGGATGTTGTATCGTAAAGCCTCTCATCACTTGAAAATATGTGGTTTGCGAGAGCAGAGCAACTCACTGGCGATTCCAGTTGTGTAGTGTGAAAGCCCCTCCGACCTGAATGACTCCAGAGCTCAAGAGACCTAGTCATGTAGTGTGAACAATAATAAATGGTTCAATTGATAAGTGTAATTAAAGGGAGAACAGATCCATCTGGCTTTGACATTGTTCAACAAATTATGTTAAGTAAGTTAAGTTTTTTCTCTTTCCATGTTGCAGTCCTTTCTTCTTAAGTCATGTTGGACTGATGACTCTTGCTTTGAGCCACCAAGAACTTTTATTTGAAGGAGAGAGAAAAAGCAATCAAACAACTTAAGCTTGGCTTGGCAGCACAGTTCACCTCGTTTCTTACATGAAACAATCATATCTTTATTCTCTGATTCACCGGAGCTGTAAATCTAGTTGTGCGTTGTAGTGAAAATTACCAAAAAAATTATACAATACAGACAGTCAGGAAGTCTGACAATTACTGTCTTGTGTAGACTGAGCGCTCGGCATTGGGTTCTACCATCATTGCTGCTTTCATATGTTTTTGTTTCTATTAAATTAAAATTTTCAATTGCTTTCTTTCCTTAGAAATATTGCTGAAGCTCTGGTCAGTAAAGGTCTCGCTACAGTAATCAGATATCGTCAAGATGATGATCAGAGGTCCTCTCACTATGACGAGCTGCTGGCTGCAGAAGCAAGGTAAGACTACACACATGGTCCTTAACCCTTCGGTCAAGCTCCTTTAGAGCATGCTGTGTTCCAGAGCCTTAGTTTGTCTAGCCACACCTTTTTTCTATGGTGTGTTTGGTTAGCTCTGACCCCAAGTGTAATGGGGTGAGTCTTTTAAGTGGTACAGATAGGAGAGTGGTATGAGGGTGGGGTGTGTGAAGTATGTACAGGAAAAGGACAAGGAGGAAAAGCCTATCTGTCGGTGAAAAAGCACTTAATGGACACTCTAAAGGACACGTGCTAGAACACATTAATGAGCAACGTGACACGACTATAAGCCAAGTTGCAAGGTGTTGATTTCTGTTAACATGTGTCCAGTATTATAAAGAAAACGGTCAGCACTGTACTGAGAGCACATGAGGCAGTTGACTGGGTTCTATGAGTTTTTATGCATCAGTCAGAAGCATTCGTGTTTCAAGAGGAAGAGTCTTCAGAGGGGACAGCCTCTACTTGTTGGGGAAGACCCTTTAGAATCTTCAAAATAGTCAAAATCGGAACAGTAAATAAATCAACAACAATCTGATCTAGTTCAACTTGAAGTACAATCATGTGTACCAAAGTGTAAAATGAGACATTAAAAAACAAACAAACAGAAACTTGATTGTATAGTTGCTTGATTCGGCAGCAAAATGGCCACGCAAATAAATGAGCAGCTCTAATATTGTTCAGCTGGAGTTTATGGCAACACTGCCATTTGCAAACCTTTTGTGTCAAGGGCTAATCCGCGAAGGCACAGCTTTTGACAGAACAGACTGTTTTCCATTGCTCAGGGCTTCTGGTTTAGAGCTCTGAAGCCAGTCTTTCACGGTGTTGTTGCCAACCAACATGGTTGCCAGCTGTTCAGTATGCTGGTGATCTGTAATGAGGGCAGCATTTTGTGAAAATGATTAGGACTTGCAATTACTTTGCTTAGTTGTATAATAGCCTAGTGGTTGGATTCAGATGAGGTGGGGGGCTCTTACAACACCATCATATCAACTATGTCTTACTAGGACATTGATTCCTCAAATTGTCTGATTGAGGCATTAGGTGTGTGGTATTTAGTAACTTGTGAATTTTGCAAGATGGATCTTCTGAACATTTCATCCTGCTGCCATGACTGGCAGTCACCTTATGACCATTGTTAAAATGATCTGCAATTTGAGCCACAGTAGCACTTGTGTTGATCTGTACCTGATACCATAGCCTACATGTCCTGTCATCAGTGGACCCAACAACCGTCATGGGCGGCTGTAAGTTGGCACTAACCACAGATGCTGTTACGGAGATACAACCTAGTCAACAATTACAAACATTGTCATAAAGTCACAGCTCTTCATGGTGATAATATCTTCCTCATTCAACATGTGTACTACCATCAACAGCCAACCGGCCAGCATTTAATGAATGGGAGTTCTTCAAAACCCTAATTTAATTTATTAATTAACATCTATGCCTGCATTCAGGCCTGCAACACATTCCTAAAAAGTAAAGCATTTTGATGTATTTTAAGTCTGGTGAAAAGGAAAAGCCTTTTGGTACAGATGATAACAAGCAGTTTAATGTTTCAGGTTTTAATTTGTTCCATTCTTCCTACAAACATGTCTTAAAATGTGCAACACAACAGTATGGTCCGTGTTCACATTTTTCCTTTGGAAATTCACCACACATTCTTTATTGGGGATTGGTCAGAACTGCAGGCAGGCTTAAAGTTTTAAGTGCCATGTGTGCTTTTCCTGGATACTGCTTTTGTACCAAACCATGATTTATAAAATAAAAATACGATGACCAGACAAAACATTAAATAACGTGGGTTCAAACTGTCTAAATTAAACGAATGCTGATTTTTTTTAATTGCACTTTGTAGATATACATTTTTTGAATTTGTGATTATGAATGTATAATTACATATAATTAAGGCTGTGATTAGGATTTGTGCTGCTGCCCCATTTCATAGACTTCTTATATACTCTTTTCATCCAAGATCGAGCATGTGCATTATTTTCTTTTTGCGGCTTTTTTCTGCTTTAGTTCCATGTTCCTTTCATCTGTACAGAATTCCCAGCTGAGCTAGGTGGAGATGAGCTGCTCAGTGGTTTTTCCATTTATTTTTAGCCGAAGTTGCTGGTTGCTAACCTGCACCCTTTGAGAAATCACCTTCACGGGGTGAATCTTTCACTCTCAGATTCCCATGCAAGTAGATTAGACAAGAGGTAAGATGAAGCCTCTTGGAACCAGATTCATCTGCCCTGAAGAGAACAGAGTCATATAGCTCATTCTCTAAATCCTTTTTCTAATCTAGCGGTGTCCGTTGACTCTAGGACTCCGAGTTAAGGGCATTTTAGAGAGCCCTAGTTTTTCCTCATGGAACATTAATGCCTGCTGCTGTTTTGTCCTGATATACGCAGTTCCCTTATAATAGGCTGTGCTAATGCCGCTTTATGATACCTCAGCGTGGAGAGCGGCCGAGTCTGGGTCGGCTATAAGAAACGGCTGAAGACATTTATGCCTCCAGCAGCTTGCTGTGTAAGTGGAGCCGTGTAGCCGACTGTCCTGTTTAAGTGTTGATTTCTCAGGCCAGGCCTGCAATGTTTTTATTGGCTTTATGGTCTAAAGCAAAGCTCCATCTGTCTCCCGTGTACGCTCGTTTTAATGCCCTTGATAACCAGTCATAATGCTGCTTGCTTGAATCATTGCAGGGCTATCAAGAATGGAAAAGGACTCCACAGCAAGAAAGAGGTGCCCATTCACAGAGTGGCTGACATCTCAGGGGTAGGTGTTTATTTTTTGGTTTTTGGATGCTGTGCTGGTTGTGTATAAAAATCATCTCACTGGTCAAAACACTCCATGCTTTTCAAAGGTGTTTTAATACTTTGTCCATGTACATATCTTTATTGATTACTCCTGTGGCTAGTTCACAGCCTGTTTAACATTTTTTTTCTCCAGCACCAGAATACTGCTGGTTTGTTGAAATAAAAAAAACTAATATTTCATCTCAGCAATTTGTTTTTTGGATTCTAGCCTTATAAAACATGTATTTCTTTAAACAGTGCTGAGCATAACACAATTACGTAAAATTGGATTGCACTAAATAAGTAGCAAAGGGGGGTACTTTGAAAGAGATGCAAGTGTGATTCCTTTAGCTTGTTACCGGGTGTGCGTCATCAGTCGGGGTGTCATTGATGGGCTAAATATGGGCTGAATAATAACAATGAGGCTAATGATAACTATAACGATACTTATTGCCTACCTCAATTAGGGCTACAAATGGTGAATATTTTGGTACTCGACTAATCTCACGATTGTTTTCGATTAGTCAACTGTCACAGTTATTTCAGTCACACCCTACATCTGTGCCTTAAAATCACAAACCTTTGTTATAATGTTAAAATTTCAATATTAAATAAAAAATAATGAGCCATGAAACAGATCAAATGCATTTAAAACATCAATATGCATGTCACAATAAAAATAAAAAGTTAAAGTAAATAACTTTATAAAAGCTATTTCTGAGAGCTAAGTTGTGATTGCAGATTAAATGCTAGGTTGTTCCAGAGCCAGCAAATCAAGTGCAGACCAGTAACTGAGAGAAAATCAGGGCTTGGATGTAGTTTATTTTAACTGAAATGCTCCCATAGTTCGTTTCAGTCTGGCTGTGTTTCTTGCTTTCTTCACATCCTGTGCTATCATTCTAAGGGTTGCCAGATTGCAAAAGTGATATCCATTCAACCTTTTAAAAAATATGCCAGATTTTTTTTAAATGACACATTGACTACAGGAATTCCTTGTTCAATATTTTTTTTATTGTTGCCTAATTGTTGCCTAATTGTTGGAGCCCTAACTCCAATTACAATAAATAATACACCGCTGTCCATTTAACTGCCAAATGTTGGACACTATAGAGTTTGAGCTTCATTTGTGGGGATGTGTTCTCATTAATTAAATATGGCACTATTGCCCAGTTAGGCTTCTACATACAGACATGATTGGCTATGCCTGAGAGGGGAGGGATGGCATCAACCTGCAAGCATGAGGTTAACAAGCTCCCTCGATCATTTGCCGTCATGGCCTGGGATGTGTTACTGCATTGCACCCATTTACTTTCATCATCTCAACAAGAAAGTGTATGTGTTTCATGTTTTTTTCTGAGGAGAAAAGAAGGTCAACCTGCTGCCAAGTTTTGTAATTGCACCACTGTATTCAGTGCCTCCATTTGTTTGATGCTGGAGTCATGTGACGGCAGATTTATGGCAGGTCTAGTTTCCATTTCCCTACACATTAATTTGATGAAACCGCTGCTAAATATAGCGTGCCTCATTAATAAAGCGATCTCAGTTGTGGAGCCTAAGTTGTTTACGTGTGCCAGGGGCCGGTGGCATGCCAGCTATGAATCTTGATTGGACCGCTCACCAAATGAAGATTAAATTTTACTCGGCTCTTTTAAAGTTGGTTAGCTCTGTAATGAGAAAAGATGGACTCCTCCCACTTCACACAAAGCATTGATGTTTCATTTAACAGGCCCTGACACTGTCTACCCTCCTGCTAGTTCTGTCTTATACAACCTCGCTTGCTTTTTTAACTTCTCAGCCATCTGTCTGCCTTTTTTAGACAATTCTCTTTCACAAGATATAGATGTTAAAACATTTGAAGATTTGTTCTGATTGGATTATGCTAATGCATGACAAGACTATGCAATGCACTCCCCCAGTCTTCAACACATTGCAGTCTTATTAGTTCTCGGGTTCAATCCCATGGTGGCAGTCTTAGTCCTTTCTGTTTGGAGTTTGCATGTTCTCCCCGTGTTTATTCCGGGCTCTCCGATTTCCTCCCATATTCTAAACACATGCAAAAGTGATGTCCCAGTCTGGGGTAAATTATGTAATGAAGAGGTTTCTGACTTGTTTTAGCTGGAAAGAAAACCAACAAAGCAAGGGGAGTCTAATATATACTAGAAAAAAATAAAATTTCAAAATGATATTTTTTTTTAGATTTACAGTTTTTATTTGTGTTTGACCAAAATGAGCTGTGTTGTTTTATTCTATAAACAAGAATTATAATAGAATAGGAAATTATTTCTCATTTTGGTCAAACACAGAAATTGCAAAACAAAAAAAAAATTAAGTGGTTTCTTATTTTTCTTCCACGACTGTATATTTACAGGTGTCAAAAATTAGCTTTTATCTATCAATAATATGCTACTTGCAAAACGAAATAATAATTATTTATGACAGGTGATATATATATAGAAATGCAATTATTTATGCAATGCCTAAATAATCAATACTAAACATGACCGTTTCAACTGTCAGTACAAAGTGAAACCCAGCCAATGAGCACATAACTACAGTTGGGGTGGGCAGTGAGATCCTCCACAGTTCTTAAGCCATAACTCCCGCCTCCGCTTCTGGATCAGCCACACTGAAAGGTTGGTAAGGCCGCTACAATTCCAGATTCTCGGTGAACGATTAGCCGCTTTCCTGCCAAGCCTCCGAGCGGAACGGCAATCCATTCGCTGATCCTATGGGACACAGTGACATAAAACGCATACATACATTGATTGCAACGTAACAATGTTAATCATAACAATATGCTGCATTCTCGGTGATGGATCAGGTGAATTGGAGATACAAAATTGTCTATGAACGTGATGTTAAAATCCTAATAAACAAGCAAACTAATATGTTTTCTCATTACTATGGAGAACTAGTTCCTTGTCTGTATATAAATAAATAAATGCAAAAATAAAGTGATCTCTGCGGTCTCTGGAGGGGCTGGATGTTCCACCGCTGGTGTGTGATGGATGTCGTGAAGGGGCTGGCGTGGTGGCTGAACACGGTGGACATTGGTTGCTACTCTGGCTCTCACGGGCTATTGCACTGGAGACTTATTCTGGAGAGAAAAACAAGAATATGCAAACATGTCGTAAAACATATTACTTATGTTTTTTCCCCTTTCTTTTTCTCCTTGAAATTACCATGGCTCTGTGTGTCCATGTTGCCGGTTTGACGATGTTTTGCTGTGTGGGCATTTTTTTCTCGTGTGGTATCATGAGCTCTCTCGGCACTAGGGGCCTTTGCTTTGTGCTAAGCTTCTGCTTGCCACAGCTTTTTATAATGGGTAATTTCATAAAAATAGGAAACTAAAATAGCGTGTGAATACATAAGGGATTTTTCTGTCTATCTCTCTACTCAAACTATTCTGTGTTCATAACGTGTGGGTCACAGCTGTAGAATAGTTCCAGCTGGAGTCGGTAGCTAGGCTTTTCGCTTAGGTTTAACAACATTATTAGAGAAACAAAAATGCTTTGAGACAAAATGAAGGAAAAAGCTTAGACAAAGATCTTAAAAGTCTGTCTTAAAGTGATCTGCTCACTTTGGTGGTGGTAAATGTAGGCAAGACACTAGATCAGTAGTGACCAATACAACAGTTGTTTACACAATGCATGCTAGTGGATCGTGCCTCAAACAGGTCAACACAATTGACTTTTTTAATGTGGCCATTTGTTACTATAGTTTAACTCGGCCTGCCTAAAGCACTGCTAATCAGCATCCAGTTTGGGTAATTTTGGATTTTTTCCTTTTCCAACCTAAACTGATTGTGAAGATGAGTGTGCAACCAAGCACAAAGAAACTTGATTACCTTTCTAGTGAAATTAGTAAATTATTTTGCAAAAGATAATTAAACCACAAGTCATCCTCCGAAAAGTGCAGTGAGACTTCTTCAGAGAGCAGCCAGTTATTATTTATAATAAGTTTTGCAGTGATAAAAGTAGCAAAATTGTCAGATAAAAACAATAATTAAAAACAAAGCTCTTTGACAAATGAAGAGTTGTGTGTATTATCCTAAGACCACCATACCATGAAAATATGGAGAAACGCTGTACTAAGACCTAAATGCTGTTTCTTCATTAAACACATTGTACCCATTTCTTATTCCTTTATTATTTTATTTGTGCTTAAACAGTCATCTTTACACTGGATCGTTAAGTTATGAAGATTCCTTTTTAAATTAGCAGCTCTAGGCATGCTGAGGAACACAGTGTCAACCATTCATGTCAATCGCATTGACCTGTTTGAAGAACTTTCTACCAGTGTGCGATGAACTGGTGTATTGGACAACTCTGCTCTAGAGTCTTACCTATATTTGCCGCCAGCACCAAGGGAGCAGATGTTAAAAATCTCAGTCTTTAATGGATCTTTAATTTTCTTAAGACAATTATGTGTAATGTGAGACAGGAAGGTCCAGAAGGTGTAGCAGGTACCTTATCTTGGTTTACTCATTCCCTTGCTGCTACCATTATTCAGTAATGAAAACCTGCAGGATTAATAAATACTCTTTTTTTATTTTCTCTTTGCACAGGACACCCAGAAAGCCAAACAGTTCCTGCCGTTCCTACAGAGAGCCGGCCGCTCAGAGGCCGTGGTTGAGTACGTCTTTAGCGGTTCCAGACTCAAGCTCTACATGCCCAAAGAGACATGCCTTATCACGTTCTTACTTGCTGGTAAGACTATGAACAAACAAATACACACAGATCTAATGCCGAAACATATTAATGTACCCATTTTTTCTTATTTTCTCTGCTTTTGTTTATATGTCACACTTCATAGTTTCAGCTCTTCAAACTAAATTAGTGTGGCAAAAAATCACTTCTGTTTAGTCAATATAAGTTTACTTTGGTTGATTAGACTGGGTACTGCAGCTCAGTTTAATTAGACATCACATAAAGCGAACCTTTCAAAGAATGAAGTAAGCTGAAAGTACCTAACAAGCAAAGCACGATGGCGCACACAAAACATTTAAGGGAGAGATTTAAAATACATCAGTCAGGAAAGGCTTTTAAGGTCGTTTCCAAAGCTCTGGGACTTCATTTAACCACTTTTGTTGGCTCAGCTAAGTCTTGGATAAATTCCACCCTTCCAGAATCAGACTGGACACAAAATGAGTCCAGGGAAGCGTTACAAAAGGACAGACAAAGGTTGTGTTTGACAAGCTATTGAGCTTTAGTCAACCAGCATTTTACGTCATCCTACACATGATCGACTAATATCTTATTAGAATCCTCTCCCATTAGATAAAATTGATAGATTCTATAGATTAGATTAGATAAGATTGTTAGATTGGTTAATGGGTGGATGGATGGAT
>JAYDZG010000001.1:25801007-25830171 GCA_034509265.1 Microcambeva bendego | reverse complement strand
GAAGCCATTTGCACTGTACCACAGACTGCTTGCGAGTTCTGTCATACGCCTGCATTAGGCTTAATTAATGCTGACGGAGACTGCAGTTTCTGCTTGTTCACAAGCCAAGATGCTCAGAATTTTGCTTGAGCATTATTGCGAACTAAAACCCTGTATAACGTCTGTGCATACCTGACCATAAGCATGTTGTTCCAGAACCA
This sequence comes from Microcambeva bendego, assembly GCA_034509265.1. Taxonomy (NCBI): domain Eukaryota; kingdom Metazoa; phylum Chordata; class Actinopteri; order Siluriformes; family Trichomycteridae; genus Microcambeva; species Microcambeva bendego. Next base: position 25,829,971 of record JAYDZG010000001.1, on the reverse strand, counting down.
CATCTGCTTTTTTCTTATTTACTTTCCAAGCAAATGACTATTTATATTTTTTATGGCCCTAAATGAGTGACTAATTTCAAGACACATCCTTGTATAATGCAGTCAAAATAGCTCCGATATACCAATACATGGATAAGTTCTGTGGCGTCTGCTAACAGGACAAGAGCAGCAGGTCCTAATATAGATTTGCAGCGCACATTGCCACAATTAAATGTGCATGTTTCTGACCAAAACAATGTTATTCTGACTGAATGGAAACAAATTCACTCAGAGCTTTGTTAAAGCATGTGGCGCATGATGGTTTTGGCCAAAGCCACAAATTTATTTGATGTTACGCATATTAAAGCAGCTGCTGCCCAGGTTGCGGCATATGTTTTCATAACCAACTCAGAAACCTGCTTATCAGTTTTGAGAATTCCATTTAATATCTAAAATTGCCAAAATCTGCTGTAGCTGTATTTGTGACTTTTTATTTTTTTTTAACTCAAACTAGCTTAATAGCTAGCATGCCATAAATGCCACAAATACAACCTATGTTAAAACCTAATAAAATAAATACACAAAGAAATGTTTGAAATGATAAACACATTTTGAGTATATGTTGGAGATTTTATTCCTACTCAGTCAATAGAGCATTTGTGTGGTCTGCCAGCTCATTTCACACAATAAAGCCTTGCTGGCAATTGATGCTTCGCTTCACCTTGAAGGTTTTCAGCCGGGTTCAATGACCTGGAGTTTCTTCAAATCGGACTCATCAAACCATTTCTTAATAGACTGGCACATGGAGGGACTCATTCATGCTGGAACAAGAAGTGACCTTCCTCCCCAACAAAGCAATCTTAGTGGCTGAAACACCTAAATATTAATTAAAAATTCACATACAGTACAGTTGGACATTATTTGGTCTGAAAGTCTAGTGAGACCCTTTGTCATCCTGAACATGTGCCTTAGAAGAATTGTCTGAAGGTTGTTTGAATTCTTATATGTCTTAAAGTGCTGGTTGCTTAGGTGCATTATTTCAAAGGCATAAACTGACAGAATACTCAAGGAGCATTTGATGCTTCCTCAGGCAAACCCAGCATTGACTGTGTCATGACTTATCTCACCAGAAGTTACAGATATGGCAGATGAGTGCAGAACAATGAACGATTGCAGTTATTGTCAAATGTATATAGTTATTGATTTGTAGTTTTTGTAAGGGTGCACATGTTCTTTTTATTTGAAAATTCAGACTTGTTAGGGTCAGTTGAACTATTTTCCGTTCACAGGAAGATGCATTCCAGTGGGTTATGTTGCCTCAGATCACTGGTTTAAATGGCCTGAGGCTAACTGTTTTAGATCAAATCTGACTTAATCACTATTTAATGGTGTCAATAACTTTCTTATAAGGTAAATTATAAACTTGTGTTATTAAATTCTCTCTACTGAGGCAGCTGCATAGGTTGGCAGTAGGCAGCAAGGCAGCTCAGTAGATTCTTGTATTGCCCTCTAGCATTCCTACACTGTCAATACATTTGTGAGTCTCTCTTTTCTCCAGTTTCTCAAATGCTAAGTGAGTGTATAACGTATTGATCTGCCTCTAATAGTGTCTGTGTGGCTGGTTTGAGCACATGTGCCACTTGTTTTAAATATTATTTATGTCTGGTCATTTTCCATACACTCACCATGTTAGTCAGCACAAATGGCCAATTAATAGCCATCATTACCTCAAATGGCAGAAAAGTCTGATAATGCCATGATTTTTTTTTCTTCTCTTACGCACATTTTCATTAATGAATGTCATGGATTCCTTGGAGATTGTTGGCAAAGTTACTGCGTCAGGTGTTCAAAACGCCTCATATGAAGTTGCACATCCGTTTTACATTAAGTGATAACTAGTTAGTGTTGTATGTAACCTGAATTGGAACCTATAAAGGTGGTCCCTTCATAACACCCAACTCTGCTTATTAAATTAATATAATTTTTTTGTTTTTTTACACTGTTTTGAAAATGACCATATTTGTTACATACATGTATTTAAGTAGGTCTCGAGAATGCATATCATCAGATGTCATTAATTGTGGAGTGTGGAATTATCATCATCATCTATCTAATCATAGAAAAGTGTCAGAATACACAGTGCAGCATAGTTTACAGTTATGTAGGGAGCAGCAAAAGGGGGACCAACACACTAATAAAAAGGGGGTCATAATTATATGCCTTATCATTGTGTAATACCATTTACCTAAGTCAAATCAAGATATGATTTTTTTGTCACCTTGCCCCTACTTAATTGCAACACTCTTGTATTAGGAGTTATTTAACACCATCAACAAAATATATTAACAGTCATGTCTGTACGATTTCACTTACAGAACTTGTAGAACTTACAACTAAAAGTTTTAGTAAAAACAGCGAACGGGAATATTGATGGGGATGATTTGGCTGTGCTCTTTACCAAATCTATTGCTACTGACATTTGAGTTGGTGGTCATCATGGTCAGTGTTGTTATTTTTGCTCTATTGTTGTGTCATCCTTAAAAAATCACTCTATCCCTCAGCCAGCAAAGCCATAATCTAACCCATTTTTTTTAATACCCAAAGCTTTTATTCCTTTTACTTTTGAGGTAGAACTAGAAAGTATTTTGCCACCCAGCTGCTTCTATTGCTAGATGATTGGGCAACTGTGTTTTTGGCTCTGGTGTTCATATGTTCAGTATTTACTATGTCAAGCAAGCTTTATGTTGCGATTGACTTTAAATATGCTGGGCAAGGAGGAATATTCTGATGTAAAATTAGTACCTCAATTCAGAGATGGCTTTTTCAAACTATGTGTTAAATGATAGTTGTAGCTAACGGCTGTGGCAAAAACTAAGCAAGTATTGATGACATTACAGTCGTGCACCCAAGGTGTTCGAGCCAAACTTTCATGAAAAAAAAAAAGATCTGACCATTACTAAACTGGAAATCTACCGTGAGCACTCTTTCATTTTTGTATTTGAATATGTTTTACTGTACTAATGCCCCATGCTTTTTATTATTTTTAACCATTCCTTTAGTTGTCCCAGGTTGTGTCTTCTTTGAAAATGGAGTGTGAGAGAGATCCAGTGATCATTAGGTGGAGAGTTAGAGAAGCAGATGTCAAAACGTGCACTGGGTGTCATGAGACTAGAGTAAAAAAGATGTAAGAAATAGAAATGTTTCTTTGTTCTGTGCTGCCTGCTGTTCTGCTGTTAGATTCAAAAGCTACTCAAATAAAAATAAAAAAAACTTTCATGCAGGGCAGGGAGCTCTGAGGAGCTTTGAGCAGCTTTGCTGCTGAGGAGAAAACAATGGTGTGAAAATTTACAGTTCATTGTGGATGATTAATTCTTATTTCAAGCATCACTTATATTTTTTTAGATCATGATAATGCTCATACACAAACTTTATAACAGCTAAGGAAAACACAGTCGAATCACTTTATTACGACCCCAGCCATGTATCCAGAGTAATCACAGTATGCAGCAAGGGAAGCAGCTAGTTGGGCTGTTATTGACCCAATTAGGTTCTGCTAGGTTGTCTATGCTGACTGCATTGCATCCCAGAGAGGCTGGAGGTGGTTTGAGTTAGGATCCGCAGAGGGAACACTGCGATCAATGCCAAGTCAGGTATAAATCTGTGGAATTAGGGGTACAAGATTGTTCTTGGAAGTCTGGGTCTTGCCCTTCCAACCATTTCTAGCTGTGTGACCTTTCTCTCCAGAGAAGACTATCAGCATGGATTGTTTACACGGATGTATTCATACAACAATTGGTTAAGAGCGACTTCCACACCTTATATACCCATCAACTTGGGTCCAGAAACTTGACTTCCCTTCATGAGCTACATGCCTTAGCCATTGAAAATAGGAATAATGTGTGCCAGTCTTATGAGACTCATGAGAAGCTTTTTAAGTTTTTTAATTGGTTCATTGGCCAGCCTGCTGATATTTTTTTGACGAGGTACATCAACAGCACAGTAAATCTCTTGCTTATTCCAAACTGACCTCTCCCTCAGACATAATTAACTAGAATTTATGTGACTGAATAGTCTTCTTTTTTATTACTGGGATGCAGAGGAAGTTTGCCTGTGTGATTGGGTATGGCTGTGTTTGGAATTTGTGTGTAGGTGGCCACACTCATACATAATCATCCTTACCTCAAGCTTCAGCTCTGTGTTGGTGGTACTTTTTAGAAAGGGAGCGTCAGTCTCTGAGAACTTGTGCAAACTTGCAAACATTCAGTTGCTACTGGCTCCTTTGGATGGAGTTACTTCAGGGTCAGGTTAAAATGAGGTTTACCGGCATGGTGGGTGGGTTGTTGCCGTTATATTGTGGAATTGCCTATTTGGCTTCATTGCATTGTGCTTTTAACTCATGTCATTAAAATTTGGATTGCTCTTTTCTTTGCTGAGTGTAATTGGCATGGTGCTTAGTTGCTTTCTTTCAAGCTTTTTCTCCCTGACAGTTTTTGCCCCACTTGACTGGTGATCTCATATATTAATATATTTTTGTTCCTTTGATGCGCCAAAAAAAGGAACACTTGCTGGGCAGAAAGTCTTGCTGCTTTAACCTAATCTGTGTTTCTGTGTATTTAGATTGAAGCTTGAAGGAGATCATAACATTGCTGCCTTCTGCCCTGCAGTGTTTTGATGATGATACATGTATATTAATGCTAATTTATTTCAACTTGCAGCATTTTTCTTTTAAGGATTTAGAGTTTAGGGAACACATTTTCAAAATTCACAGTAGTTTGTTACCCTGAATGTCTACCCATGTGGTGTGTTTACACCTGGAGCCTAGACCGGTCATCTATTTATTTAGTTACTGATTTATATAAATTAATGAACCACTATAATTGACCAGCGTGTAGTAAAGATTGGCAGCTGGACACAGTTACAGATTCATGTCTTTCTCTCTTGCCGAATATGACAAATGTGCATGTACTGAAATGTGGGTTCTAAACATTTTCAGCATTTAGCAGACCCCGTTATCCAAAGTGACTAACAGTACAGTTAAAGTATACAGTCAGAGCAATGAGGGTTGAGGGCCTTGCTCAAGGGCCTAACAACCGGCATCCTTTGGATTACAAAGCCTGTACTCTATCCCCTTGGCTACAACTGCAATTTCAGGATTTAGGTAGTTTTATTAAAGCTTTTTTCTTATAGATTTTCCACCTTCTGTGATGGCGACCTGTTTTTTTTTCTTTCTTGGAAACATGATGATTGGTGGCTTCCAGCTTAGATGTCGGTACTCCTGCCTCTGCACTTTCCAGAGTGGGTTCAATATGTGAATTCACACTGGTCCGACTTGTTTATTGCCATTTCTGGCTTGTGGGTTTCATCTCCTTTTTCTTTTTTCTGAAGGTGCTCGGAAAAACTTGACATTTTGTCAGTTTTCCTCACTCACTCATTTACTTCCAAGATGCTTCTCCTAATAAAGGTATCAGAGGGAACACCCCGATATGGTTAATTACAGGGTATATATACACACAAACACATTCACACCTAATGATATTTGTAGTTGATTTATTAACCTGACTCACTGTCTTTTGACTGTGGGGGATCAGAGCATGCAGGCACAGGGAGAACATGCAAACTTGCAAAAACTGAACCCTAGACTTACTTACTGAAAGGTGCCAGTGCTACCCACTGTGCTTTCTTTTTTATATCTGCTTCATTCAGTATAGGCTTCTGCTTCAGGTTGTTTCAGTTGTATTGACCAGTGCTTTACTTTTGATTTTTACATTTTTTTTTTACTGGTAAATTATTAGCCACATTCCCTCCTTGGTTAAACATCCTTTAAATTTGGCTCATTTTCATTTATTGTGATGCAGGAATACTCTCTGTACATCAGTGGTGAGGGGTGACCACCCTCTTTCAGAGAAGTGTCATCTTGGATGTGTATTAGTAGAAAATATTTAAAAACCTAGGAGACATAAATGTCTGCTATGAATATTTTTTAATAGACACACTTTTATTTGGTCTTTTTCAGCCCGGTATATGAAAGCTTTTGTTGTCGAAGCTTCTCGCATTTTAACAAAATCATTTGATTTAATGAGATGGACATTGGGTTTTATTGTGATTTCTTTAATGTTCCATTCGCATTATGTCCATCAAAGACTTTATCGGTCAGCCTTGCTTTTGTGAAACTTGGTACACATCGAGTTTTTTCATGTACATGACTCACACACACGATGACACACACACACACACAGTATGACCTTGGCCCAGTTTGCTGCTAACTTTTGCCAAGCACTTCCAATGAGACATTTTATAAATAAATAGTATAAGTGAAGCACATAAATTGTGGTGCGACATGCATTCTGTTGTATTGTGGTTTAAATTGAATGACTGCAAGCTAGGATTTTTGACTTTTAGTCCCAGACTTTTTTAATTCTTTCGATAGCAGTACCAGTTTTACTAAACCTGGAATCATTTGTTGTGTAGCTCTTTGATAAGATTGACTACATTCTTTCATTAGGGATGTAACGACTATAATATTGTAACAGGTTAAATCTCTTCGATATGTATAATAAATCGAGCACTGGTGCTATTTTTACACGAAACGGGAAAGCAACATTGTTCAACATATTTTGCACCTACTCATAAACAAAAAGACGTTTATTATTTATTTAAATAAAATATATTCCAAATGCATCGTTTAATAAAAAAAAACAAATCATTGTAAAATCAGGAAATCGTACCGGAAATCCTGTATCGTGAATCGTATCGCAATGTGGGTATCGTTACATCCTTACCTTTTACTGAACTGAATCTTCATTTTGTATTCTACTCACATCTTTAAATGATGACTATTTCAGAGCTTTCGTGCATAAAATGGTTTTGTCACATATCATGTGAAAGGCATAAGCGTGGCAGTAAATGACAATATGTGCCCAACCTAGCTCTAAATGATGCTCAAAGACGCTAAGGCTGCTTTCATGTGATAAGGCGTATGGAATTTGCTTCCGTTCTTCTGTATTATACGTGATCCACAAATTAATTGTTGTAGTTTTAGGTTAATTGTTCTACAAAAATACAGATATGATGTTAGATAAATGAAGAAAAAACACATTTTTCTTAACACTGACGACCGAAATGATTTGTGTAGGTTTATTAAAAATGCAGCTCTCTGCGTGAGTGGTTTCAGGTCATCCGCTCTTCATCTGAGAGTAATGCTAGAAACATGAGGTTTTTGTGGAAATCCATTGAAAAATAAGTAAATGTTCAGATTTGCATATGAATTGAGTCATACAGTCTGAGCTCCTGCACATTTTTAACCTTTCAATATCAGACCAGGGTTTTGTGCTGGATGGTGCATGTGTCTGTATGCATGCAACTGAATTAAAATGTTATTTGATCAACATGGACCTCATTTCAAATTGATGTATTTTACATGTATTTTACACCACCGTTTCCAAGTTTGTAGAAAGTTTAAAATAAATATTCCTCCTTTGAAAGAGTGTTCTTTCTCATTTGCTTGTAATAATGTGTTTGTAATGAAACTCAACACTATAAATAGAAGATTTGCTTCACACTGCTGACATTTGTCTGATTACTACTCTGCTAATTGTCCAAGCTGGGCAGAATGAAATGAGCTGCCATGTTCTACTTGGCTTGAGTCACCCCATGGAGAAGCGCCATTTTTCAGGGGCACTGAGTAAGCTGATGACTATTGGAAGTCATTAAGCCTCTGGGAAAAGAGTGACTGCTAGATGCACAACTTTACAACCAGCAGAGCTTAAAAGAACAGTTTTTTTTTTGTCCTTGAACATAAATGAGTTTTTTTTTCGGCTGACCGGCAAGTAAATTACAGCATGCAAATATTAGGTTGGTTGAACTTTTCTGGCATTGTAACTATCTTGCTCTCATGTACAAGGGTGCAACTAGTAGGTTTGGGCTATATTATTTTAGATCTTATGAAGTCAGACTAATTAAATGGTTTATAATTTTTATAATCACAATGCTGTAGTTATTGATGATATGACTTTCTGGTATTTTTTAAATCAAGCAATCCAGCAGAACCTAACATGCACATTTATTTTTCTCTCTTTTACTTCAAAGAAATTAGCTTGAGGTTAAATCACAAAGTTCTATATTTAAAATGCAGAGTAAACAGCAGCACTGTGACCCAGATCAACCCCACAGCACCGTAAAATCACCCACTGCGTACTTGACCTGTTCCATTACGGATAAGATCCAATTGTTTTTTCTTCTTGGAGGTCATCTTGTATGTTACCAGAATATAAATATGTATATTAAACTGTGCTCACTAAACTATTAAAAACATTTTAGATAGTTCTTTCCCCATAGAAACTGAAACTGGTAATGTGTTCATTAAACTGTCACTGTCACAACCGTCATGGCAATCATGACTAACCAATATCTGAATTCGATAACTCTGATTGGTTTTTACAAAAAAAATTTACTGACTATTAGGATGTAATGAGGTGTTTTTTACTTATTTATTTATTTTTGTTCTTTTCCTGCTGTCATTCACACACAGGTAATGTTGTGTTGGACAAAGGACGTGACTGTTCTAAGCTCTGGCTAAAACTTTCAATCTTTAAGACCATCTATGTTCTTTTTAAACCTAATGGTGGTTTAGAGCAGTTTATCACGGCTTAGTTTGTGCTCTTACCACTTGGAAGCTTTCATAAATGGATCTGTTAGCTAATGCTCTTGGTTTATCTTGATCATCCAAAGTAGCATTGAATGGCATGTTAATCTCATAGGTCAGGGCTCATAGGTCAGGGCCTGATTGTATTCTAACTCAAGTGTTCCATTGACTTGCTCTGTGCAGGTATCAGATGTTGAGTTTAGAGCTCAGGCTCGACCGTACCATGTGAGAACGTAATCCACTTTCAAGGTCAGGTTCAGATAATGTCAGTGGTTCAATGTGTTGTGTTTTTTAATACATCGTGCTGTGATCAGCAAGTACAATACAATTCTTTTTTATGATGGTTTATTCAAGTTAATTGGTCAAGTAAAGGTTATTTAGGCTTGGCTAAAAGTATTTGATAACAGATAAAACACATGCACATAAATAGAATCCATATGGTTCAGTTGTTTTTCTGAAAAGGCTGTTGAAATTCATTTTCAGTCAGTTCGGATTTTGCCCTTGAATTACTGAACAACATTTGAACTAATCTAATACCACAGACAATTAGTACAAATGCAGATGTGCTCTATTGCTTGTACCCTGTTGTTATTAATAGCTTCTACTGGGAGATGGAGTTTGTGTGCTGCTGGGATTATTCATTATTCACTTCTCATTAATGAAGTTTGCCATTAACAGTAAATAAATACCCTGCCGTGATATTTGCACAGGAGATTTTATTTTTCTTTGGTCAAGTCTTCACAATGTAGAGCTTTGATTAATTGAGCAGCATGTGGTTTATGTCCTTTGTTTTGCAAATTAGCCACTTGGTGCAGGCTTTCTCGGACCAGATTAAGTTTCTTGGGGCTTTTTCACACTTGGTCGTATTACAGAGACAGTTACAGTGTTTGAATGATGTAGTTTTGATCCAAAATGACATGGTTTCATTGTTTGATTGCTGGTGTTGTGATCAATACATCAAGTTTAGTGAGCTCTTTTAGTAGTTCTTATTATTAATGTTGTTTTTTTTGTTATCCGTAATGCTGACATTTCACTACTACGCTTAGACAACACCAATTGCAACCACACCCATGCTAATTACATACTTCCTAGATTTATGGGAAAGGTTTGGACAAGACCTACCCTTGTGCCTGGTTGTCTATATAGTGGAATAATGAACAACTGCGTTAGAAAGGGCACGGCACAGTGGGTAAATGGGTAGCACTGTCATTTGACAGCAAGAATGTCCTTGGTTTGATCCCCATGTGGGGCAGTCCGCTCCTTTCTGTATGGAGATTGCATGTGTTTGCAGGAGTTTCCTCCAGGTGCTCCTGTCTCTCCCCCCCCCATTCCAAAAACATGCAAGCGTGGTGAATTGAAGATCCGAAATTACCCATGACTGGGTTTGATATAAGCTTGAGAACTAATTGGACTTGTGCTATGAATAACTACTGGGTGTGTTTATCATGAATGTATTTTAAAGTGTAAAACATGACCTAAACAAACCAATTGAAAGCAATGGTAGACTTAACTAAATACTGAGAAATATTCCCAAACATTAACACTCAACAAAGAGTACATTTGGTTCTGCTACTCTGACTGCTAGCCTACCCCTGTTATTAGAAATAATTTTCTGTTTGCTATTAGATTCATCTAAAATAAAACCCACCAAAGCAAACTGGGCCCACATCATCCTACCTAGTGAATTTAGACAATTTAAGTTCCTGGGTGTTATAAGGCACTTTGTCATACCTGTCAGACTCCATAAGCATAGAAAATACAATGCTAGACAAAAAGCATACTTCTACAAAAATACACAGCAAGGCATCCCAATTAACTGTCCATCATCATGGCGGCCTGACATTCACTTTGCTTTTAATCTTAGAACACCACCATGTTCGTGCCTGTAAGCAAAGGCAGCTTTGACACAGCAACGCCCAACCTTAAACCAAATCCAGAAAAAGATACAATAACTTTCCAATCAAAACCATACTTGATGTGGATACCGGAACACTGCAGCATCACAGGAAATGAAAGAACAGACTAGGTATCCAGATACAAGATAAACTCACACCTGCAGACTTAACTGTAAATGTGATGGCAGGCTGAACAAAGCCAATTGGGAAAGATGTCTGAACTTCAACACCCAACAAAACGTATGGTTAGAAAAACTTAGTTTTCTAATACATTATCACTTTGTTAGAGGATGTGATGCTTACCAAGTACCAATCTTCATTAGACATATTCTTACTTTATGTTCCAAGTATTTACAAGAGCAGCAAATATTTGGTTTTCCCAAATTTTAAAATAAATCTTCAAAAAGTAAAAGCTTGAACAGTTCTCAAACTCTGCCAATCTACTAAAGACTTCTCAAAGCTAAGGCATGGTCGGGTAAGTTTGGTGAGGAACAATTACACTGGCCTCCTCAGTCTTGACCTCAACCCTATCAAATACATTTGTCTAAACTAGAATGGAGATTTTGAGCAAAATTGCGCTAAACAACACAAAACAGATTTGTTGTTTATACAAAAACAGAATAATATATTTATTTTATTTCACTTCAGAAGTATCTACTGAAGTACAGTGTCTAGGGAACATTGCCCTTGAGTTCTAATAAAAGCACTAAATCTGCACTTATTTAAAATTTCTAAATATTTTTTAAATAAAAAACGTTATAACTGTAGCACCCACAACATTTACATCATGTCTCCACTGCAAACAGTTTCACAAAGCAAGATAATTTCTTATTGATTGAGTTTTGGCTGGCAGCACTGTAAAACAAGGAAAAGTTAGTTTAACAATGTATTTAAGAAGAGGATGATCATGTAAACATATTTAGGTGTACAGTACTACATAATTCTTTCTTTGCATCTCACAGCTTGTTTGGAGTTACACGTAAGTCACATAACACGGACTTAACACCTAAATCCATTTCAGAAAGATCATTTTTTTTGTTTGTTTATTAAATAAGTACAATGGTAATTTTCTGTTTGAGCAAAACCAATTTATGTATGCTACAACTAAAATTCGAAAGAAAATCGGTGTTTACAGTGCATGGCATCAAAAAAAGCTCCTTTAGGAGTCTCAATACATTGTGTATGTGTGTGCGTGCACAAGTGTGCGTTGGTGTCCACAGTAATGATTTTGTAGAGTGGATTTATTCAGGAGTGTGTCACTTTGACATTTCCCGCTCAAATGAAGAAAATACTTCACTGATTAACAAGCTCAAGTGTTTGAAACATAATTTTCACAGGTCTTCAGTATGTAAACAGATCTGTATGCAGGATTGTTCTACCTCATGTCACGTGACACAGGTCATTAATGTGTGTCTGTGTAAATCAATTGTTATTTGAGACAGGCATGTATGGAAGACACAAAGCCAAGTCATTACCAGTAAAGGTTTTGAGTGTGCACGGGCTTATTATTGAGCCACTATGCTTTGTCTTTAATTTATCTCCGGTGATTTGTGACCTGGATCTTTTTCGTCTGGTTTCATCACTTTTATCAAAACACAACCGGATTAAAAGGTAAATAAATTACTCTTGGATGTCAGCGTGTCAATGTTTTGAGTGTATTTGTGCTTTATGCTTGTTTTAGGGTGACACATTAAGTGGCTATTAAAAATGTTAAATGAAAATCTTTTAAAAAAAATTAATAAGTGGTTGCTAGATTTGTCAACACATCTAGGGATCTGCCAGATCGTGTGAGTAATTATTTAAAGCTTCCACAAGTCAGATTGATCCATACAACTGACTGACCTACTAGTCTAAGCCATATAAATGTAGTTTCCTACAGTGGCTTGTGTTGGTAATGGTGGCAGTTGGGATTCATTTTGTCGCCCACACTAACCGCACGGGAGTTTTTTTAAGTGTGTGTTATTGATTAGCTGGGTAAAATACTGCAGTAGGATATTGAGGGTGATGCTTTTTTTCAAAGAGGTTAACGAGTGCACTGGCACTGGGTCTTTCTACCACAATCAATACTGTTGCGTGTTTGAATAAAGAACTGGGTTTGACCTCTTTTGAGAGAGAAAACAAATAGATTGAAAGACTGAAGTGACAACGACTGGACGCGCAGCCTTTGTACGGGTGTAAATCTGGCGGCGGGCCGAGTTGACTTTTCAAGGGTTCTTCCTGCTCTGACTGCAGTGTCTACAGGTGTGATTGCATTGATGTGAGCATGAAAGCAGTCAGTTGAGCTTTACAATTGCACCACGTTCAGAATACTGAGTACCGTTCACACAGCTCCCCTCTGCACTTAGCAGCTCCATAAGCACCATGTTTGACCCAGTGTTTGCTCCTACTTCATAACAAATTTTAAATGCTGGTATAAGGAATATGGAGTTATGAGGTCCTTCAAATAGTGGTCATGTTACCGCAGGGCCCAGCATGTAATTGCTCTCGGCTCAGTACTTATTTTAGAGGTAGGAGGTGTGATTTGGAAAGAAGTGGAATGAAAAATATTGGGAAAAAAGTTATAAAAAAAAAACAAAAAAACACACAAATATCAAGCTCAGTCTGATATGTGTTCTTTTTAACAATACAAATGGTACATTTCAGCTTATTTCAATTCCTCAACCAATCAGATCACAAACGACTACTGTTTAAAGACTATGTATGTGCATAAATACAAAAAATATTAAATTAAAATGAGAAATATTTGATAAATATATAATATTTTAATAATAATTATAGTCCATATAGTTTTGCTTAAAAGATTAAGGCCAGTCCCTCCACTGCAGCTCTTCACTTACCTTTGAAAACATGGCAGATTCTCGATACATGACTTGCATTTCAAAATAACAACTGTGTGCTGCTGTAGATCACCCTCTAACATCTAGTGTCTAAATTATATGGGAGTGTGGGGGGTTGGGGACCAATTCCATACCGTTCTGACATTAACACCATAGAGTGCCATTTCCAAAAGGCTCTACAGTCATCTGGGTCATCAATCAGTCCAGTGCGGACATCTAGCCATTGGGTATTTACATTTTAAATTGTCCCATTAGATATTAAGTAACATTTAGTATATCAAAATATTTGTTTTATACTAGCAAATAAATTGAAAATCTTATCTGCTTTCATTCTTCTTAATTGTTCAAGGGTTTTCAAACTTATACCCATTTCATTGCTCAAATCTATGCAACAATGTACTGAGGCATATAACAATATCTACATATGATTATTTGGTCTCCTGGGTTTGGCTTTGTTTCTTCTCATGCCTGAATGGTTATCACTCACCTTTGAGGACAAAAAAAGCCAGTACGTACATTTTGAGTGAGTATATGACTATGCGACTGTATAGGCTGGGCTTTGGGTCTGTAATAGTCTGTAGTTTGAGAAAAACTGAGAATGTAGGTGTGTATTTTTGTTGCCAAACGGGCAGCCGCAAAGCAGGAAGGTCCTGGGTTTGATTCCCAGGTGGGGCTGTCTGGGTCCTTTCTGTGTGGAGTTCAGGTGCTCTGGTTTCCTCAGTCCAAAAAACATGAAAGTGAGGTAAATTAGATATACAATTGATGATCCATGAAAGTGTTTGATATAAACTTGTGAACTAATGAATCTTGAGTAATGAGTAACTATCGTTTCTGTCATGAATGTAACCAAAGCATAAAACATGGCATTAAAATAAAAATAGACAAACAAAGAAACATGTTCTCTGTAATGATTGATTGTTGAATACACTAAAGGGTCACATTATTATGACCTACTCTTATCTCCACTTTACTACTTTGGACAGCTGAAGCACATAACTCATGAAGGTAATCACATTTTGTTTCTGGCTTGGTGTGAATTGGCTAGATAAGTTAGATAGGCTCTCTGAACCTATTTGGGCCTGAATCCAATCTTGCAGTATGACATATACACATACATGCTGATTTTCTTCCCTGGTGCTGATATTCGAGCAATGTGAAATGTCATATGGTTTGAAATGTCTTTACATTGGTTGGAAGAACTTGACCAAGACTTCTAAATACTTCAGAGTTGAACCCGGTGAGCATTTGTGGGAGCACTTTGATGGTCATGTTTGCTTTATGGATCCTCTCCCACACACATTTTAACAGCTGTGGGATGCACTTGAGTCTGCATGGCTCCAGGTAAATGTGATAAACTACCAGGACCTTAATGAGTCACTCCCAGCCCATCTAGCTGCCGTAGCGGCTGCATCTACACATAGTGGTTATTCTGACGTTTTTTTTTTTGTTTGTTTTTTTTAGAATGTATTAAGTTTGTTTATTTTTTTTCTTCATGATTTCCCTCCAGCTTATTTTAATAGGCTGTTTTTGCATGTTAATGAAGTACATTGTGCATTTAACAAGCTCAAGAAACAAGTTACTTTTGTGTTTATTTTTTAGCCTTTGAATAGGCTTGCTGAATTGGTCTGATACTTCTGGCATTTCATTTTTTAGTTCATTAATCACTTCTGTGGTGTTACCCATGGTTCTCATCCCTTTTACCCTTTGTGTTCTGTGCAGGCATTGAATGTCCACGTGGGTCCAGAAATCAGCCAGGTTCAACGCCTGAACCATTCAGCGAGGAAGCAACACTCTTCAGCAAGGAACTGGTGCTGCAAAGAGAGGTAGGATCTCCTACTAGTCATGATTAATTATTATTTTATTTTTTTTGCATAATATAAAACAAGTTTTGCCTTGGCCGTGCAATTTTTTTGCTCTGTACTGAGACAGTTTTGTCCATCTTGCTGCTGTGCTTGCTTGAGCATCAAGTGTCTGATTGATTGTTCTTTGACGCAGTTTCTTCCTGATCTTTGTGTAGCAGATGAGACACGTTGTTTATATGACGTAGTCATACAGACATGGTAGTGGGAAATTGAACTACAATACTGAATATTTTTGAACCACAAGTAATCTTTGAAAAGTCTCATTTTTATACTTCTGTTTGGAATGGTAAGGGCAGGAAGAGTAGTAATTGGTCGTGTCTGAGAGAGCTGATTATCTGGATTTAGTATAATCTGATTTCCACTATTTTGAACTGCTCAAAGAAGCTTTAAAGAGAAGAAGATTTTCATGCGATGGTAATGAGAAATCAGAGGTGCAACAGTGGCTAAAGAAAAAAATGGATGCCAAAAGGATGCTGGTTTAAACTTTACCACTGCCAGGTTGCTGCCCTTGAGCAAGGCCCTTAACCCTCATTGCTCAGACTGTATACTGTAACTGTACTCTAAGTCACTTTGGATAAAGGCATCTGCTAAATACTGAAAATGTAAATGGTTGAAAAGGCGTAAACGTTTTGTAGTACTTTCATATGCGATTTAAAATGAGCCACAATTTTAATATGTTGAATTTGAATGGTTTGCTACTTAGTTCACACTACACGACTTTGGCTTCAATTTTGGCACAGTGACTAGTCGGCACTTGATATGTTGACTCTGAAGCAACTCGGCATTCGCTCGGTGATCAGATCTCGGCGAGTGATCATGTAGTTTAAACTAAAAAAAAACATGCAGCCAGGTTGATTGGATAGACAAAATTGTCCACGACTGTGTTTAATATAAACTTGTGATTAACCTTGAGTAATGAATAACAGTGTGTGTGTCATGAATGTAACCAAAAGTGTAAAACATGACATTAAAATCCTATTAAATAAATAAATATCATACTATATATTGAAAACCTTTTACTTATTAAGATTGTAGGAAAGCAGGTCAAATTATCCAAGTTATTTTTTTTTATTTTGCACACCATACATTTGTAGTTAAAGTAACTGCTTTGTGATTCTTTTCTTTGGGACTAATAAAGGATTATATTATCTTCTTTTAGCACTGAGTTATAAGAGCTAGAATCACTGTTCATTTTTAAGCTGTCTGTATATCACCCACCGGCATCTTTCATTGAACCCAAACAGACAAATATCATCAATATTATAGAAACAAACACATTTATAATGAGGTCTGAAAATGTATAGTGAGTGGGTCACCCGGTCGGGTCACCTCACATCAAGAAGGTCCTGAAGAATGTTCTCCCATTGTTGTCAGGAAACATTGCTTGTTCTTACATATTGTGTAGAGTGATGCTTTTAAAAAAGTACTAAGCATGAACATTGACTTTTAATGCTTTCTAAAACATTGCATGCATGATTTATCTATTAACTTTCATTTATGCAGCCAGTTATTAAGGTCATCTGTGTTCCGCAAGTACAATTATTTGTACCAATTTTAGAAAATATTTGCCTTAAATTATTGCATGTTTCTATATTCCAGATTCTTAGTATGCATTTATTTATAGCCACTGACCACACCAGCAGAAGTTATTGCAGACAGTTATTATTTTTTTCTTTTCAGAAATGTTGCAGTGCTAGATTTTTACGGTTCCATGTTTTGAGCCTTGTATGCTAGAGTAGCATATTGAGGGTCCTCTCACAGTCTTTAATTTCGAGCACAGTCCGGAAGCATCCAGAGCAAAGGCACATAGACATGGGGAGAAGATGCAAACTCCTCACTGAAAATACCAGGACTGCTCCAGCTGTGAAACAGATCTTTTAATTTTGAGGTGACTGGGCTACCCATAAAGCCACACTGCTACCCACTTTAGCCTATTTTAAATAAATTCTTGACAAAAGTCATGACTAATTGAACTGTCGAGCAGACCGCAATGCACTGCTTTGTTAAAGCTTTTTTTCTGTTTGATGCTTGTGCCTGTTTTCCCTTGGCTCTTTGCAGAGTTTCACTCGTTCTCATAGATGAGAAAATTCTACCTGGTTCTCTGATGGGCTGTCAAATTTCAGGTTAAAAAGCTTTCACTAGTTCTGGTGTAAGAAAGCTCTTATCTTGGCTGTACTGAGGGGTCAAGTGCAGCATATGTATTGCACACACACACAGGCAGTGTTTTCTTTGGTTCATTTCAGTCAGTGTTAGTGCTTTTTCCATTAGAGCAGTGTAAACGCGGCAGGCACTGTAGTCTGGAGTAATGAGGTGAGCTTTTTTATAAGTGCTCAACTCGAACCTGTCCAGTGTAGACGAGCTGGACTCTGCCTGCGAGCAAGCTTCATTAGAGAAAGCAGGCTAGAGCAGAGATACGTTCTAACACACTCTTTAAATGCAGGGAATGTTTTAGCTCATCCCGGTTATGAGATGTACATCATGATAATTGGCACAGCCATGTTAATATGGACTTGGAGGCTCGGACTAATGACGTGAATCGTGGTGAGACGTTTGATCTTAAAAGTGGCCTTCACTGAAACGTTCTGTGCTAGATTAGCCTTCAGGTAGATGACTGGTCTAATTTTGGAGTTGATGTTCCATTCTGTTTATAGAGGTCTCTTAGAAATCATCTGTTATGAGCCCCCAAAAAGCTGCTCTTTCCACATTAGCTCATTGCACACAAAGCACAATCCTGCCAAAGCGATTTGAATGCTGCCTGGCATTTAGATGATGAAGCCCTTTGTTCTCCTGTCTTGCTCGTTTGCTCTCTTCAGACGTTGAAGGAATACTGCTTGGTGCTTATTAGCTGTGGCCGCAGTACATTGCAAAATGTACGTTTATGTAATGTTAACAGGCTTATTGAATATAAATAAAATGAGTAGCTGTTACAGTGTTGTATGTGGTGTTTTTTTTAATTTATTTTAAATGGTTTCAGTGTATCTCCATTTGAGAAAATCACTTAACAGCAAGACATATTTTAAAAATAAATACAATGGTAGGAATAATGATGATATTTAGTATTAGTAACAATATTATATAACAATAATATATTATATTATAATAATAACAACAACAATAATAATAACCAAATATTCCTTTGAAACTACAAGAGTGATTGAAAACGTGTGCCATTTGTCAAGCCAATATTATAGCCAATACCCTCAGTAAATTTGTGAGTAAATTTAGGGTCAATTATGTCTTTATTTGATGTGACCGCCCCCGGGTTGCTGCTGGTCCAAGCCTTTCGATTTTTCATGGATGCATCTCAAAAAATTGAGCTACATCAGTTAAAAAAAAACTTCACCATTCATTCCAATGGGAAATTGAAAAACTTTAAACTGTGCATTAAGTGCTTTTTCAATTTTAATTATCATGATAAGGATGATAATGTAATTATTAGTATAGTGATTAGTACGATGATCATAATAATAAAAATAATTATAATAATATTATTAGTAATATGTTTATGTATTTAATTTTTGTTAAAGACATTAGGGTTGTAGCTTATAATACTAGCCAGCCAGCCTCAGCAGTGTTATTGGCCAGTCAGGCGTTTGCACAGACATGATTGGCTTTCTTTGGGTAGCCAAAGCTCTGTGATCTATTGCTCATTTGTACCCAATGTGTCCTGGTGGAACCACACTTGCCGCAACCATATGAATTTATTCCTTAGAATGCAGTGGTATGGTGGCTCATTTGGGAGCAGTTTTCCCGTGCTGTGAGGATGTCCTGGACTCAATTTATTTATTTATTTTCCTCTCAGTACAGCGGTGCAGATCCTTTCTTTATGGAGTGAATGTCATTCCCAGGTCTTTGTGGATGTCCTCCAGGTTCTCTGGTTTCCAACCACAGTTCAAAGACATGCAAGGGAGGTGAATTGGAGTTACTGATTGTGAACTGATTAATCTTGTGTAATGTGTAATTGCCTGCCCTGTCATTAATGTACCAAAAATCTGAAATTTACTAAATAAATATTCTAGGGAATATGGAAGTACTGCTTGCATAGTCAAACTTTCCCTAATCAGAGTCTACCGATCTTAGCTCTGCATAGGGATCGCTGAACGTATGAATCAGTACTGATGAACACATAATGTTCAATAAATGTTTTCAATCATTCGATTTCCAGAACTACTGCATATATGATTTGGTTATTTTGCCCTTGTAGTCACATCCTAAAAGTGCTTCTTACCAGCAACTCTCTCCCTGACATGGACTGCATAATTGAGCTGGCGCATGCCGGCCAGGGAGGCTGCCATATCTCTGTAGCGCCAACTTTTTAAGTATCAGTGTCCATGAAATTAGGAAGGATGCTTCCTCTTGTTCTCCTGTCCAATCGGCCTCTGCAGTTTCTTCTTTAAATAGGATGCTGAAAAGTAGAATTTCAGTAATTACATGCTGACACATTAGCGTTATATAAACTACTGCATGAAGTATGGAGGCCTGGAAGGGTCAATGTCTGGTTTCCCCTTTTTATCTAGAGTAGAATAGGCTTTTTCGTTAATTAACAGTGTTCATATTTGTAATCCTCTTCTTTGTTTGACTCTGGCTCTTGTGCTCGCTCATTCAGTGTGTTGCAGCAATGCAGTGCAGTCATGCTGTAAAAGCAAACGGGTGGGTGTATATATCAGCAGCAGGCACAACCTGTCCGGCACTGCATTTGAAAGAAAGAGAAGGTCTTTTAAATTGGCCCCAATTGTGACCCTCCTTCATCCGTCTTGTCACAGCTGCCTCCTACTCTTACACTCAACTAATGACCTTTCAGCTCTAAACCACTAGCTCATAATTTGTTATGTGTGTAAGTCCTGCTCAGCTAGAATCAATCAAAAAAAAATTCTGTCTTGTCAGTATCACAAATATTCTGAATGTAGAGATTGAAAACGGACTGAAGTTGTTGCAGTCATGAACGTTACAGTTTCAGTAACAGGAAGACATTTAAACATATGAGCATTTGTGATTCATTTAAACAGTAATGAGACATGGCTCTTGCATTAAAAGTTCAAAATGGCTTTGAGACACAATCTGTAAAATAGAAAACAAAATGAAAAAAAAATCTGACCCCTACATTTATTAGTAAAATGGCTAAAAAAAGGTGCACCATATCAGTTGCAAGGAGTATGCCATTTTTGGAGGACATTGGATTTGTAAACCTCAGGCATTAGTTTGGTTTGCACTTGATATTTGAAGTGATTGTTTCTCACCATGCTGAGATCTAAAGAGCTATCTGAGGCTTTCTGAAAAAAGGCTGTAGATGCATATGACTCTGGGAAGGGATTCAACCTCAAAACAATTTCAAATCAGCCATTTTATTGAAGGGAAAATAATTTACGATCATTTAAAAGTGGAGAACATTTACATCAACTGCTAACATGTTAAGGCTGACCACAAAATATGTAAAAAACAGGTCATTCTTGCCACAGCTCATGTCAAGGTCCATCCATCTACCATCAGAAAGAGAACTTGCTTTTTCATATCATTGCATTTTACTATCCAGTGCTCCCCCTGTTAAATTGAGGTTCCACTGTTTGAAAATGAAACATTTAGTGAGTGATTTTGACATTCTCATTCTTCTGATCTTGCCTCAGTCCTTCAGTACTGGACTTTGTTTTCACTTTGCATAAGTGCCAAGTTGCGCCCTTTCATCTCTCTTACCTGTCATCCTGTGTCACCATCATATTTATTTCTGTCCTTTTCTACATCTCAGTGTTGTGTAATTAATTCTGTTTTTGACTGACAGAACACAAACGTTTACACTCCAGTTAGTTGGGATGTGCAGCGTTGCAAGACAAATTTAGATGCCTAGACATGTTGTAATGTTCTCTCCTTGAACGATTCCCCCCTAGATTATTTTCATGGCTGACTGTGGCAAAACACACACAGTAATTGTACATGGTAAATTGATCATACCTTTGACCTTTTGAGATAAAAAGCTACACAGTTCTGCAATATTGCTCAGTTGTCTCAAAGATTAATGGCATGATCATGCTAGCTGAGAGCACTGGGGAATGGAAACAATACAAGCTGATATTTGGGATGCATTTTTCTGTGATTTCTGCTGGCTGGAGTCAGACTTTGCCTGCAGGTTATTTAAAACAAAGAAGTGCAGAACATGTTTGGCGTAGTTACCTGGACTATGCACCATCCAGTCACTGTACTTATCTATTAAAATATTTTTATTTTGGACCATTCTTCTTTGTCTGCGATGGACTGTTGCCCCGTCCAGGGTGTTACCGTGTGCTTTGCGTCTGTTGAAGAGCTGGGATAACCTCTAGTATCCCTACTTGACCTTAATTAGGATAAGTGGTTAAAGAAAATGAACTGCACTGAATCATTCATTTCGAGTTTGGTGTGAAGAAACTAAACACCATTTTGATGAATTAAATCTACCATAGCATGTCATTATATGCCTTAACTTTCATTAAATTTCCAAATCTTATCGTCACTGACTGGGATCGAAGTCTCACATTTTTCCACATCTCAGTAGACGGTTTGCTTTCCTTCTGAACTCTTTTGGGATTAATTACCTTCCACAGAATTCCAAGAGGTGTTAAATTATCTGTGTTTACATTTTTGACATTACGCCAACGCCAATTATCCAAAGTACCATGATAGTATAAGATAGCCAAAAGAAGCAGTGGCGGGACTTGAACCCACTACCATTCTTAACCGTTGTTCAGTACAAATTGTCCACCATCTGAGTCATTTCTGTGTACAGTTTGCATGTGGCTTCCCGTTTCTGGCATGGGTTTCCTCCAGGAGCTTTTTTTTCTCACAAAAGCAAACAGCTGGGTTAATTGGAGACTCTGGATTGCCCTTTAGGTAAGTGTGTGTGTGTCTGTCCTTGGAGCTCAAGGGCACAACAGTGGTAATAATGGGTCTTGGACCGGCACTGAGATATCGCTGAGTAGGTCAGCATGTTCAGGGGCTGACCAATGAATACCCACAGTGCCCACTGTACTAAGCCAAACTCATATGACAATACTGCCCTTCTTGTTAGTCCATCCCTTAACATGCAGTTTGTTTGATTTATTTATTTCCTCCGTCATTCTGTTAGCATCTTCTCATGTTCCCTGGCTAGCGTGGAAGAAGAGCTTGCAGAGTACTTGACTTACTGGTGTGTTGCTAAGTGACTGGACAGTGAAGCACAGAGAGATGAAAATCAAAAGGGGACAAGAGGGTGAGAGAGAGAGAGATAGAGGAGAATGACGGCTCTTTCAGACTGCGCTCAGCCCTGAGCCATTTTCTTTCCCTATATCTCTGCTGTCTGCTTCTTCCCTTCACTCTTCATCTCTCACTGACCCTGTTGTGAGGGTGACTATTTGTCCTGTGTTGAAAAGATGAGTGCTCTAATAATAAAGTGGGTTTGAGCTTATAGACCCTGTTATCTCTGCTCTGTTTGGAGCCTCTGCAGGCAGTGACATAAACTCGCTTCAGGATGAGTCCAAAACTCATTTATCAATCCTCTCTGCAGACTGTGTGAAGGAACTTTATTTATCTGACGGACCAGAGCGTTTCTGGAAATGTCACCACTTCTCAGTTTGCTTTCCTGAAACATGGCCATGATGTGGCGGATAGTTCCAGTTGATCATTCATACTAACAATCAGGGGTCGAGGGGTATGCGTGGTGTGTGTGTCCTAATTTCCTCTAGCTCTTCTGTTCTCCCTGAGTCTTTCTGCTGCTAGCTGCCGTCGCTGTGCTGAAACTTACAATCAGCCTGCAAGCTGTTTTCTTCCCCTTTGGAGAGAAAAAAAAGCAGCAAATGAATGTGCTGTCCTGAACAAAGTGTGTACGGGGAGTCGTGTCCTCAGGCTTGAAGGGTTGCAAATGAGCCACTGGTGCCATCTTTGGATGCTCTGAGCGTATTAACCCTCCCTAATGCTCATTTTCTCATCCGTTTTTGCTCAGGCTGCTGTAAATGTATCTCTGTCTTTTAAGCCAGTTTTGAAGCCACACTGCTTTTGGCTGGATTCTTGAGCCTAACTGTAGTTGAACATTGGGGACAGTGGATGCAGACTGCTGGTACTCATAATGACTTGTAGTGCCCTTGAAGTATATATACAAGTAAAATCTATGTCTGTCTATTTATGTATATACAGATTTTATTAAGATGGTAAAATAGACAATTCGTACCTAACAGGACAGTGAATCAGCTTGAGCGATGTGGTACTATAACCTTTTCCTCTGAACTAAATAGAATGCCATTTGAAACTAATTGCAATTACTCTTTTTGTACTCTACGTTTCATTTGATAGATTTAGATCTTGACTTTTCATTATTTAATGTCTATTTTGACCATCACTCTTACCAAGTGACCTGAATTAATGAAATCGTCTAGTACTAATTACCTTGAATTTAGTTTGGTGAGATGATCAATGATGTGCATGCTAAGATGTAGAAATGTGCACTCAATCTTTTTAATTAATCTATGATGAATATAATGATACGTATTTGTAATTTTAAACAAGCTTTGCAGTATTTTATTGCAGATATTTAGAAGAATGTAAACATATATAAACCAGCTCATGCCGAGACAACTGAATATGCCATCCTGTGTTTATAGCCAACTTACATCATAAAACAGGCCGACAGAAATGTATAAAAAGAGGATGAAACCTGGATAGACAGATAACAGGTGAACTATAAGAAGAATGGATTAGAGTAAATGTGTAGGATTGCTATTCAAGCCTTTGTTAGATTTTCGTATTTGTGCAAGCTTGAACAAAAAAATCTAACTCATTTTAAATGTGCACAGTAATGCAGCATCATCAAAGCAGCATTTAAGAGCATCCAGCCAAATCCCTTAGTGTCCTTCCAAGTAAATCAAATGCCCTTCCAGTGGGTTCTGGATGTGCGGGCAAACCACTTACTTTTAATGCAGTCACCATGCTAGCAGACTTTAGGATTCATCTACAGTCCATCTATACAACTTCCATGATGTTCTATCAGTATCCTCATATTATTACATATATCAGCATTAAAATACTCATTGTTTTGGCAGAGTCCATTGGCCGGGTGTCAGTATATTAACCAATGTTTCCATTAAGTTATATTGCTCAATTCTTGGCTGCAACTGGTGTTGAATTTAATCAGTTTGGTCAACGGTTGAATATAGTGTTACATTTATTCATTTGGCCCATCTTGACCACTTATTGATGTATTTTTTTTATTTTTATGTTCTATTTCTGCTGACCTCCTCTTCTGACTTAAGATTACATAAGTGTAATATCTCCAGTGAAATTTGCATTTTTGGTGCAGAGCACAAAGAATATATATATGGACTCCTGATTAGCTTTGGCAGCAAGGTCCAGCTTCCAAAGACATTCTAAACTAGCTCGGAAACCAGCCAAGTTCTCAAAAAGAGCTCATCGTACTACAATCTGAACAAATGACGTGCAACTGCCCTTCCTGACTTAACAATTTATCCACAAAATCAAGTATAAGAAAAATAAATATATTGATTTACGTATCTTATGTAAAACACATATAATGTACAATTTTCCCCAACACAATTGCTTTCTCTGCAGCTTGCTGCGTAACAAATGTCTGTGTGTGTTTGTGAGGTTTAGATGTTTAGCCACACCCACTACAGGAATGAAAAATGGAAAGAATAATTGATCCATGTTTAATTTTGAGTGAAATCCCTTTCCACACAGCATGGGTCATAGTTTTTTTTATGACTTGGATATGGAGATATGCACGGACCTGCTCTGAACCTGGTAATCAACCCCCATTAAACACCTTTGTGGTGAGTTGAAATATTGACTGTTAGCCTTATCGATTTCAATTGGGGTCTGACCTCACATGCTCTTTTGACTGACTTGTGGAAAGCCTTTTAGCGAAGATTAAAGGCTAGTAATTGGTGTCTTAATTCCTGTGGTTTTGCTACAGACTTAAGTGTCTTAAGTGTTCTTCTAAATGTATTAATGAAGGACATATGATATTCTTTTATCATATGAGTGTGTGTGTTCACAAACCAGCAATGTTATGTTTTGAATGCTAAAAGTATTCTTTATTTTTATCTCATTTTACTTTTTCTCTCAGATCACACTCTTTCTAAAAAAACATGCTGCTGTTGGGCTTGCATCCAAAATGCCAACAATAGAAGCTGCCATCATGGCTGGGCTCAAGCCCCAGATGGTGTAAAGAATCAAGATGCTAATTGTAGTAATTGTTAGGAGGAAATAAATAGCAGCCCCTCTGTAATCATACATCCGCTGTGGCCTCTTCCCTGCTACTTTTTTGCTTCACCCATATGGCTCTTTTTCTTTTTTTCTTTTAATCTGACACATGCTCAGCATTAATCCGACGTAATCTTTTAATCAATACCATTGAACTAAGTTCATTGTGGTAAGAACTTTGATTCAGTTCCTTTGGTGACTGGAGCTGGTAACTTTTGTGAAATCCTTCCCATTTTTTCAGTGCATTGAGATGTTACATCTCTGCTAGGGAGTTCTTGGATTTTGTGAAGACACGGTGGAGTCTGTGTTAGTTAGTACTTTTAGGGGTTTTTTGTGACTTTTTAAGTGTGGAGATAGCTTGAAAATGTTTATTTTTTCTTTTATTTTTATTTAAGAAAGATAAAAAAAATCCCTCAAATGTTACATTGCAGATATTAAAAAAATGCACATAATTTTAATCATACTTCTATTATTATTTTAATTTGTGTGTGTGTTTACTATGCAAAAATTTAAGTTCAGTCTTAGCATTGCAATGTTGCTGCTTGAAGAGTCCAGTTAAGTATGAGTATTTTATCATTTCTCTTGATGCTTGTTGTGAATTGTGTACTGTGCATCAAGGTGGGATGGGTGGGGACTCACTGTGACCCTGATTGGTATCTGTCATGCATTGTTGAAGGATGGACTGCATCACTGGTGTGTGTAAAAGTGAAAGCAGTAGGTTAAGGATAAGAATCTCTGCTTTGGGCAGCTTGACACTTACTCACTGGCATCTGTTCGGAGGTTTAAATGGATCTTTGACTATGAGTGTCTTTCCGGCTTGGAACTGGCACTTCATTCTGCCTGATACTCAACAGCTGTCATCACTCTCTCACTGGCTCTGGTGTTTCTCTCCTCAAATCTGAAGCCAACAGACCCCCCTACCAATCTAAAATAATTGTCTCTGGAGCGAGTAATCCTGTGCTGGCTTAGTCCAGCACAATGGTTGACCTCTAAAAATGGTCAGAACAATGCCAAGCCCAGAGAGAAGCACCTAATCTCAGCTTTCCTCCCCTTTACATTCCCTCCCACAGCTCTTCAGAAGAGAGAACGGTCAGGACAGAGTCTGTTATGAAATGACTTGATATTCCTGTACTGCTTGGTGTGAATGGAACCAGTGTATGCTTGTGTAATACAATTCTGCTGCTCCTTAGCTTATTTTGATTGCCACTTATTGACTGTTTGATTGACTGTTATGAACAGTCATTAAATATGTGTCATCAAGATTGATTACAGTGTAATTATCAAATAGCATTTTTTATTTTTTGGACAAAGGCCAAAAAGACTGATTCCAAACTAGGCATTTCATCCACCGTTATGTCACCTACTGAGCGTTTGCATATTCATTTCAGTGGAAGTGGTGTGGATAATATTTTCCTTTGGGATTATAGTTTTACAGTCAGTTGTGTTTGTGTGTGTAAACCAACTGAATAGAACTGCTGGTGTTACATTACACATTTTCAGCTCCTGTGGAATCACATTAAGGTCAATAAACAAGCCAGACTTATTTTGTGAAATAAAACCACGGTCAATTTAAAAGAATGAATGAGCAGATTCTGCTGTTTTTTTAACTTTATTAGCCACGCAATAATAGCTGATATAACCACATAGGCAGGTGTTGGCATGAAGAATAGGACAAAATGAAAGCTGAAACACTAAATTACTTGGTATCTTCTGTGACAAAACATTTTAAGTTTGGTGAGAAAGAATTTCAACATTAAAAAGTGGTGAATGCTTTACTGTCCCAACGATTTGCAGGTCTAAAATGCAGGAATTGATCCTTGTTAATAATTGAAATTTAAATAAATTTAATTTAAGTTAAACAGACAAAACAGGACATATTTGGATGTACATACCAATCCAGCTATGGTAATAATGCTAACATTTAAAACTTCACATGCAATGTATCTTCTCTTACCACAGATCTTCATTAAAACTGTCGCATCCCGAATATTTGCTATTTGATAATGTGTGGTCATCTATTGTTTTGATATTATCCATTATCCTTTTATATTGCTTTTCACTATATGGTATATTATATTTGTAAACTGGTTATACTACATTACATAGTTATCGTTAGCGACCTGTACAGGGCTTTAGAACAAGATGAAAATAAATGTGGTTGCTGTTCTTGGCCAGGAATTTGAAATGGTACAGGCAATGTATCAAAGTAAGATGATGCAAGCATCCTTTTTAAAACACGATCTCAATAAAAGGGATTTACTTTTCAGAATGTATTGCTTTTCAAATAATTTTTATTCTGGTCAGGATTGACTTGTCACCTGAAGCCTTGGTAAAACATTAAAATTCGACGAGGCACCATTTCCTAATTCAGAACAACTGGCTGCATTGAAGCATTGCATCTTGAAAAGGATTCCAATCAATCTCAACACCTCATCTATCCCTCTATTAAGACATTTGTTGCTTGCAAAAAGAAACCATGCAAAGTGCTAATGAGCCTGTGCCAGTAAAAAGTAGGTGGGAAGTCTTGCGCCTGAACTGACTGATTCACCCCCTGCTTACATGCCAGCTAGATGCCTGACGCTATCTTTGTGTCTCTCACTCAAGAGTCTCATTTGATGCCAGAGTGGCACGTCGTGCCTGGCATCGGACGTGTAACCCACCGTGGGCCTTGTTAACCTTCCGCGGGTAGGAAAGGGGCTTACAGGATCCACACAGTACCTTTACTCTGCCCGCTGAGCTGTCTTGTCCCAGCTGTTTGTTTTTGTTGCCCATTGAGTTACAGCAAGTGGAGCTTATCTGTGCTAAAATGTTGGCATATGAATCACTCTTGTATGCCATCTCTTCTGTTTACATTAAATTATTTGAATCCCTCCATATTCCCTTTATATTCATTTTGGGCTCTGCTTTAAAGCAGGCATCTCTCCATAATCATTTTCCGGTAATATAGTCTAGGAATCACTCCTTACTTATTTGGGTAGACACTTCAGATCCTTAAACCTGGGATCAAGATCAGTAGAAGACTTTAACCATGTGAGGTTGGACACTCACCACTCACAGGTCAGAGACTCTCGCTACTTGTCTGTATGCTACAAATTCCTGCATGTGCTTAGATGATCCAGGGAAGAAAGAGCAAGAAGAGAAACACAGGGAAAGAACACAGACAAAGAATGTTACATGAGCACTGAAAATGTGTAAAGAGAGAGAATCCCCGCACACACACACATACAGAAAAGACAGGTCAAGAGAGCACACCGAGAGCACGACAAACACATATTTTGCAAAGAGAATAAGAGGTTTTCCCTGCGCATACAGAAAAAACTGGCAGAGAAATGATGCACAGACAGACTGAGGGAAGCGAGGGTGAGAATCAAATTCATTTATAAGGCAACATTTCAAAAGTTGATGCCTGAAAAAGCATCTTATCATGGTGTGGTTTTGCAGCACTCACCATCATAGTGAATTCACTACATACAATTTTCACAGCACCTGTGTGTGTGTGTGTGTGTGTGTGTGTGTGTGTGTGTGTGTGTGTGTG
>JAYDZG010000001.1:25781739-25798788 GCA_034509265.1 Microcambeva bendego | reverse complement strand
AAGTTTCATTTTAAACATGTGTTTGTATCACATTCTGATTTGGTTACTGAAGTGTTGAGGAATAAAGAAGCAGTGGCCTGCGACATGGCATAGGGCCTGTCTGTGTACGTATTTCAAATCAATTACCATTTAATGACCATCATGGAGCCTTTACCCACTCAGGCCGTGTGCCTCTGTACACAAACAGCAATTTCAGGTTATTCCATTATTCCATCGTGTACTCTTGAACCTTTTACACATTTTTCATATTTCAGTCCCAAACCCTTATGAGTCTGTAAATGTCACACTACTGTTCAGAATGATGCTTTCTGCTTCTCTACTTGGCATTAAAACATTTGTTTGCGGAGAAGGAAAAAAAAATAATAATAATGTGACACTAACTTGATGGGTGAATTGGTTCCTCACATCATAGCAATATGGTCTTGGTTTTGATGTGCTTCTTACCAGGTTCTTTTTGAGTGGAGTTTGCATGGTCTGCCCATGTTTGCATGGGTCTCCTACAGGATATCTGGTTTCCTCCCACAATCCAGAAACCTGCATTCCAGTAAATTGGAGGCACTGAATTGTCCTATAGCTACCCAGCCACTAAGATGCACAAGCCCGGATAAATAAGGAATGTTTTGGAATAGTTTAACACCAGAAGCCCTTGTTGACAAATCAATGATGCGGATGCTCAGGTTTCCTCCCACAGTCCACAAACATGCAAAGACTTGGAGATTTTTTTTCTTTTTTCACGACTGTGTTTGATATAACTAGGTTAGTCATTGCACAAGTTTCATCAGTACACGTTTCTTGTCATGATTGTAACCAAAGTGTAAAACAAATAAACAATGATGCAGATCATGATCCACTGTGGCGTCCCCTAACGGGAGCAGCAACGGAAGAGAGAACAAAAAATCAGACATAAACTTGATGCAAATTAATCAACAATTTATAATCCATTCTCAAGTTTTATACAATTTAACTCCCCAAAATGTAGCCAACAGAACATTCTTTACCCACCTGGCCAAGCTACAGAGACACACCAATACAACATATGCACCTTATTTAAGCATTTTGATCAGCGATAGCTTGGAAAGTAACACCAAAGAGCAGCTTCCTGCCAGCTGTTTTTTCGCTGATGACTCATTGTACAGGGAACAAATATTTAGGACACTTCACTCCCTAAATATTTGCCTTTTATAAGGTGAAGCAGCTTTGATTGAATTGATTATGAACATGCATGTGGAGAAAATATTTGAATTTAAATTCATATACTTTAACAATCTCCAGCAGCTGCAGGGTTAAAAGTCTAACTGCAGAGTCTTGCTGCAGTGGCTGAAGCCTTCATTTGAATGCTACAGTAAGGAAGAACGAGAGAGAGAAAACTGTTGTCTCTTTTTTTTTCTTTTTTTTTTTCAAAAATCATTTTTATTGCATTTATAACATTTGGCACAGTACAAATGTATGGTGCTTACAAGATAAATCTGTAAAGATTGACATGGGCCTTTTTTACCTCATAAAGAAAGACTTCTCAATATAAATGTTTCATTTCACTTCATTCTCAATAGCATGGTTTAGAAATCACCCAGAATGCCCTTTGAAAACATTAGCCTCAGTTCTTAAATTCAGGACAGTTGCTTTAAACAACTATTTTTTTTTAAATAGAACTTACAAGTTAGAAAATAGTTTCATTTATCTTTTAATAGAAGCTGTTTCTTGATGACAGTCTCATGTTTATTTTTTTTTTCATTTATCTGTATATATATATGTATTTATTTATGTATAATCATGTACAACAAAAATCAGTTCTTAGTTATCGCACACTAAGAAAAAAGTCTTGTTTTTTGAATGAGGAGATCTCAGACTGTCAGGGGTAAAGGTAAGAACAATGATTATGAGGGTTAAATTTGTGTCTCTTGTACTTTATCCTTGGGGTGCTTTTTAATGACAAAAGACTCCGTGATGGCTCTGCTGGTACTGGGCAAGGTTCGGGAAAGAGAGCTGCTTACAGTGCTGTTCATTTCTGTCCGTTTGGTTGTATGTCCTCCAAGCTTGTAGGTGTTGTACTTCATAGTGTTAAATTCCATCTTACGTGGGCTGTAGTCTTTATTGGGACTGTAATCCATTTTTGGCTTGTGGGGGCTGAAATCATGTTTGTGGCTGACATATTCTGCTTTGAGCGGGCTATATTCCATCTTAAATGTTCCGCAGTTTGGTTTAATGGGAGTGCATTTAATCTTCAGGGGGCTGTAGTTGGTAGCAGCTTTGTGGAAAGTGTTATCGGGTGTGTATGTGTAGTCCGTTTTGGGTTTGTTAGCACTGTAATTGGATTCAAATGGGTTGAAGTGTGGTTTAACGGTTTGGTATTTGTAGTCAGACGTGTGAGTATATCCTGGTCTGTAGGAACTCTGGACCGTCTTTTTGTGTATGTGATAATCAGGCAGTGATCTGTGAGTGAAGTCTGTGGATTGGTGGTTGGGACTGTACTCTACTGTCATATGCGTATTAAAATCAGATTTGTGCATGTGTGTCATGTAGTCCGTCTTGGGGATCTCGATACTGTATTCTGAATTGGGGCTGTAGGTGCTGAAGCCAGGTTTGGGTATGTGGATGGTGTAATCAGATTTGGTTTTGTGAGTTTTGCACTCTGGTTCAAATTTGTGAAAGCTGTAGTCTATTTGGTGTGGAATATAGTCCATTTTGGGAATGCTGTCGTGGTCTCTTATACCTGGTAGGGTCACGGCCCTCTCCCCATGCATACTGGCAGCAGAAGCAGGTGGTGGTAGGTCCTCCTTGTCCATCTGTATAATCTCTTCAGTCTTAGCAGCAGCAACTGTACTTTTCTGCTGATGCCTCTTCCTTAGTTTATAGAACACAATAAGCATGATTGCCGCTAGCAGTGTTACTGCTACAAAACATCCAATGATGATCTTTGTCGTCTTCATCTCATCATCCAGGCTGGTTCTGGCAGGCTTGGGTGGCTTTTTTGTTGTCACCTTTGAGGCTGGCACAGCAGGTGGGCGGCTTGGTGGCATGCCAGTACTTTGAATTATTACCGTTGGTGTTGAGATAAAGACCGGTTGAAAGACCGAAGGTGAAGCAGTGGTGGTGGTCATGCCTGCTGAGCTTGTTGTGGTCTTCGCTTTTGCCATTTTGGCCGTCGGGCTGAGTAGCTCCACTGTGACAGTGGTGAAGTAACTTAGATTTGATGTGTTTAGCTCGGCTGCACTCACGTTGAGGTACGCCGAAGCATTGGACTTTCCAGCCACGTTGGACACCATGCAGGTGTACATGCCTGTGTCGCTTACTAGTACATTTGAGAAGTTTAGATTTCCATCGTTGAGCACTGTTATCCGTGGGTGACTTGATGCATGTGTCAGTATGGTGCCATTCGGTAGAAGCCACCGAACCAATGACATGGCTGCTGTTCGACATCGGAACTCTGCCACTCGCTCTGCAGAGATGTTCAGGTCTCTCGGAGCGTTGGCGATGAAGGGTGCAGAACACTGCATGGCCTCGGTGTTGCCCCGGTCCACATCCACCAGTTGGCGGCCTCGCATGTGTGCTGGTGAATGGCACCTGCCGCAACAGGTGGAGTTTGTGCGGATGTACTCACGCAGCCACTTTGCCAGCCACAACGAGTCACAGCCACAGTTCCAGGGATTATGATGGAGGTGCAGCTCACCCAGGTATTTCAGCGGAGAAAAGAGGTCATGGGGTAGAGAACTCAGGTTGTTATGGGCCAAGTTGAGATCCACTAGAGAAGACAGGTCATCAAAAGCATTGCGTTCGATAAGCCCTATGTTCGAGTTCATGATCCACAGCTTTTTGAGAGAAGTCAGTCCTCTGAAGGAGTTGGGCTTAATCACAGAGAAAACGTTCTCTGAGATCTCCAGTTCCTCAAGGGCTGTCAGCGGAGACAGGTTAGGCATTTCTCCTCGGATGTTGCACATCCCCAAGTTAAGATACTTGAGGTTGAACAGGCCTTCAAAAGCCCCATCGGAAATGTACTCAAGCTTTCGCAGCTCACCCAGGTCCAAACGCATGAGAGAGGGGACGCGGTTGAAGGCGTATGATGGGATGCTCTCAATTGGGTTGTTCCTGAGCCACAACTCTCTCAGTTTGGAAAGGTACTCGAAGGCCCCACTTGGAACCACCGTCAGCCGGTTATCAAAGAGCTCCAGGGTGTTTAGGCTGGTCAGTCCATTAAAGGCTCCTACTTCTATCTGTCTGATTGCATTGCGGCCCAGCTGGAGAATCTCCAGGTGATGGAGGTGCCGAAAGGAATCAGCTTCCACAGACTCAATTGCATTCTCCATCAAGTTCAGGTGCCTCGTATTGGTCGGGATGCCGGGAGGCACACGTGTGAGGCCGCGACGGGTGCACACAACCTTGCTCAGCTGATTACTGCAGGAGCACATGGGCGGGCAGCCCTGTGGCCCCGTGGCACCCGCGGCCACCTCCATGTATGCTTGCACTGTGAGGAAGATGACAAAGAGCAGGGCAGCTTTCCTGGCTCGATGTGCAGCTACCCACCCCCGGACACTCATGATGTGGCACGTTCATAATTCTGCATCGTCTTGGGGGGGCAGGGGAGGTGGCATAGGGAAGTGGGGAATGGGGGCACTTGGTAGAGCAGTCTTGAAGAGCTTACCCTACCCTGGATTAAGCAAAACTTGTACTTGTTTTTCCATTTACTGTTCTTTGGTGGCGCGGGGTGATTGTCACAATAGGGGGGAGTGAAGGGGGCATAGGAGATTAAAAAAAAATAATAAGTTAAAGATGAACCACTTCTACTCTGGCTTAATAAATATTACTCCTCCACCCGTTTTCTTTTTTTTTTTTTTTTTTTTTACAGTGCTGCAGTGACAAGAGTGATAGCAAAAGGAAGGTTAAGGATGGGGAAGCCAAGCAGTTATAAATAGAAAAGAACAAACTATAAAATGGTTGGAAAGGCCAGAAACCTACCTCAAGAGTTTTACGGGTCCATTTTTTTGCAATCACATGAGTAAAAGAAATCCTATTTCCAATGTTTTTTAAATTATTATTTGACTAGAGGAGCAACAAAATGAGCACTAATAAATCCACCGAGTAGATCCAAAGGAAAAACGTATAAGAGCTGCAGGTTCACAGATCTTTAGGCAAAGATTCCAGTTTTGCTCAGACACACTTTCTCGCTAGCAGTCACCTCATCCATAGATGTTCGTCCTTGGAAACTGTAGGTTGATGCCACCATTAAATCCCTATTCCAAGTTTTTATAGTCCGTAGTCCAAAGGCTGCATACAACGAAGCAGGGGGGTGAAGAGCAAAATTCCACAGGCTTTTTTTAAAACCCCCCCCTTTGTTTGCAAAGAAACGGCAAAGTCTTTTTTTCCCCCCACTCACTTTTTTTCTCTCGTCGTTCTCCTGTCAATGACTTGTCTGCTTTGGCGTGCCCTTGTGGGAGCAAGTTAAAAAAAAAAAAAGTGACACGCACAATGCAGTCGCCTAAATATGTGTCTTCTGACAAATGATTTTGCTGGCTTATACATTTACCAGCAATTGCACCCATCTTCCTACAGTCTCCCAGTAATCCGTCATGATTTTTTTCAGACAGTCAGTGTGGGTAAAATAAAAAAAATGCCACAGAGCGCATCAGCAACAGAAACCGGCACTGTGAAAACCCAAAAGCCTTCTTTAGCGGAGATAACATCCTCCTGTGTTGAAGCACGCTTGCTTGCTCGGTGAAATGAGAGAGAGAGAGCAAGAGAGGGAGAAAGAAAGAGAGAGAGAAAGCAAGAGCTGCTCCTCCCTCACTGTGACGTAGGCTTGATCGAAAAAGTAACCTAATAGTGCAGAGTCTCAGCCCCTGCAGTGTGCTGAGCTGAGAGTGGTGTAGGAGCGCTTAGCTAGTCTGGTTACCAGTCTTGATGCCAGGCTCTATGTCGGTTGAGTGGTCTTGCATTCCCATGGAAACTGCATTCTCTTAGCTTTCTTTTACTGTGGCTTGAGGGGGTAAATCTGGTTACAACACTACACCCTTTAGTTTTTAGGGCATTTCCAATGCACCATAGCAAGCAGTTAAGGCACATGCTTATGCCTTTGCTCCCCCTTTTGTCCTTTAGTGGAAATGCGAATGCACTGCTGACGCATTCTGCTCCAAGCAGTGCATTGGTTTGATGCAGTGTTTTTGTACATTAACTCATCCACCCACTCTCTTTTTTGCACTCTCTTGCTCTCCCTCCCTCTTGCTTTTTCTCCTGCTCCCAATTGCTCTCTTGCCTTGCTTTCTGACTCTTATTCTGTCTCTCTCTCTCTCTCGCTCTCATTCTCTCTCATTCTCTCTAATTCTTTAGTTCGCTCCCTGGACTCTAGTTGTTAAATTGTCTCTAGCAAACTAGTACATATTTGACCTATAAAAGTTCTTGTCCCTTATACAGTTGGACCATGCAACACTATTTTGAGGCAGTGGACTGGCAGGGATGGATGCCCTGATTTTACAAATAAACACAGCCAAACTGATGAATGACTTAACCCCATCCTTTTCACCTCCAGCTGAGCTCTATTTCACAATTTTCTCCTCTCTTACACTTTACTTGTAACCACACACACAAAGTCTTTTTAGGAAGGACATGGGAAGATGGGGTGCACTCATGGTGGGGAGTGTATCACTCCATGACTGGCTAATGTGAGTGTTGGCCTGCTCAGTGTTCACAGCAGGAGTTGTACAGTTCTGTGTTTGGGTCATCAGTTACTCCAGATGGATTATATCTCTCTTGGATGTAGCTGAGGGAGTTTCTAAGCTGTGCTAGGCTCCAGTGCCCTTTCATTTTCCATTTTGCCAAGCTTCCTTTATCCAAAAATTCCTTCCTGTATAAAGAGGGCTGGGTGGAGATCTGCCTGTAATCAGACATCAACAACTGTCAAAGAAGTAATTGTTCAACTAATGCTCTTAGTTTTAAATTAAGCTTCAGCTTCTACAAAATGTAAATGTAATTTTCACTGAGAGCAAGAGCTAGTGTGACTGTACACCTAGCTGGGTATGTGTAAACTGATTTGGATGAAAGTGCTGTTTTACTCAAAACAAACACTGTTAAACATTTAAAGTAAGAAGGTAGTGGAAATGCTATAAAAGTCATTTAAATAATGATTTGAAGGCAAAAAACTACCTTATGGTTCTGCTTGTGGGTTTGCCCATCTTACTGTTTTATGTGCTATGTTCATGTTGACTTTATGAGGTGTTTTTAATTGAATATTTTTTTTCAGTAATATTTTTCCCATTTTTTATGTTAAACAGTGTGCTACTTTTGAATGCCCTAACTATTATTGTGTGCATTTGGTTTTAAAACCCAGATATTAGGGGAGATATATAAAAATGGAATAAAAATGATTGCCAACACGATGATGACAATGATTTTTGGTTCTTTTTTCTTCAATGGAACATTTGGAGCTTCTGATTCTGCAGGGGCTATGTGGAGATGTTGCTGCAGGCACCCCTCATGACTGAGGGTGCTCGTACTTGTGGCAATGACTAAGTTTTTCAAAAGGACAATGCTGCAATTCACAATGGCCGCCTTAGAGAATTCTTCCAGTTGAATAACCTCATTTTTTTAACTATCTTGTGTTTTCTTGATCAGCAGCTGAACATCCTTTTCAGTTGTTGTTTTCAACAAAATGCCTTGCTCAATACGTTTTGTTTTGTGTCCCATTTCCCAAAGAACACTATACTCGTAGTGTAGTATGGGCGTGGCAATGTTATCTGCAATATCGCTCAGCTGGAACTGGGCTTAGGTCAGGTGAAGGGAATAATTATAGTAGTAGTCTGCTCAACAGTCCTTAATAATAATTACCAGGCCTCTGCACAGGCACCTCTCTCATAGCATATGAACTTTATCCAACATAGTCTTTAATTCTTAATTTCAGTTTGTTTTTTAATTAAATTATACACATTATGTCATCACAGACATCCATCGTGGTCTATTGTTTTACATCACAAAAACTACACGTTATTTAGATTTTAATATAGACTATAACTATAACACAGTCACATGAAACACAATTGGGACATATACTGCTTCAAACCTGTATCTGTAGTAATAGCAAAACCATTTTTTTGGTGGAAAGTGCAAAATTATGTTCCACAAATAATAGGGCAAAACATTGAAAAACAACTTAATTGGTTAAAAGAGGTCAGTGTACACTACATTTGCTGCACTTTTATTTGAAGCCTTTAACATTTAGGACAGTGTGCAAATCAAATAATTCAGCATTGCTCAGGGGCCCAACAATATCAACCTGGTGGTTGTGTGGGCTCAGTTCAAGAACCTTATTATTAGTCCTCTACCTTAAACATTGATCTATCACTGCTCATATGCATTAATCGACCCTCATACCAGTTTTTGGATAAAATCAGGAAATACCTATTAAATATATCAATCATGTTAGCCACCATTTCCGCAGGCTGTAACACATAATTTAGGACTGACAGGAAAGCTTGTGATCACATGGCTTTGACAGATACACAGTACACGTTCTTATTAGCTTGTCAGTACCTAGAATGGAAGAGACGGTGACAGCTTTATTTTTGTGGCATGTCTTGCTTGTAGTAGGGATGTCCTTCTAGTGTACAGCCTTCTGGAAACATCTGTAGAAAGAGAAGCATGGCCCCGGCCTGCAGCTTAGAGGCATGTGTCTGAAACTGGTTTCTGATTTGAACCAGGCCCTTGAGGCAACCCAGATTGTCATGATGTGGCATGTCAGTTAATCTATAGTTGGTGAGGGGGGTGCATGAGCCCTAGGGTGTAGCCTACCACTAAATCTGAGCTGATGCCAGCTTCATGTAGGTCAACCTAACAGTTGGTTGCAACCCGCTCTCTTGCAGGTTGTAACTAGGTGTAAGTTTGGCCTATATGCAGCTGGCATGGTCAGCGTGAACCCAAATAGAGAGAATGTTAACACATAGCTTTGTCTATGGCCAAAGGAGATCAATTATGTTGAGTGCAATAATGCGGGATGCCATTTAGCAGGAAACCACTTGTATGTGCTCTGTAAAATATTGGCCTATCATAACCATGCAAGTTGCCTGGCATAGCAAAATAAAGAGCAGCTAACACCAATTTTAGGTGTGCAGGTGCCAAGAGTGCACAACGGTGGAGGACAAATCTAAATTAGGAGAAAATGCATACATAAAATAAATAAATATATCACCTCTGAGAGAACTAGCTCAAATGGTAGGCCTTTTTCCAAATGATTTGTGTGTAATTTTAAAAACCTGAGGGTGTGGCTGTGCTTAAGCAACATTTTCTTCAGAATTATTGTGAGTGTAGTTTCCATGTTCCTCTTTTATTGCACTTTTATAAACCAGTATTTGATTTCTGTGCATACTCACATGTGCATGCAGTGCCAGCCTCAGGCTGTTTCAACTCATTATTTTGTAGGGGGGCTTTGAATCAATCAGATGTTTTCAGCCAGCACTCATGACCTTGACTGGGCTGCATGAACGGACCCTTCCGCTCCACTTCATTTCACTTTCCAGGAATTAATTCCATGGGAGATTACCGCAACTGGCATCATGGCCCGCCTACTTAAGCGAGATTTACCTTTTTTCATCATGCGGTGCATATGGTCCTGAATAGAACCGAAAACACAAAGGGATTTAGTTTTTAATCTTCTCCTGGACTGCTACTTTTCTCTTCCTGTTTGCTTTGTATTTTCTCTCTTTCTCTGACCATTTCTCTTACAGTATCTCTGTGTCCTTCTCATCACATATTTGGGTTTTTTCTTTCTCTGGCTCTCCTTCTATCTTGTGTGTCTTGTCTTCAGTCTGTCATGGCACTTGAGCCCCAGTGTGTGATTAATGATATTTGCTCAGGCTGTTTGTACTGTGTGGGATTGGAGAACTGAAGTGAGGCTGGGTGTCACAGCTCCTCCTCTGTACTGGCACTCTCCTAATGGCCTTCCTTTATCTACTAATGACCTTCATTATGCTCTGCTCCGTTTGTCTTTCAGCCATGGGCCAGCTTATGAAATTGCTTTGTCTACCTTCAGTTCAGCTTAACTGAAGTACCACTTTACTCATTATTTACTATCACCAATACTGGTTAGTGGAGCAGTGGGATACATTCTTGTACACTAAACACTTTGTAGCACTTTATTTTTGTTAGTTTTGTTTTCATGTGCCCCACTTGAAATGTGTTCCATGATTTGGCTCTGGATCAGCCAAGAGCAAACTATGCCTGAAATACAATAACTTCCATCGCCGATTGATATTTGTATTCTATTATGCTGTAATGGTAGATGGGATGGGATATGGATCTATTTGAATTGAATATAATGTGGTACTTTGAAACTTGACACCAGTTTGTTCTGTGAGTTGTGTTTTATATATATATATATTGTTTTGCTTTCATCCATAAGATTAAATGAGAAACCTGTTGATGTGTTCCATGGGCCCGTCGGAACCAAATGTATTTTTGGCTAATGTAAAACCTAGTGAAATGAACACCAAATATAAGTTATGTTTAAATTTCATTATGTTTTATAATGACAGAGATCTTGGAATACTGTATTCCTTAGCAAGTTCTGTTAGACACACCACACACCTACGTATTGGGATTGTGATCTTTGCACTCCCCACAGCTCTCAAAGACCAAAATTAATCTCATTTGAATGCACCCTAATGCTTACCACTTTGTTTACATCACTCTCCCCTGTTTTGCAGTGCAGAGTTGTCTGTGCAAGTTAAACAAGTGCTACTTAATGGGTACAAATTGCTTGGCAAAGGGTGTCAAGTTGCAGTGAGTTAAAAGGTTTCACTGTATACTGCTAACATCAAGTTCATTTTTCTTTTGAATACACAAGAGAACAATTTCTGAGACTTTTTGGGCATTTATTGAATGAGTTGTGTTATTAGCTTTGGTCAGGTTTAGATGAAAATTAAAACTGTAGCTGAAGCACTCAATTGCATCAGTTGTTTGATGTGGCCAAAATTTCTGACTTTAGCTGTCAAAGTAGCACTACATAATATGTGTTCGGCTGTCATTAATGTGCTAGTAACGAAAAAAAAAAAATCTGCCAGGATTCCATCGGTCTTCCTGAATCTGATATGAGATAATTTCAGTAGTAGTCTTAAGTAATGCTCTCAATTCGAAGATCAATTCTGAGGCCTTTTTAACTGGTAGTCATTACTACTCTTAATTAAAACCTTCTGATCAATTTCTTCATATTTTAAGTAAGCAGTCTGACATGCATCATCGATTTGCTTTATGCAACACCATCAATTTGATAACACTCTCCTTATTAAACTGTTATTAGGGTACAATGAGGCTGATGAATAAATGACTGAGCCAACATCTCACAACAGTAAAGTCATTTATTCCATGCCACATTTGGCAGATGATACAGAATTCTAAATCGACATTGTAACACTACTTATTCTTGACATGAATGGTAAACTGTAGTATAACTGCTTACAATATTTAAAAAGCTAAACTCTTAAATTTGTGTGAAAATTGCTTATGGTGATCAAATTTATATTTTGCTTCCATTTATTTATTTTAAATTTCAATGCAGCAGCAGTAAAGATGAATTTCTTCTTTGCCTGCTCACCCTTAGACATAGCCACGTATGTCTGTGTAGGCGCCTGACTAAAAGCAGTACTGAGCTTTAAACTCATGAGCCAGAGATTTCAAACTGCTAGCGCATTCGGCTGCCATGCCGCTCAGGCACCCTTGTATTTTCTATCAGAGATCCACAGATCTTAGATTAACTAAACTGTTGGAAGTGTAGATCAAAGTTTGGCTCAGACACTTGCTGTAGATTCAAAAATGCTCATGCATTTTTTTTTACTTGGTGGAGAAAAAAGTGTGACGACACACTTTAGCTTGGCATTGCGCTTAGTGAAAAAGTACTGAACACCATTCAGTTCAACAGCTTGACAGATCTTCATTCCCTTGAGTATAAACTAGATCAGCGAGACCAAACTCAGCACAATGGACTAGTCTTGATTAGCATTTCATAAAGCACATTTTATCATGAATCCAACAGGCAGCTATGAAAAGGTTATTTTTGTGTGTGTTGCATGGTAACGAGGAAGTCTGCTGCGAGACAATGCAAGATCTATTCAAACCTGAGCTTGAAGGATTTTTTCTTTCCTGACCCCAGTTCAACTGAACTCTGATTGAAGTCCATCACTGGAATCACCCTCTCTAAATCCAGTCTTGACAGTAAAATTATGTGGAAAAGAATGTAAGCTCATGTATATGAGTCAATGGGCTTAATTATGTAGGTTATGTTTCATCTTGTTGGCCATAAGTTTTCAACTTGTGAGTGGGCAACCTTTAGGTTTTTATTTCTGTGGCCAATGCGGTGGCATGTTTGCATGTTCTTCCTTTTTCTGTGTGAGTTTCCTTCAGGAACTCTCGTTTTGTGACTTTTTGTTTGGTCAAATAATCAGGTCAAATAATCACTGGTTACACAAGATTCATGAGCTCAAGTTTATAATATAATGTCAGTGTGTAAACCATGATGCTAAAATGAAATAAATACATATGGTAAGTCTTTTGGACATTTTGTAACACATCTGTGGGTTTTCTCATGAAGCCTCGAATCCCCTACACCCATTTTAAAGCTATCAGCCTTCACTCTTCCAGAAAAGCTTTTCCCAAGAAAAGATTTGCTCATTCAGTCAAAAAAATTGATGTTTAATAAAAAAGGCCTGGCATGCAATTTTGTTCCAATTAGGGATGGCAATGATTAATTGGCTAACCACCAGGCAGCAAAATTCTTTTGATAAATGCTTTTGGTGAAAAAATGTCATTTCCAACAGCTGACGCTTAATTTAATTTAGAAAACACCAAACCTACCTCTATCTACCCTCAACTCACCAAACAGATTTCCAGTTTACGGTTTTATATCTAAATAATGAATGATAAAACTGTTAAACATTTTACATGCATACATCATGCTACAGTATTAGAAGTGTTACATACATTTATTTACATATTTAAGACTTCTGAGATCAGGGTTCTTTGTAGGCTGAAAATCCTATGATGCTGAAACATGAGATACAATTGCTACTTCTCAGCTAAATTTTATTACATAATTGATTTCATGAATATTTTAGGAATGGGTGTGCTTTAAACACCTGAACTCGGAGATTAGCAAGTGGTGTCCCCATTCGTTTGGCTGTACAGCTTATAGTTTCCTTCTTTTATTTTGTCTTATTGGTTGCTATTCGCTGTTTTTGAAGTACTGGTTTAGAAG
This sequence comes from Microcambeva bendego, assembly GCA_034509265.1. Lineage (NCBI taxonomy): Eukaryota > Metazoa > Chordata > Actinopteri > Siluriformes > Trichomycteridae > Microcambeva > Microcambeva bendego. Next base: position 25,785,563 of record JAYDZG010000001.1, on the reverse strand, counting down.
TGCACACGGTCAGCAATTGTACAGTGCCCCTGAAGCAAAGTCCCCACAGTGATGGCATAGCTGTGCCTAGATTTGAACCGACAATATTCTGATAGCCCAAAGCGGCATCCAGCATCTTCTTGTGTAGTAAAACTAAATGACATATACACACAAAAATATTTAAGAACTTGAAAATATTACAGTCAAATGTCAGACTAGACAAAGCATTCACAAGTCCGTAGGGTAAACAAGTGTGTTCTATGTTGCACCGGTGGGTTTTACTGTTTCTCATGTCTGTTAAACAGAGTGAAGCCTCCCTGCTCTACAGATTCGGCACTGACCGGGCTCACGATGAGATTACACCTCTTTCCTGCAGAGTCAGGAAACCAAAATGTACCCCATTATTAAATCTATCTTTTAAAGCACAGACGGCTTAGGATCAAGGTCATTCAGAGGGCATTTCCCTCACCATTGCTTTGTTCCTGTCGCAAAGTCACACATGAATCAAGATTTAGAATAGAAAGAGAAAGGAAAATGGATTAAAGCTTCAGTGCAGCCCCACATTGTGACTCATAGAGGAATCTAATCTATACCAATGGCACCATTAAGCCGTTGAGTTGTAGGAAGATTGAGCTCTGTTTGATTTGAATGAACAATATGCTTACAGTCTATCCGAGGGAAGATGAGTGAGGCCAAGGGAGCATGCTGGGCTGCAGGCACAGGCAGGGGTAATAGGGTCTGTAATTTAATGCATGGAAAATTATATTCAGCCTGAAAAAGCACATCAAGGTGAATTCTGCAGTGTTGGGAAAATGGATCAGCTTTGCAAGAATGACTGTCCTCATTGTGTGTGTTCTGTAGTTTTCGTTTTACTTCAGATGCTTTCCCTGCATTTCTTTTATATGGAAAATACTATTTTTAGCTGGTTGAGTAAAAGAATGTGTCAAATCTTGCATTTTGGCTTTATCCAGTAAAACAGGTGTTCCATGACAGCTAAGCTACGGTCCCAAACTAGATGAGCTTAAGAGGGGAAGGATTGTACCAAAGGAATATGACAAATCTCTTGGATAAATCCCTCAAAACTATCGACTATGACCTTTTCTTAAATGTGTTTTCTGTTGCAGAGCAGGATTTCCCACTGGTGGTAAAGCAGGGTATGAATGGGGGTGGGAAAGATGTAGCAGCAATTTCTAAATTGAAGTCAATAGCGTCTGGGTTAAGTACTGCATGGGATGGCTAACGATTGAGCTTTAAAAGGCTTCTTTTGCCAAAAAGGGCGGACAGAGGGAACGATTGATAACACTGCTGGGTTAAAAAAATGGGGATAAACATATGAAGAATGCTAACTGGTTGTCATTTAATTTCTAATGAATCTAATGAATTATTGTATTTTATGAACTAGGGCTTTGTGAACAAAAGGCTAAATGATTTTTATTCTTCTGTTCTGATCCAGGGTGACCAAACTATCATCTTCAGTTGACTGGATATCATTGTTACTGGTGCTATTTAACACCATCTACCCTAAATGATATTAAACTTTTGAAATTTCAATTATTTAGTATATCTAAAATAATTATCTAGAAAATGTTTTCATTACTTTTTCAGCCTATTCTCTTTTGAATTGTTGCCCAGTCTCACATACTGGATCTTCTTGAATCTGTGTTGAAAGCCTAACCTGGAGATTGTGTGTGCTCTCTCCATTCCTCTAGCACTGAGAAACACAGTGTGTGTCACAAAGGCAGAGAGAAGTAGCAATATGTGAAGAGGAAAATGGAAACACAGAAAGGCTAGCTTTTTTATGCCAAACCTACTGATATCGGCTCTTGTGTCATCTTGTGTGTCTCTGTGGTCGCGATACAGCATACTTATTTACTGATACGCATTTGTGCTTATTCTTATATGGATCTGCTTGCTTTCTCGTGTGTTATATTATATTCAGACTATTTTGCTCAGATGTTGATTGAATTATTTATTTATTGCTTGGAAGTTGATTATTTCATTAACATACAGGTATGGATGTGTTTATACTTACCGCCCGACCAGACTGGAGTAGAATGTATTTCACAGACTGTCGAACAGGAGGAATAATTACATTTGTTTCAGTACTTGCTACTTCAGGTTTCACTTAGTGAGTTAGATATGTATGTAGATTAAATAAAATGCCATCTTTATGTAGTAAATGAAGCATTTTAATACGAGCAGAATATGTGCTGAAATAATAATAATAACACATTTGTTAGTTTCATTTAAAAAATAACACATTGCTAATAGTTTCATTTAAAAAACACTGTATGTAGTCTCATTTGTAATAAATGTCCTGCAGAGCCAATATTTCAGTGTAGTACCAGCCAGTCTGTAAGTGTCTGAAGGATGATGCTTTTCATCTGCTTTTAACTCCCAAACATGCTGTTCAGTAATAGTGCCACAGTGTAAAAAGAAGCAATTGGCTTTTTAAGTCTAGTCCCTAACAAGATGAATATTCAAGCAGTTTTCTATCATAAATCTAGAGTTAGGCTTAAAAGCTACTAACCCAAGAGTACAAGCATGTTTTGCATTGTCTTCCTCATTTATGTAATAATAAAAAATCTGTTAATTAATTACTAAAATAGCAGGTCATCAAGTTGTCCGGTTTCCTCCCAAGGTCCAAAAACATGCAGCTGGGTTAATTGGGGACACTAAATTGTTCTGTAGGTATGCAAGATCAATGATCCATATCACAACCCCTAATGAGAGCAGCCGAAATGAGGTGATTGAGGTTCATTTGTTTGCTTCTTTGCCATCCATGGTACTCTTTGATAGCACTGCCCACATTTGATTGACCATGAAGAACCACAATGGTTTGGACAATTATGATCTTTGTTTGGAGAGAAAAGAAAATTATTGTAGGCTGGAGAAGGACAGTGTGGTGTTGACTTTTGAGACTCACCAACATTGCAATCTAGTCAGTGTTAAATCTACTCAATTCTATCCGATCAAATAATCCAAAACATTGCTGCTATTGCACTTTGATCCCTTATTTTGAACTTTGGTCATGTCATTTTCCATTTCCATTTTCCAACTTGTGACTCAGGCATGAAAGCAGCTTTCTTTGTTCTCCTGATAAAAATAAATTGATTGTGTTTTGAACACCTTTGATTGAATGGTTTTGAACCTTCCAAATATGTTTTGCATCGCCTTATTTTTTTTAGCAGCAGTTTAGATTTTTAGGCTTTTGTTGATTGTGATGACTAACTGAGCCATTATCAAGGTTCTTTTTTTTATAGCGCACTCCACTGCTTCAGCTCGGGCATATTAGAGATGTTGACAGGTAAGTATTATGCTGCTCAAATCATCTGACAGTATGATTTATCCTTATCTAGATGTCATAATTAGTAGGACTCTTTTTTTTTTTTTTTAATTGCAGGTTCCAGTCAATATGTATTTTAATAGTTTGGCCATCAGAGTCTTGAGTTTCTATCAAGGTTATCTCTCTAGTGCTTTCAGTTCTCTTCAAAACATTATATTTGATATATTGTTTATGACGGCATTTTAACTGCCCAGAGAGAATGATTTTTTTTGTGTGTTCTCAATGAGGATGTGTCAACAAGATTAGTTAAAAAAAGGTGTGTTCAAAAATAAATGGAGCTGTTAACATGTAAGCATTTTTATTTTTTTATTTTATTTTTTTATTTTAATAAGGATAGGAGCGTGCATAGGATGTCGTTAAATGCTGACTATGTAGAGAGATCCCTTGGTTTTTGAACACCCAAAGACCACTGAATTCAGGTACTGTTTAGAGTACAAAAGGTCTATTTTACACACACATACAACAACAAAAATATATAAAATAAAAATTTCACCCCGTC
>JAYDZG010000001.1:25753910-25766799 GCA_034509265.1 Microcambeva bendego | reverse complement strand
TAAATTTTTTGTTCTCTTCATGAATACTGAGCAGCTCATACATTTCTCTATTACTCTTATTCTCACATTTGTCCAGTTTGTCTGCACTGTTGACATGAGTTATTTATTTGTCATATTATTATTTATGTTTTAGACCTCAGTAAGTCTCATTTGGCCATGTATCTACCTTTCATGGCATGCAAGGAGTTTAAAATGACTCCCAAGCCCCTTTCCTTCATTATGACTTTGGGGAAGTAGTGCACAGTGCCCACTCCATATCCAATATGGGCTTTTATGGACAGCAGAGCATCTGGGGTTCACATAAAACTTATAAACCAGACACACTAACATGTAAGCCAAACACACTGATAATACAGGAAACAAGCAATAACCAAACCTAAAAATTATCTGCTGGAAATGTTACATAGTCTCTGCTTGAATGGAAGACCCGGCCTCCAGTCCTTGGCATTCCCTGATGCCGATGGCTGGAGGAGGGGACACCACAAGTGGTGTGCAAGGATCCAGATGCACAGCGAGCAGATGGGAATGTGTGCTTAGTTGAAAGAAACCCTAGCCATCTGTCTCTTCCATCTTTCCTGCTCTCTAGTGTCTTCTCCCTGAAAAATAAACTGGACAGAATACAACTATAATTAACTAGTTTCGTTCAGAGGGAAACACAGTCTGCTCGTATTTGTACATCAACACTGAATGGCGCCGGAACTCTGTGTTCGTGTTTTGCTGGTGGCTGTGTGCATTTCTAATGGCCTGAGACTTTAGACTTTAGATTTAAGTAGACTACAAAGGTGGCTCTGAGAACAACAAGGTTAAAGAGGCAATCAAGAAAGCAAAGTGTGTGTCTGGTCATTGCATTGCCTGCCAATTATTTCTTGGTCATCACCAACTACCGGACTACATCTATACTAACGTTTTTACTTCAAGTTAGTGCTGTTGGTTTAGTGTAGGAATAGTGTCATGGCGGTGAGGAAGATCACCCCACCACCCAGTGACCTTGTCTCACCATGACCGATGTCAAGAATTCTCCACACGGTCAACCCTCATTTTCCCTAAGAGACTTAACCTCTACTTAAAAAAAAACAGGGATTTCTTATTGAGGGTAGGTTGAATTAAAGCACAGGCTGTCCTTTTGACAGCACGGGACTTTGATTCCTCAATTGTTTTAATATAGTGACATAAATATTATGGTAATTTTAACTCATGGCATTTCTGTATTGTTACCCCAGTTGTTCCTAGTCTAGTGTATCCAGAAAGAGGAATGAATTTTGTTGTCCATTATGGAAGACCTATCACTGATGTTCACTTTAAACTTTCTTCTTTGCCTTGCTAATGGTCATGCTTAAACTCCTCGTCATGTCACTACACTTTTTCATTTAACGGTGGTTGGTTGCACACATGGATCAGTTTTCTCCAATGCCTTCGGTGTTGTGTGGCTTGGAGCAGACCCGCCTCTTATAATGCAATCAACGTCATACTTCAGCGTCATTTACCTTTCTCGTCTTGAGTACTTACACAATTCCTTTCATAACACTGACTACAGTATTGTCATGTGCGTGTCCCACATGCCCAAAGTAATGTAACCCGCAGGACTTAATGTGGTTTAGTAGCTCATTTTCTGTTCTGGCCATCTTGTAAATTTGCTTAGTGGTTATCATGGTCCTCCATGAGATTCATAGCAGTTTTTGATGCACTGATGCCTCTTGGCTCCTCTTTCTTCGGTGTTCAGTTTAAAGTCCTTACTTGGCTAATGGTGAGACCAATGCTTTCATTATTCATAGTTTGGGGATGTTCCAATGTTCTTGATTTTTCTATATTTCTGTTAATGGGATCACTGCACCACTTTCATGCTCTTTGTAATTAGTGACTTATTCTGCAATATTCTGGTACTCTTTATGATTTAGGATTATTGTGCCATATTTGGTTCTTCTCCAATATAAGAACTTCATTTGTTACAGTTTTCGTTCATCCACCACAATTTCCAGTACTTTTTCATTCTTTCTTTTGCTGCATTGATCAGCATGTTATGTTTATTTGCAGCCTTCTGTATACAGCAAACCAGTACCAGCTCTTCTGGTGATGTGACCAGTAATCCAATTCAATCAGCATTCCTGCAACTGCTAATGGTCTTTCCCGATAATAAATGTCTCACTTTTCGCAAGCAGTGTGTTCCTGCAAGCAACACCGCTCCACACCCTTAATATGACAAGGTGACAATCTTGAGCTGGCATGTAATAAAAAGTGATTGATTTTAGGTGTGGAAAGCAATATTGGCATGACTGTTCTCTTTCCTGTACAATTTGGGCTTGTGCTGTAATGTTATTGATAGAGCTCAGTAGGGCTATTTGTTCTCATTACCCTCATTACAGACCTGCTTCATTCTTCTTGAATTGGTGACGTTGTCAAGTAGCGCACAAATTTCCTTCCCATTACTGTTCTCACATTATGTGGCAAATGATGTTATTCAGCCTAAGTGGCCTTAGACAGAAAATCGGTGCACGTGCCCCTTCTGTGTGGTACTTTTACATCTCGCCTTTCCTTCCTCTCTCTTTTTACTCTTAGCCTTTACCACTGCGGAAATGAATGGTGCTTGCAAATGCATGATAAATATACAGCAGGCCTGCCATTTCTCCCAGTACGTTTACCGCTACAGGCATTTCTCTGCTTGCTAAATGGGCACAGGAGGGAGGTTTGCTTTCCCACTCAATTATAACTTGATGTTGTAAAAAAGAGAGAGAGAAGAAAAAATGCTCTTAAAAGATAGGATCACAGAAACTGAGCCATTTCTCAGTCTGTGAGTGAAATGTTTCTCGAATGATTAGGAAAGCTTTTACACAAATGTAAATGTGCGTTTAAGGTCTGATTTACAGGAAAGTGGAAACTGGAGCCCTAGGTATAGATGTATCAAATGTGTCTTCTTCTATATGATGTAATTTGCATATGTTAGTTCCACAAGTATGCTTTTTATTCTACTATGCATTCCTTGACACTTGCGCTGGTGTTTTTGGATGGACGTTTTGAACCAGAAGCACCTGAAACAAGTCAGGTCAGACACTTGGCTTTATAGTTAATGCAGTGGAAATGAGCCAGTGTTTAAAGCTTTTATAGAGTAACTGGCTTGTTTACTACTATCCCCTGAGGTTAATGTACAGCTCAAACATTACACTGTACTCGTTTAAATGTTCTCATTTCCATTGTCGCTTATGAGAAAGGTTAATATTTTCATCAGCCTCTCTATTTGTTGAATTTTATTCAGACTACATAGCAAACTTATTACTTTTTTCCCCATTTTGGCTCTGTGTGCATTTGTAAACGCGTTATGTGAGGTATTTCTTCTGACATTCATTATTAAATAAATTTTTGAATTAAAATTGCTTATCAGCTGAATGCAATTTGTTACAATTATGCACAATCATTTTTATTTTGTTCTCTCTAAAGTTGTCTAATTTTCTCTCCAGCTCACTCAATCAAAGCTTTCTGCACTGCACTTCACTACGCTTCTTTGTTGGGCAGGATACAGCCTGTGATTTTTAAGTATTCATAGTGTATAGTCAGGAGAGTGTAGTATGCACAGTGTAGGAGAGAGATAATTACTAGAACTCACCCCTGTGTGGTGGAGCTGCAGCAGTGATTTAGTGCGATATCGATCCTCATTCTTCTGCAAAATACTGATAATTCACCACAAGAAGGATCATCTTATAATTGGCCACCCTTATTTGTCATACAGAAAATAAAGCAATAAGTCTTGGAATAGTGTACATTTAAAAAGCCATATTGCTTTCTACTTAAATGATAATATTACAAACTCAAGCACAGTAGTACCTTCTAACTCAACACTTTTTGTGGTGCTGAGTTTAAAAGACATTTAATTGCAAGGTATTTGTTCCAGGAACTATTTATTGTAAACCTGTAAAAGTCTTTCTTGGTCCCATGAAACCCCAGATTTTTAGGCCAATAAATAATATAATATAAAACAATGGGGTTGTTTTTGACTCATATGCACTGAAAATATAGGATCATACAGGTAAAATAAGACACATTCAACCCCTCTCAGCCAAGGGTTGGTTGACCTGGAGGTTTGCTTGCGATCACTATACTCAATTAAGATTGCCAATTCCTGCTGCAGACAAACAGCCCCACATCATCAGTGACCCACAGCCATGCTTGGTTGTGGGAATGGTATTCTTCTTGTCACAAGCCTGGCCCAGACGCACGCCAGACATACCACTAGTCCAAACAGTTCCAGTATGGTTTAATCAGCTCATAGGTGGATCTCCCAAAACTTTGTAGTTTTATTTAAATAACTTCTAGCATATTCTAGTTGACTTTTGAGGTTCCGTTTGATCCAGAGGTGAGTGCATCAGACAGACAGAATGATCTCCAGTCCTAGTAAATCTTTGTTAAAGCAGTTGCTGAAGTCAGGGAACTATAAGTGTTTACATGAATATATGTACTGGTGCGGGTGTTTTTGTCCCAATAATACTGCCACTGCTTTATGTAAAAAATGAATTAATTTGGTCGTAATTAATCTTGAATCACAGGAAGTCATTAATTGCATTTGCCAATGAGAAGAAATCTGATTTTGTTGACTAATACTAATCCAGACTACAAGGGAGCATTAGCTTTCCATTAGCCAGCAATGAAGAGGGGGTGTACTTGTTTGTCCCAATAATGCAAAGTTGGTTGTCAAGCTTCAGTTTTAATCAAAGTGGCGATTATGCCCTCATTAAAAAGCTTTTTACTTCCTCTACATTCGCTGCCTCAGCCTCTCAAGTAATTCCCAGCCAATTTCCCCAGAGACCAAGACTATAAGAAACGCAAGCATTAACTACTTGACTCCCAGAATATCTTCACATGGAACGATTTCTGCTGTAAATGCCTGTATAGAATACATTTAGTTTATGCCATTTATATAGCTAAAAGCTGCTTTTATTTACTTTACTAAAAGCTAGTTTGTCAGAATAAAATACAAATGCTTGTCTGTTTCTCTGTACTTCAGATAGGCCAGGCACAGTAGAGTTTTTTGGTAATTTTCCTTGTTTAGTTTATTCATCTATATTTTACCTATGTAGTGACACTATAACACTACACACTTAATATAAAAGATCAATTCATCCACATGAGTCGTGAAATGTTTAAAACCTAATGTAAAACTACTCTTAACAAACTCTTTATTAGATACACCTATCTGGAATCTACTTTCACTTAAAATCTTATACCAAAGTTGCACCTTCCATCCAAGTTTTGTGGGGTACACATTTACTGACTGCTCGGTCTTTCATACTGCATAATCCTGTTCAAGGCTACATTTGGTCCAGTCATATTTGTGTAAAAGCATGTGAAATTATGTACAGTGCATCCAGAAAGTATTCACAGTGCTTCACCTTTCCCACATTTTATGTTAAAGCCTTATTCCAAAATAGATTACATTCTCTTTTTTCTCAAAATTATACACTCGACAAAGTGAAAAAGATTGTTTGGAAGTTTTGCATTTTTTTAATCACATGTACATCATTATTCACAAGCCTGTGATGCCACAAGCTTTGCACACCTATTTTTCGCAGGTATTCTTCTTTGTAGAACCTCTCAAGCTCCATCAGGTTGGATGGGGAGCATCTGTCCACAGCTATTTTCAGATCTCTCCAGAGATCTTCAATAGGGTTCAAGTCTGGGCTCTGGTTGGGCCACTCAAGAACATTCAGTGCCGAAGACACCACTTTATCTTGTCTGTGTGCTTAGGGTCATTGTCATTTTGGAAGGTTAATCTTTTGCTGCCGAAATCAAACCCTTTAGCAGGATTCTGCAACCACCATGCTTCACTGTATAGAGGATAGTGGCCAGGTGATGAGTGGTGCCAGGTTTCCTCCAGACAGGGCACTTATTTCATTATTTGTTATGAAAAAGTTTCATCAGACATGAGACTTTTGTTTCTCATGGTCTGCGATATCTTTTGGTGCCTTTTGGCAAACTCTAAGTAAAGGGCTTTCTTTGCCCTTTACTGAGAGGTGACTTCCGTCTGACCACCCATACAGGCCAGATTGGTGGATCACAGCAGAAACCTTCTGTAAGGTTCTCCTCTGTCCACAGAGCAATGATGAAGCTCCTTCAGAGGGACCCTTTGGTTCTTGGTCACCTCCCTGACTAAGGCCCTTCTACCCTGATCACTCATATTTGTCAGATAGCTGTAGGAAGAGTCCAGGTGGTTTTCAAACTTCTTCCATTTACGTATTATAAAGGCCACTGTGCTCATTGGGACTTTCAATGCTGCAGAATTTTTTTCTGTACCATTCCCCAGATCTGTGGCTCGATACAGTCCTGTCTCTATGGTCTATAGGCATTTCCTTGGATTCCATGGCTTGGTTTATGCTCTTACTTGTACAGGGAACTATGGGAACTTATATAGACAGGTGTGTGCCTATCCAAATCATGTCCAATAAACATAATTTACCATAGGTGGTAAACAACTGAAGCATTTTCAGTGGAAACAGGATGCACCTGAGCTTAATTGTGAGTACTATGTCGTACATGTGACTTATTTCTAAATTAAAATAAAAATCATTTTAAATTTGTCATTATGGTGTATTGTGTATAGAATTTTTGAGGGAAAAAATAATATCCATTTTGTTTTAAGGCTATAACATAAAATTTGGAAAAGGTGAAGTGCTATGAATACTTTCCAAATGCACTGTATGTTTGTAGCGTTTTTTCACAAACTGCACTTCAACTAGTAACCACACATAAGCAACAGCAGTAATTAAACATGATGGCACAGAGTTTGCTTTATAATTATAAGGTTTTGTAAATAAGAGTTTGCTAGTGTATAAAACAAATAGGATTGTTTACCCTGTCAATAAATTATCATCTTGAAAATAACATCAGTTGCTTTAATACTTTTTGACCTCCTCACGCTTGGCCTGGAAGGCTTCAGCAGCTATAACCAGTTTTCTTAACCCGGTTTTATACTTTTCTATTCTTTTCTTTATATGTCAGTTCTGTCTCCCACCCATTGTTCTGTGATTCCTGACCAATAAAAACTTGCAGAGAGAGAAATGTGATATATTAGAGGTCTGTGTAGAAGAGTGTGTGCTTTAATTGAGACTGTTGAGTTGAGGTTAGTGTGCAGTGCTGTGTGTGTGTGCACACTTTAATTGAAAATGTCAGGCTAAAGTTAGCACAGGACTGAGGCTCGACCCAATGTTTAATTGCGCGCAAGAGATGAGAAATCCACTGACAGTCGACTGTGTGTGTATGTGTGTGTGTGTTTGCATCCAAACTGCAGATTCTCATGAATAGTCAAAATCGAGCTTGTTCTCAGTGCTGTCCTTAGCTTCTTTGTTCTTCTGAATCTCTTGATGTAACAGAATCTTCCAACTAATCTTAAATCCACTATGTTTGTTCTCAGGTGGAGGTTGAAGTGGAAAGCATGGATAAGGCAGGCAACTTCATTGGCTGGCTACACATTGAAGGAGTAAATCTGTCTGTGGCACTGGTGGAAAGCTCACTTTCAAAGGTTCACTTCACAGCTGAGCGCAGCGCTTATTGCAAGACCTTGCAGTCTGCCGAAGAGGTGGCCAGACAGCGGAAGGACAAGGTTAGTAACCATCCCTATGTATGTAAATAAGAGCTAGGTGGTTTGATGGTACATTCAGTGTACTCGCTTTGATTTATTGTTCAGTATGGAATTTTCATATGGCAACAACTCTAGGCTTCAAAAAGCAGCAAATCATGTAATATTCATCAGTAAATGTGCTGTAAGATTAGATACAGCTCACTTGTTAACCAAGAGTGTTTGAAAATCTAGCAAGCTGCCCTGTTACATTCAGTAGATAGGATTCTAAAATGTAATTTACTCATAAGTCTGGATATTTGCTAAATTTCCTTCAGGATCAATAAAGTGTCTATCTATCTATCTATCTATCTCTCTCTCTCTCTCTCTCTCTCTCTCTCTCTAACTATCTATCTATCTATCTCTATCTATCTAAAAGCACTATTGAGTTTTCGCTTACACAGTTCAAGCCAATGAAATGAGGCTGCACAATGCACTCGCCAGATTTTCAAACTATCTGTGGTATATGTTATTGTAACAGTGTTAACAATTTTTTATTGGTGGGGAAAAATAAACAAAAGCAGCAAAGAAATGAGCTGTGTCTGCAGTTTAGAAATTATATGTGTACTGTACAGTTTGTCGTGGCATGGTATGTTTTCTGTTTTTGCAACATACCATAGGGGCAAAAATGCTTCAGTTTAATTGCATTACTGACGTTATCCTCAGGAAGCTGGAAGTATAGATATGTAAAGGCATCCACTACAACAGCCCTGTGATCAAGTTGAACGATCAGGGGAGAGACATTTAAAATGTCATTTTATTTGTTAAAGGGTGAAATGACTGTAAAAGTATATTGTTTTATATTAATATACGATAATAATGATGATGATGATAACAATAATAATAATAATAATACAAACTGTAACTAAAAACCTCCAATATATACAAGGTCAAATGTTTTATATTCTATTTACTTATGACAGAAAATCAGCCCCAGGCTCATTCAAACAAAAAATAAAAATCACGTGATACTATTACTGAACTTTTTTTTTATTTCATAGAGTCTTTATTGTAATTTCAGATATATGCAAATAAACATTGACCTCCGGGACAGGGTGCAACACACAATAAAAAAAGGTGTAAAACAATACATTAAAGTACAATAAATACAAAAAGACTCACAATAAACACAAAAAAAACATTTCTAATTTAAACATTTCTATTATAAACTAATAATTAAAAGACAAGACAATGTGCGTGTTGGTCAGTACATGGTACTGAGTAAATAAGGTAGAAATATATTCTGATACAGTTAGCAGATGTAAACAGATTAAGGTTCAAAAATATGTGCCAAAATGTACAGACACAGGTAATACAGTCAGTGATACAGCAGCGATGATATTAACAGATTTGTAGATGTGCAGATTTGCGATATTGTGCAAAGTAATACAGTCACATCAATACAGCAAGCAATTGTGTGTATTTAATTTGTGTGTGTATGCTCAAGTCCCACCATATTGTGTGTGTCAGGTTCCTTCTTCATGTGTGTGCCTTAGTCATAGTTCATCCTGTGTATGTGCATTTGTCAGAGTCCATCATATATGTATGTATGTATGTATGTGAGTGTAAGAGTCCATTGTGTGTGTGTGTGTCTAGAGTATATCATGTGTCAGAGTCTTTTGTGTGTGACCAAGTCTATTGTGTGTTTGTGTGTGTCTGTTTCAATAATGTTTGTGTCAGAGTCTATCATGTGTTTGTGTCAGAGCCCATTGCCTGTGTCATAGTCCAGAGTTGAGAAGTCTGATGGCTTGTGGAATGAAGCTGTTGCAAAGTCTGGTTGAGTTGGTGTGAATGCTGCGGTACTTCTCCCAGATGGCAGGAGGGTAAAAAGTCCATTTGATGGATGAGATGGATCCTCCACAATTCTGAGGGCTTTGTGGATACAGCGGTTATTAAAAATGTGCATGACAGATGGAAGAGAGATGTTTAGCTGTCCTCACTACTCACTGGAGAGTCTTGTGGTCTTACACGGTGCAATTCCCAAACCAGAAAGTGATGCACCTACTCAGGATGCTCTCAGTGGTTCCACTGTAGAATGTAGTGACGGTGGGAGGTGGCAGGTGAGCTTTTCTCCATCTATCAATTTAATGTATAAACTGCAGTTAAGAGAAAAGCTCTCAGGAGAATCTGCTGTGGTCAAACATATGTATGCATGCATGGATGTATGTATGTATGCATGTATGCATGTATGACATATAAACTTCACTTGTAGCCAGAATAGTTGTGCAAAGCTGTTGAAATTTAATATCTATACTCCCCAATATGACCAAATGTGAAAAAATAGGTTTAAAGCTAGACCTGTATGAGCTATAATCCAATCCAGTTTAAGTGAAGTTTACTCAAAATTGTTGCGTCAACACCTCCCCCCCCTTTACCTCGACTCCCCTTTTTATTCATCATTGACCTTTTTTCAGAATGCTGTTTGTGGGCTTGGCAAAGGAGGCCAGCATTGAGTTCTAGATTTGGCACTCTCAGCTAGTTCTCTCCTCTACTGAACTTTGATTGATGAAGCCCCTTTCCTGTTATCTGTATCTTGCTCTCTATTTTCATTATGGCCTAAACCAGCTAGAAAAAGTGATGGGTCTGGCAGACAAAAAGCAGCCTCGCCAGCTGTTCCTCTTGTCCTCTATCCCTCACTTTCCTCACTCTCGCAGAGAAATAGAAAAAGAGTGGTGTAAAGACCTTTTGGTGGTATCCATCTGATCTACAGCTGAAGACAGTAGAGAGCATGCCTCTGTCCTCTCTTTAATATCCATCACCCTGCTCTCTATGCCTCTCTCATGCTTTCTATCTCTTGCTCTTACCCTCTTTTTACTTTAACTCTTGCACTCACCTGTTTTTTATTTTCTCTGTCTTTTTCTCTCATGCTCTCTCTCTCTCTCTCTCTCTCTCTCTCATCTGCTCTTGCTTTCTCTCATCCTTCTTATCTCTCATTGAGAACAACCACAGCTTACTTACAAAGTCAATGCTATCAGCAGACAGCCACTGAGAATAGCAACCAACCTGAAATGTGCACCTCTATATTTACTTTTTAATTCCACAAGCTTGCAGCCTAGCAAGTCAATTATACTTGTGTACACTCCCTCTGAGATCCCTCGGCCGACAACGATTTAAATTTCAATGTCACCTTTCTGAAACCCGGCATGGAAATTTCTGAAGGATGTTGAGTCTTGCACACTCAACACTCGTACTTGCTTGAGCAAGGCACCCAACCGTGGCTTGGGCAACCCACCGCTCTGCGCACGTATGCTCACTGCCACCTTGTGTTCACTAGTGGGTATATCTGTGTTTTACTGCATAGATTGGGTTAAAATGCAGAGGACAAATTTCACTGCATAGTGATGAAAAGAGTATTATAAAGCTAAAAAATGCTGCTCATTTATATTAGGTTTTTGATAGTGTTCTCATAAATGCCATGAGAAATAGACATGGTCTCAATGTTTTAATATCTAAAGATTCCGGGTGACATCCGGTGGTGATTCACGGACAAGTCTGTCTGCTGCCTGGTCATGGCTCTAGATAGTCAGTTACCATTGATGCACAAGGTGATTACTGGAAATTAGCAGGTGGTCACAATGTGAAATGAATAATCAATTGACATAATTCTGATGTTACAAGATGCAGGTCAGACATTTTAATTTCTATATTTCAGATGTAATAGTGCTTCACTACCCAAATATGACCTAAATTTGGAATTTTAAATGGTAAACTAAAAATAGAAATTGTAATTTTAGAAATCTAATCTGACATCAGAAATATGCAGGTTGGTTTTGTTTATAAGAAATATTTTGGGCCAATAAGACTTTACCACTGGGCTTTCCTGGGCTGGGTGGCCTTGTATAACCCAGAGGATATTGGACTAGTGATCAGAAAGTCTGTGGTTTAAACCTTTATCAAGTTACCGCTATGATTTACATTGTATCAGTCATTCCTTTTAGTCACTTTGGATAAAAGAGCCTAAATTCCGTTAATGCTAATATAAGTGAAATCTGTATGGCTTCTAACTTCCTGATCCTGTTTTGTGCTAATCAACCTTTTAGCAGTAATATAGAATTTTGGCATTTCACTGTACAGAACTCTTATATTTGCATCCTCCGTTAGAGACCACCACTCCCCCACACACATACGCCATTTCATTGCTTGAGTTTAGGTTCTTTTATTGCTTTCTCGATAGAGGACTATGAGGCTTTAGCAGCTTGCTGCATCAGCTTTCCAGTTTGAAGGGATTACATAATGAAAGGATCTCTGAGGACATTCGTTCTCATTAAGGCCCTCTTTCTGGTGTAAAAATGGTGTGAATCTCACCTTTATACTATAATTGAAAGGGAGAGGAGAAAGTAGAGAGGCTTACCTTAACTGACCTTCAGTAATTGAGCCTGAGCATGAGCTGGAATAAAGAATTGTCTCAAGCTGTGGATACATGCAAGTCATTTGTTTAAAAGGAGTTTGTTAATCCTGCCCTTTTTAAATTGTACAGTTTTTATAACTGAATCTACAAAAGTGATCCATTCTGCTACATAATTTATAAAAATGCTTATTAATAAAAATCCTAGCAAAAAAACTTAAGTAAAATACACTAGTAATATTTCCTTTCAATAAGCTTTTTTGGTATTTAAACAGATGTTATTGGTAAGTTAATTTAGCTTAATACAAAACAGCTCAGTTTCCACTTTACGGCTCTTGGACTCCATGTTTTTCAGTACTTAACTTATTAACAACTACGCATTAGGGCAAAATAGCCAGGAGTTACACTCCACTCCAGTGGTGGTGTTCTCTGATGAAAGTCAATTCACGCTGAGCAGAAATGATGGCCGGTTTAACAATGTTGGAGACATCAAGGAAAGTGCTATGCATCACCCACTGTTGGCCTTTGTTGGTGTTAGTGGTGGTTTTACAGTATGGGCAGGTGTGTTTAGTCAACACATAACTCTCTACACTTTGTGCGTGATACAGTGACAAGCCCATACTACATTAATCTATTCTTTGTTCCTCTGCATGAGCAACACAGGCCTAATTCCATCTTTAAGGATGACAATGCTCATCAAGGTATCATTAGGGAATGGGTGCTGGAGACTAGGGTACCATTTATATGAATTCATTTAACCAAAGTATAAAAGAGAACATTTATTGGCAACAGAAAACATGCTTTTCCTTTTACAACAGAGATATTTGTTTGAAGAATTTGTTGTGAAGAACAGCCAGTGAAATAAATTGAAACATCAAGGCATGACCTGACTTCAAAATGAATGTTCTTGAGTAAATGGGAACAAACTCTACACAGTTTTTTTATTA
>JAYDZG010000001.1:25678301-25701060 GCA_034509265.1 Microcambeva bendego | reverse complement strand
TACCGATGTATTTACATTGTTCATGTTACTGTTTATAACACATGCATGTTTTAGTATATTTCTGCATGCCGACAAAAAACCTCACCCCTTTTAGTAAATTAAATCGAGACTATATCATGAATCCATTTAGAGATGTCACAAGAACCGATACTTGGTACCAAGTCGAGACCAGAGTTCTGAAAACGATTAAGTTCTCGTTTCCTGTGGTACCGATGGTTCTGAAGGTTTCACAGATTTTACAGACCACACAATAATATCATAACGCCGAGAACGCTAAAACAGTAACAACAGGAGGAATCAAAGCTTCCTCGCTCCCTTACTGTTTAACTTGTGAGTGTTAACAACCGACACGACTACCAAGTGCTTAACCTTCCCTGACAAGCTTGGAATAACATACAAATACACTCGTACACCGAAATACAGCATTTATATAAAAACATTTTTGTTGACATACATTCATTTCATTATTATTTTTTTCTTCTTGGTATCAAGAATCGGGGAATTTTAGTGGCATTGATACCGACTTATTCTGGTATCATGACATCCCTAATTCCAAATATATATCAAAACTTTACACTTACTGTACTATAATTGAGGCATAGATGTTCAAAGAAATGGTGATGAAGACACATTGATAATGCTCACATAAAACAACTACACTAACATTAGCCTCCCACAAGCTCTATTTCTGTAGAGGTATGAGAAAGTACCTGAGGTCAACTGGGTGATTTATAGTATTGGGTCAGTCCAGAGGCCAAGGAACAATCCTGTCATGGCCACATTTGTCCTTTTTTATGATCGTGTCAGCGAGGTGTGGTGCAAGCGAACGAAGCCTTTGGCCTGTTAATAAAGGTGAACGGCTTTGTTGTTACCAGAGTGTTTGTTTTTAATGAGGCTGTATCAGATAAGAATGGTGACCGACGACAGCTGAACAGATGGAAGTTCTCATGATTAAATGCATGCACAGCTGGAATGACATTGTGGGGCCTTATAAAATAAAAGACATGGCTCAAGAGGATTAAAAAACAAACATGTTTGTTATTACTCTTGCAAAAATATATGAAGCAGGAGGCTGCAGCTCCCTCTTGAAGCAAGCTCTAAATAAACTTTAGTGGCAAGGTTTTATCCTCTTAGGTGGTGGTTTAAGAGCCATCAGTGCATTGTACAGAACTTTGTTGTTTATTTCCTTTTTCATTTATTATATGTTGGCTGTTTGGCAGAGATGCACATGCTTATCCATTTGCTGCTTTAATGTGAGCTTTGTTGTTGAGGGACGATAAAGGAACATACTCTGTCTTCTGGGTGGGTGTGAACAGCAGCCTCGGTGGGGAGGCCCATTATGCTCTGATTTTCCTCTTCTCCGGTCTTTATGCTGCCTTCTTTTCTTATTAAATGCTAATTAGACATAGCTTCATTTTAAAGCCTGCTGCTTGGTGAGGACGTTTCAAAAGGTAGACGCTGATATACAGTGTTTTCTCTGTTCCTATCTGTCTGTAGCCTGATGGTTTTGAATGTTTGCTGTTCTCTTTCTGTCAGTCTTCTGTGTTCTCTCTTCTGAGTTCCATCAATATAATTAGCACAGTATTAGTTTCAGAAGTGTTTACACTAAATGGTGACGTACTTGACCTGCTTCCTGTGTTTGCTCTGCTAACTGTGGCATTTTTGAAATTGTAATGACTGGAATTTAAATGTCCTGAGACATCTTTGGTAGACTTAAACTGTACACACAAGTTATTGCCAAGTGGTTAAGGTACTAGAGTAGTAATAAAAATTTTGGTTCTATCCCCAAAATTGGTTGCTGTTTGGCTCTTGACCAAGGCCTTTAACCCTTATTTTATTATGGCTTTGGTTAAAGCCATTTGGATAAATGCAAAAAATATACATGCTTAGGGTTTTTTTGACCCGACTTTCTTTTGGTCAAGCACCTTGGTCAAGGTCTTTTTTAGACAAGCAGTTTTTTGTCTAAAATCTTTTTTTTGCATCATAAACCGATTTCAGGTGAGAAGTAATTCCATGGACATTTAGGGGGATTTTAAAATAGAATAAATATTGTATGCAAAATCGGTGTAAATCCTGAACTTTTTTCACCTAGTTATGATTGGAGATAGTAACACACCACCTAAAGAGTATTTAAATGTAATTGTGTTTGTAAAGATCTCTAATTATTTATTCCTTTTTGTGTGGCCCAGTAATTAATTACCCATGACCAGTACGGTGGTTGGGGACTGCTGTTTCAGATCTGCATAACATAATGTTTCCACATATTCATTTCACATGTATTAAACATGCTTATTTACATGGGCTCTTAAACAGGTAAATTAGGGCTCTTAAAGCAATATAAAATACCGGTATGAACTATCTTGGCTATTATTGATTCCATGCCACAATTACACAGAAAACAATGTTTGGATAAACCTCAGAACAGATGTTTGTTTATACTGTGTGGAAGTCAGGGGGGGAGGAATGTGTGTAGAGTGACCAGACAGGCT
Organism: Microcambeva bendego; assembly: GCA_034509265.1. NCBI lineage: Eukaryota > Metazoa > Chordata > Actinopteri > Siluriformes > Trichomycteridae > Microcambeva > Microcambeva bendego. The sequence continues at coordinate 25,698,571 of JAYDZG010000001.1, read as the reverse complement.
TAGCTTTATTGTCACGCTGGAGGGCAATAGTCCTCAGGCAAATCTAGCTACCTGTCTTTGGAGGTACATGTAGTGTCTGCCTATTCTTTTGAAATCTCTCTTACATATTGTCCTCCAGCTGTTTAAGGTTGCTCAGCCCTGAGCGCATGTGATGATGTATTGGCGGAGCTGGACAGCGCTGACCGTGGTGCTGAACTGTGCACTGTGTAGTGGCAAATATGCACAACACACCTTCTAAATGTATGTTTATGTAAAAGCTCAAGGTTAAAAAACATGATCATATACTTACAATGTTCTGATGATTAGGCTTGTTGGATATGCTGAACTGTGCTATCGACGGTCAGAAAAATGTAGATTGCAGTCTTTCCATTTCGAAAAAAGATGGAAAAGCAGAGATTTAGTTTTATTCAGGAATCCATGCGTACATGAAAAGGGTTTGTGATAAGGTGCACTAAATCTGTCATGTGAATACACTAAATTATCAATTGGAGAAAAATACCTTTATTGACTTGAAAGAGAACATTAGTTTTAGTCATGTCAGCTACAGCTACATTATTCAAGATGCGTTAACCACTTGTGACATGATAATGCATTAAAACAGAATTGTTACAACAATGTTAAAACAGTCCATCATTCAAGAGATTTGAATACATTTAAGACACAAGGATGGGTGTTTTTTATGTTCTAAACAGATTATAGCCATCACATCCACACATTTTATTTATCATAAAATGGGTCTGCCAAGATTTAGAAGCTGCGGGGACATGTAAAGCCCAGACAGAAGTCAGGTATCATGAGCACTGGCTGAAACACATCACTGCAAGACAGAAGGTTTTACTATTACACAATATAATTACTGGCTTCTGTAAAAGGAGCTGTCAAATTTGTTATGATTATGCTAGTCATAATTTGTGTTGTGAATTTGATTTTTGAATTAGTATAATTAACATTTTTACCAACAGTTTAAACACATTTTTTCAAAATGATTCACAAAAGTTTTACACTGCATTGTCAGATTGAAAACCAAGCCATTAAGCCATAAGAACTATCTGTGGATCTATGCGAACTAATTGTGTCAGGGAAGGATATAATAATACAATATTTTGTTAGTTCCCAGATCCAGAGTGGCCTCAATTTTAAAACAAAAGAGGCTTGACTCAAGTTTGTTTTTTTCCTTGATTATTTGAGGATTCATATAAAAGCACCTTCATCAAAGAATTTTTAAAATATTTTTATCTAAATGGTTTTTCAAAAACTTTTAAATAGTAAAAACCCATTCATTTCTTAGGTAGGGACAAATTATGCAAAACATTTGGCTATTTATTGTGGCAACCACACCTATAGCATGTATAGACAGTTTTCTTTATTCCATTATTTATCACATAATTTTCTTGTTTCCTTTTTTTTTCTTTTCAGGTACAGAGCTCGAGTAGAAAAAGTTGAATCCCCAGCAAAGGTGCACATATTCTACATAGACTATGGCAATGTGAGTAATCACACACTTGTTTGGTTCATGCCATTTAAATAGCGGTTAATGTAATTATCATTTCAGTGAGTGAAATTTTATGTCAGGTTGCACCAGTGTGTTGGTGTAGTCATACTGTGTTACTCGCTTCCCACTCATGCTGACACATTTTGATGTTTATGAAAAGGTTTGAAGTACTCCTGGGCACTTATTAAATAGTACATGTCCTGTTTGTCATTTTAATTTAAGGCTTTACAGTTCCTTATCGGGAATGCATATCTTGCCATTTTCTTTTAATTGCTAACCAACCATAATTAGTTGATGGCTAAACAATACCTGACAAGCTCACAGCCATCCCATCAGAATATAAACACATCACTGAGTTTTAAATTAGCATGTCACATGTGCTTATTGATTAAAACAGTGTAACTGTGAACATGGCAGTGAGTGGAACAATTAGATGAACATGAACACTTGTGATCAGAACCAGGTCAGTCTATTGGTATTGAACATAGTAAAGATGGTTTGAATATTTAAAATTGATACATGACAATACCTATGTGGTTGTTGTAAGGAAACAATCATTAATTATATTTATATTTTTTTCTTATATTGGAGCACTGATTTGTGCTGGCTGTGTCATTGTTTTCTATGGAGTAGGGCTGCACAGCTTATCGGGCCACTGTGCTACTTTGACTTGCTTGCTTTTTACAGTTTGTCCAAAAAGTTTAAACCATTTGAATTTTGACCATGTTTTGCCGCTGATCTTTTCACAACACTGCCAATGAGAAAAATTTAAAAAATAAAGCACTGACATGGCACATCAGTCTACAAACCACTGATCTGTTGTATTTTACTTTTGAAAAAATTTTGAACCATGGAATCAAAAGCATGCTTACTTGTGTGAAATAGTAAAACATGGTTTGTATTCTAGATAGCAATCCTAGATTCACTAATCCTGGAAATGCTTGGTGTGTCTTTAAAATTAAAAAATATATATTATTCATTTTATCCTTAGATTAACATTTTGTTCATGAACACTTTATTTTACAATTTATTTTAACAATTATTTTACAGTGTTCAAGAGATCAGAGGTTTCTTAAAGTATTAAAATCTTATACTAGACCTAGAATCCACTTTGAATTTTAGACATATTTTAAATATATTTTAGTTTAAACACATTTCGAAGATAAGGAATCAGCTACTTATCACAAATTGGCTGACTCGACTTCTCATACATTCCTGTAGCATCTATGCATTTGATCGTAGCTGAGCGTCTGTTCATTTCAACAAGACTGCATGAGAATTTTTTTTTATTACTTTGAAACTCAATGGTCATACTCAATGCAGCAATTTTGTCCCCCAGAGCTTCTTCAAGATGATTGTAGGATCAGTCAAAAGGCTGAATCCTGTTTAGATTGACAGCTTTTTTGAGATCTACACCTTCACTTAATCACTGGGAGCTTCAGTCCCATCGTGGATTTCGCGAATGAAGTCGAAAGTTCCTGGAACTGATTTTTTAAGATGGGATTACAGGCCATTTTCTTAAAAAGCAACAGAGGGCAGAATATATAAGAATTTTTTTTTGATGCAAGCCGACAATGAGCTTCCCCTCTTTGAAAGACCAGCAGCCGCCACTGGTCAGCACATGGTATTGAGTAAATGAGTAAATACATTCTGGTATATATTGTCTGCAGCATAGAATTTTTTTAGTTGCAGAGCTGTAAACACATTAAGGTGCAAAAATGCAAAAAAACTTAGTAATATGCATTAAAGGTGCGAGTAATATGGTCACTGTGATATCGCAGCAGATTTGAGGTGTGATGGGAGAAAAGGACATGTGAGAAATTTTGGAAATGTTCGAGGCAATAAATTCTTTAAATCTCAATTATATTGTGTAACTATTAATTGTGGACATAATAAAGTACATCCAAAGTACACTTAACAATGTCAAAGCCCAGTGATCAATCCAGATTGCACCTTAGTTCAGACATCATGCTAGAGGGTTTTTGTTTTTTTCTCGCCTCCAATAAATAACAAACCATATCACACATTGAAAACAATATAAAACATTAAAAAATTAAAGCTTTATAGCTTGAAGTTTAAAACTAGCCAAATTTACACTGTGTGGCCAAAAGTTAATCTATATTTTATTTAGATAAAAGATTTGGTCACAAGTGCAGTTTTAGGCTCAATATTGACTTAAAAATTCATCATAGAGGTGTTCAGCGGAATTGAGGTTAGTGGCACTGGAGTTCCTCCACACTAAACTTATTAAAACATGTCTTTACAGACCTTACTTTGTGCTCAGGGACACGGTCATGCCCAAACAGAAAATATTGCTACAAATCTATGAAATCTATTGTCTGCCTTCACATTTTTTTATTGGTCCACATACAATCTTCATTATTGGGTATACAGTCTCTGTACAGTGCATAGTATCATTAAATGATTCATGGAATCTGGTGAAATGTAAAATGAAAGTACAGAATGGGCAAAGATTAAAGCAGATCCCTCATACAACACATCTAGAACAGTTCATTTATTGCTGATATAACCACATGGACAGTAGTTCAACATGACAATATCTAGTTTTCAAATGTCGCTTGATGATGCAAAAGATACGTGTAGTGTAAATGATCAAATGATAAATAAATAAAGAAAATAAATCCAGATTAATAGGTTTATGATATTGTGTCTTGTTAATTCTCTTTTTTTTATTGTTTGCCTTTCAATTTTTTCAGCTATTGGTTTATTAGTGTATTTTTAAAAAGACACTAAAAACATTCACAAATGACTGCCGATATGAAGTTTAATACTTATGGATGCTGCTTCTATGCTGAATTGCAAATAAAATAAATATGTTGAAACAATTATTTTGCTGCAGGCATTATATATATATACCACATGAAGAACTCGATCCATTACAAAAACATTTGCAGGTCTTTCAATTTAATTATGAGATTCTTGGTGATTTTATGTTGATTTGTTCCGTAACAAACCTTAAAATTAAAATGCTTTTCATATTAAATATGTGTATCTCCTTCAGAAATTTAGAGTTTAATAATGTCATTTCATTAGAGTTGTCACACTGTATTATCTGCATGAAAAAATGAAATCTAACTCATCTTTTCTGGATTAAACACATTGTCGTAATAATGTATCCTTATTTTCAAAAACATTATTTTCATCATTAAAAACTGATTTTGAGTACCATTGTTTAATATTTGACACTCCTTTTTGAATGGTTTTTAAGGACAGTCTGGTATTTCGTTCTCTGCTTTGATTGTGCTGGCTAAAAGACACATTTTTGAAATATTTGTATTTGTGTCCTTCTGCAGAGAGAGATTGTTTCTTCTGTGCGGCTTGCAGCTCTTCCTCCTGCCTTCGGAACCCGTGCTTTGCCTGCTCAGGCTACTGAGTATGCATTTGCCTATATTCAGGTTCCACAAGACGTAAGTAAACACATTTTACGCACAGTGATCTTCTGGTCTAGTTGTGAAAGAACGGATCATTGTCTCACCCTGCATTTCAATACAATGTTATTAAAGACACCACCTGCAACCTTCTTTAACTTAACCTGGATAATTACATCTAAATGCACACTGTTTATCGGCCTCTCTATTAGTATCCTTACCCTTGTAGCTGGCTTCCCCATTTTTTTTCTACATTTCTTTTCCTCAGTCTGTTTTTGACTATGCCCTGAGCTTTCTATGACCAGAGACTGTTCAAAAGCAAGAGGACCAAGTTGCCCACTTTGAATGTGTCCCTCTCTATGTTCACATCTCCTCTCCTAACACCCACAAGGGTAGCATCCTTTACAGTTTCCATGGAGACTGGGTCAGCTCCAATTTGTGTGTGAGTATATGAGAGAGAAAAAGAGAGAACACTTGAAAGAAAGCACAGAGTAATGGTCAATACTGCTTTCCAACTCGTTATGTAGCAGCACCACACGCACTGTCATACTCATGCAGTTTAATTTATATACAGTGCCCTTCACAATTACTTCCAGCCATATGAGGGGGGAAATGCAATAGGATTACAGTATTACAGTTTTGATTAATTTGATTTTTTTTACATGACACAATGTTTTCTAAAAAAGTAGTACATTTATTCTTAGAAGAAAAAAATAAAAAATACACTTACAGTATAGGACCTGGTTTTGATCATTGGTTCAGATCACTGCCAGTTATTTTTTCATGACTTCGGTTTTGCTTTTACTTTTTAAATATGCTGGTTGATTGATTTTATGTAATGTGTGTGTGTGTGTGTGTGTGTGTGTGTGTGTGTGTGTGTGTGTGTGTGTGTGTGTGTGTGTTCAATGTGTTGACTTGTAATGATCGATTACTGTCCTACCGTGGCAATATTCCAAATGTTTTGGGGTTTTTTTCCCTAGAAAGCAGTCTAGTATCGTGCACTCTTAGATAATATCTTGCTGTGATTTATTTAAAGTGAATAATTAATATAACAGTGTCTGCTCTCACTGACCAGATGGCATCAAATCAAAAAGTGTGTGGAGTTATTATTATTTATTTTTTTGCCAGTGAAATGGAATGTCTGACTTTGGGCATTTGGTTGACCTAGCAGTCGTGTTAATATAATGATAATGTGCTTAACAGAGATAGTTGTCCATGTCTGATGGAGTAAAGGCCAATTCAAGATTCACCTCCATGCTATTGCTGCAGTGACTTATATGGTCTGAGGTTCCAGCCTGAAGTGTTCAGGTCTGCTTATGGCCAATGTCAAAAGCAAGTGGAGGCCTTGTGTTAGCCTACAGCTCTCCTTGGCCAGCATGAGTGTAGTGCTAACGAAGGTTACAATTGCAGCCGGGATTTGGCTGACTTTGAGTAAGAAAAAAAAAAACATATTTTGAGACTGGGCTTGTTCAATAAAGATATGGTGTAAAACAGGAGAGTTTTAGACAAACTCTGCTGTTGGTCTTCTTTTGAATAGTGTTTGAAGGAAATATTTTACTGATGTTAAGCTTCAGTGTAGAAGACAAAAGAATAATGCCTCAGAACTATAGTAAGCGCCTTGGTCGGGAAAACATGTTGGTTGTGAAAGAGGAACAGATAAGGCTCATGACCTTCACATGGCACACTGTTCTCGGAAGATTAAGAAGTGTCTATATATGTTCTGCAATAAAAGTTACAATCTACTTAGTGCAATAAGATTCTGTCTAGCCTATCAACTTTCAGTCACATATCCAGTATACGGCAAACCCATTTCTCTAGTATAAAAGGAGAGGAGCATAAAAACCTCGTCACCTGCTCGTCGAATCTTTTAACGAATCTCATTAAAATTGACTGCTGGCCATGCGAGACTTCTTGTGGAGGATAAAAAGCCTGAATAAATGAGACATGTTATTTCATTTTGTCATTGTGTATAATCATTACATTTTCTCATACAATCATTCCCAAATATAGTATAGTTGTAATACTATGTGCTGAACTGTCATAGACAGTCTGCCTACAAAAGTGCCTGATATTATAATCTTTAGTTTCTAATTCTAGAAACTGCACTCTATTAACTGCAGGAGGATGCACGGGCCGATGTGGTGGACTGTGTGGTGAGAGACATCCAGAACACACAGTGTCTCCTGAATGTAGAATATGGTGGGGTCTCCTGTTCCCACGTCACCCTTCAGTTTGCTGACTCCAAAGATGACGTCGGTCTCGGCCTGGTCAAAGAGGGTTTGGTCATGGTGGAGGTGCGCAAGGAAAAACACCTGCAGAAAATGGTAAGTTAGAAGAAGCTAAAGCTACACACAAACATGTACTGGCAATGTTGTACAGAACAGCCTGATCACATCATGACATAAAATCCAGTTAATGGTTAAAGTCAGTGTTCACCATGTGTACCAATTGGATAGGTCTGTTTGTCACATAAAAGAATGGTATAAAATAAACCGGTGAGGGTGTTTTAGACATGATAATTATGACTGTTACTCCTCTTTACTTCCATCATCATTTCAATGGCTTTTTAATGTTCTGCTTTTGGCTTAATTAAATAATGACTTTATAACCATTTTGGACCACATGATTTAGGTGGTTGAGTATTATCTCTTTAATGCCTTGTGCAGTTGTTTACTACTGTTCTCTAGAGCATGCCAATAATCACGCTCAATAATAAAACAATAATCAAATATAGCAGCATTGTACAATGTCATATGCATTAGCACCTGGTGTAATCTGCTGTAACTTTAGTGAGTCTGTAAACTCACCTTTGTTAGCCCCCGACTTTACTACATTCATTTTTATTTGGACTCATTGTATGGATAATGGATTGTTTTAATGATAACATTTTTGTAAATTGTATGGAACTTAGATGCTGCAGTCATTAATGGCTTAAAATACTGCTGCCATGAACACTTCTGATCTTATCTGCCAAAATGTTATCAAAATTAACCATTGTCAGTGGCCAGGTGGTGCAACAGGATACTCCGCTAGCACACCAGCGACAATATTCGGAACTTCCTGGTTCGTAACTCAAAAGCATTGCTTCCAGCCAGTCAGGCGCTATCTAGCAGGACTAATTGGCAGTGTCTGCAGTGTGGGATGACCGACCGGACTATGTGGGCATTTATGCACAAATCCCTCATTCACTTTGTGTTTTTTTGCTTTTAAATACATCTCTGTGTGCCCCAATCCTTGGCATTTTTATTTAGTACTTTGAGCAACCTCCTCTTCCTTCTCCAGAGCCTTCTTCAGTAATCCTTTGTAAGACTGGAGAACAAATGACAGGGGACTTGATTATTCTTCCATAAATACATTTTCAAGATCCCATACTTTAATGAGCCCATGGTCCAGGGATGGAAAGGGCCATGACAAAACATTGGTTACATTTATTTAGTATCTGCTTATAATTGCTGTTCATGTTACCATACCTATCATTAAGGAGAAATCCACATCACAGATCACTCTTCACAAAGGGGGTCTGCATAGCATTTTTGTGTCTCTGCCAAAATCACCTACATTTACAATGACCTTCTTTTAGATAACTTTCATCTGCTTGTGCCAGCTCCCCAACGAGACTGAGCTGTTTCAGTTGTATGATATATTTTATCTATTTATAACGATTTTTAACATCATGTTTAGTGATCTGTCAAGAATGTAACTAAAGTGTAGATTTGGGATGTCATATACATCATCTAGAGTAGTAAAGAATGATAGATATTTAGACTTTGTACAAGTTGGTTACAAAATGTGATCAAATAACTCGAATAATTGCATACTTATAGGGTTAAAACTTATTTAATACATGAATTTATGAATAAACAGCCGTCTCTACAGTGGTCTTGCCTAAATCTACGCAATTTGTTTTACGCATATATCATGGTCAAATTTCCTTTCAATCGTTTTTACTTGTTTGAATTGGGAATGATTTACCAACATTCACTACACCATCGACCGGTAGATCGTGATCGATGTGCACCCCGGCCGGCTTTGCTGAGTGTCCACATGGAACAATGATTGGCCTGTTGTTCATATAGGGGTAGGATTAAGCAGTCGATAAGGTCTCTCCCCCATGACTAATGCAATTATGACCTCTGCTGGCTGATTGATGGTGTCTACACAGAAATGAGGGTAGCATTGATCAGGCTGCCTTGTCAAATTCTAGGTGGAAAAATGCATATGTCCGCTACCTACTAGTCGGAGGGGGTGTGGACAAGCTTTGCTCTCCTAAGTCAGACAGGGGTCGGCATTGCAGGAGAGGAATCGTGACCTGATTGGATGTGCTAAATCATGAGAACAAGGGGGAGAAAATGCACAAACAAAAAGTCCTGTACTAGCCACCGTGTTGCTCCCAGTTGCAAGAATGCGATTTTATAACTGGCTACCCTGCCTCATACACTGCTAATTGTGTCTGCTTCCCGAAAAATCTAACATTTGCTTCACTTTTGACATTTGGATGTTTATTTACTTAGAAATATTGAATTATTGAAATTTATTTTACCTAGAATTTTTGGTTTTGTTGTTGGTGGGGCAAGACTGTTAAGATAGTTTTTTTTATTATTACCAAACAAAACCTGTTGTCATTATGACCTTAGTGTAAACTCTTACTGGCTAGTGGTGACTAGTGATCAGTTTTTCTACCATGTTTTAGTTGCATGCTAAGTTTCTTAGAGCCAGTTTGTGTATTTAGAGCACAAAAATATATCTGTCTTTCCATCCTTTGGGATCCTATAAACAAATGGACATACAATTTGCAATAGTCATAAATCTGCTGTGCCCTCTCCTCTCTGGTGGCCTGTACAGATGCCTGTGTGTTTCTGGGTATGTCTCAGATGGAGAAACAGCTGCTATGGTTGTTTTGAGGGCTGGCCAAGCAATTCAGCCATCAGGTGATTATAAACACTGATCTTCTGTAGGTATTTTGGGTAGCTGCATTTTTAAAGAAAATTTTGTGTCTGTGTGGCTCAGCATATGGATCTTAGCCATACTGACCGCTGGATGAGGTGAGGCTAATGACTGCGGATTTGTCCAGCTGCTACCTGCAGCTTAGATTACTGCTACAGCAATCAGGGATCAGGAGAGTTTTGAGCTCCAGCAAACTCGGCTAAGCTTTATTAATGCGATGTATTAAGACATGTAATTCCTACCAATTAAATTATTACATTTAATTATAATTATACAGTAATTAGCTTAGAAACTACAGGTTAGCACCTGTAGAACTGTTTAATAGCGTACATTTAATTAGCTTTTAAGAGCAATTTTTTAGACATTTCTTGTTGCTTTTATATTATATTATTGGAAGTCTACTAATGATAATTATATAGTTTTATTACTTTTTAGGAACTAGTAATTCATTTTGAGATTTAAGTTTGGGTCTTTGTCTGCTTTAAGGACCAGAATGGCTTACCCTGCTCTGTACTATTAATGGCTTGCTGTCATTTTCAACACTATTATTATTATTGTTACTTGAATAACGTACATACGTTATTCAAGTAACGTATGTACTTGAATATTTGTTTTACTGACTTGAATTAGAATTTGATTCTTGCAACCCAACCCAAAAAGTGAAACATTTAAAGAATAGTAGATATAGATATAGAAGTTGCAGCATTGATTAATAAGTAAGTAAATGGGTATGGTGAGAGATCATGGTGAAGTGTAAAAGTATAATCCACCAAAGGATCAGTGATAAAAGTGATCCACTTGAAAAGCTTAAGACCCTAATCATTTAGCAGTTGCTGGTTTGCTTGTTTGAGTATGTTGGCTGCGTATTGAGTAGCATGCTTACTTCTCCATTTATTCAAAGCTTCCTGATCAGCCATAATTTGTATGTTTAAAGTGAAAGTGTTGGATTAATGATATTTAACTATTTAAAAAATTATCTTTCTTTAAAAGCAGCAACCAGCTTCTACTGTCAGTCCTAGATTTAGTAAAGCTCAGTTCTCCATCTCACAGTCTGTCTCTGACATTTTATATACTCTTTATGTGGGGTCTAGGTAAGTTGCAGGTAAAGAGTTATAAAATCTTTTTTCTTTTTCCTTTCCTCCTCTTTCTCTCCTCTGAAGCGTATCAGTCATCTGGACATCTGCTTTCCTTTTATCTGCAAATCTTAACCCTCCAAAAGCCCCTGGAACAAACCCTTTCAATGTAGTCCTGTTTTAAAAGTGAGATAGTGAGAGGGTTAGAGAGTATAGATAAGACCTTTGTTTCCACTTCCCCTCTTTGCTGTTAATGTGGTGCTTTGATAGTTAATGGAGGCTCTGTGGTTGAAATTGTGCATTGACCCTCAAGGTTAAATTTATCTGTTAAGTTACTTTTGTGCAAAATGTTTATAAACATTTTTTAGTTCAACAATTAAAACATTTCTTCTGTAACTGGACATGGCCGTCAGTTCTTGATCTTGACATCTAGACAAGCTAAATAACCTTAATAATAATAATTCCTTAAGTATAGATTACTGCAATTGTAGACCAAATTCTAACTTGCTGGTTTATTATGAAAAAAATATATTTTGAAAGCAGAAATACTGAGGTCTTTTGCGTATACTTACCCTAAAAAATATGTCCCCTGTCAGCCAACATATATCTATGATTTGTTCTTGAATATTTGACAATAATTGACACAAGAAGAAATAATATGTCCAATGTTTTTTTGGTTTGTTTTGTTTTTTTAACTCAGCATCATTGTAGTTTGCTAATCTTAATATAGAATTACATTTCTTGAACATGCTCCAAAAGGTTTGTACAGAAACAATATAAACGTGAAAAAATGATGGACAGTATGGGGTTTTAAAATGTTTCACAATAATCAGGCAGATTAGTAGCAGTTGAGGGAATCATGATTCACTCCACCAAAAGCTCAGTATGTACAAACAATGTGTCAGGGCTCATTACTGTGTTTAATTATTCAAAAAGGTGATTATCAATTCAAGTTGGAGAAATCTGTCACTTCACCCAAGTGAGAAATGCAACTTCGAATACTCAAACAAAAAAAGGTCTTTCACTCCATCTGGATGTGATAGACATCAATATTTAAATATATGTTCCCAAATCATAAAAAAAGTTTAAATATGTTTGTAGTGTTTGTTGTCTTTGGAATGAATCTTCATCTATACATTCTACTGAAGTCTGAGATTCTACAGAACATCATCAAATACACCTGTTATGCACACTAGATTTGACATTGAACATAAACACTAGAAGATAATATACAATGAGCTTTTGTATTGGAACTTGCATGTTTATTTCTTTCTTGATGACAAAAAGTGGCTCATTTGAAATAAAAACAAAAGTTATCTTCAACTTTACTTCATCTTCTTGCAGCAGGGCAGCAGCCATATCTGATAAAAACCAAACCTTGATAGTTATTATTACCTCCATGTTCAAAAACATGAAACAATGTTTTGTGGTTATTAAAGAGTTATTAAAGACTTTACTTTGCGGTTATCTGCAGTGGTCTCATCACCATTTGTGATGTGCAAGATTAAAAATATTTTTCAAAGAGCATGTGCGCACACACACATAATTACATTTTACACTCATCTGTGATTTTTGAACAGATAATAGTTTGAGAGAGGCCTCATGGGAAAGAGGTTAGGAAGTGATCACATTTGAGGAAATTCAGCATCTCTCCACTTTTTCTCAGTGTAACATGAGTACAACTGATATACTCACTCTCACCCCTTCCCCTTTTCCCTCGCTGCATTTGAACTGTAAGGTCCAGCTGAAGAGGCCCATGGGCATATCACATTTTATTACTGTGAATTCTTTTTGCTGGATTGAGGCCATGAGGCTTTTTTGGGTTGACAGCATGAAAGTTAAAAGCAAGATTTCCAGCTTGCACCATTATTTTTCCACTGGTAATGTTAGACAAATGGAAATCTATGACGCTAGTTGTGTGGCTTGTTCTATTTGTATTCACTGTGTGTTTCTTATCTATTTTGTTCCACCTCCGACACTTTGGTTTTAATGTTCTGATCTGAAAAAAGAGGGTGGCACAGTGACTTAATGGGTAGTACTGTTGCCTCACAGCAAGAAGGTCCTGGGTTCCATCCCCTAGCGGGGTGGTCCAGGTCCTTTCTGTGTGGGGTTTCCCTGTGTCTGTGTGGGTTTACCCTGGATGCTCCAGTTTCCTCCCACAGTCCAAAAACATGCAATTAAGGTGAATTTGAGATACAAAATTGTCCATGACTATGTTCAATATAGCCAGGGTACCCTTAATGAATAACCGATTAAATGTACTGAGTAACCATTTATTGTCATGAATGTAACCGAAAGTGTAAAACATGACATTAAAATCCCAAATATACAAACAGAACCTAAAAATGGACGGAACAATGTAGTTATGAGATTCTCCATCCAAAGTTGACTGGTATCAAATATTAATTAGTATGTACATTATCAATTAATCAAGTAATCAATTAATTAATATGTATATTTTTCATACATACTGGTGTCAAAATGTTTTTTTTTCTTCTTTCTTTCAATCACATGCACACATTCACACATAGACTGGCCACCTCTTTTACGTTCCATCATCCTCCACACTTACGTTGTGTGGTGGTACGTGGGAAAGCATGACACTTTCAGCTGACAGCACAATTGCTCATTAACTAGAAAGTGTTACTTAAATATAAGGACTGCTTCGCCCATACATATTTTCCACAGATATTGTGCCAGTACTGCTGCTAAAACCGGTGCAAGCCTTAATATGAGCCAACTGAGGGCATGAGCCAAATCATTATTCGAATACTTTCTAATACACATATTAAAAAATATATAAACTATAGCAGTTTTGTTTTCATTTCCCCTTTTTTCAACTAGCTTTTCAGTGTATCTAATTAACTGTTCACTATAGAATATAATTCCTTTCACAGACAGCTAATTTAGTTAAACCATACAACTGATCAAGAAACTCTTTTTTTAATCTTTTTACTTTTCTACAAGAGGTCATGGAAATGAGTTGTGTCAACAGCTATTGCTCACGTTTGAAGTGTTTTGTTGCTGGATCAAAACTAATAGATAAACTCAAACCTAGTACCATCACTGGCAGCTTGTCAGTAAAATGAGCTACCACACACTGTTACTTCAGCATTGATGAAAGGTGCTGCTAAATATGTTTGACTGGTGTAAAGTCAGATTAGCAAGCCTGTCATATATTCTATTATCTCCCCATTGTCTGAACTGAAGGATAAAGAATTTGTTACAAGCATAATTATGACCAAATTGCGGTTGTACGTTGCACTTTGGTGTATCTTTTTTGCTGTTTTGGTACAAGAAACATCTGTTGACTTTAAAAGGTTTAGAAAACCCTCCAAATCCATATTCTCTAAAACCTAAAGTCTCCAAACCTAAATGTCCGGTTTATTTCAAATATATTTGTATAGTGCTATTTACAGTCGCAAAGCAAAGCTACATATTTTAGCACCAAACCCGTTAATGAGCAACTGAGTGAAAGAGTGACAAGAAAAGGAACTGACTAAAGGGGGACGTTTCTCCTTTGCCTGTCTTGAAAGATATTTTGAAGAATTAGAAATGTACTAGATAAAAAGATGCTAGTAGCTAATAATTATATAAAAAAAACAAAGAGAAAGTATCGTTTTTTTTTTCTCCTTTCCAATACAAACTGCTTTAGCATATGTGGAGAGGCGGGACAAGCCGAGTAGCCTACAAACAGTTCTAATCTCTTACAGTAACACGGTGAAACTAAGCTTGCACTCATTTGATCTAAACCCGGGAAGACCAGACTGTCTTTGAAAGTCTGTGAACTGCCTTTACTCACGGAACTAGGTTAACTCGACAGTGTCAACAGGGAGAGAGAGGAGAGCTGATATATGGACACATATCTCATTTAACATTGTGGAAAAACAAGACACTGTGTGAAGGGAAACATGAGCGCAATGTGCTTTCCTTAAAACAAATAGAACCAAATACATATTTTGCACTCATTGATAGCTCAGAGAGAGTGGCCTGATGGCATTACAGTGTCTGCACTTTATTTTTGAATGTGTTTGGGCATTTAGCTGTTAAAATAATTAATCTGTGAATTACTAAGTGATTAATAGATTAGTTGTTTTGTTATATGTTTGGTGTTTGTATTTGTACTGATGACACAGCTGCTTTTACAGTACCCAGAATGTAATATGCAGTTTGTTCTGAACAATGCTGATATTTTTCAGGCATTGATGTTATTGTTATGCTCAATAAGCAAGGTCCGGTAAATTAAGATGTTTGAGATAAGTTAAATCTGTTTCATGTGTATTGCATGTTCAAACATTAATAATATTCCATAACTGGTTAAAATGTTTTATTTTGTGTAAGTGTATATAATGACAAATAATTTACGTGAACCGAGGAAAACGCACTTATATTTTTGTCTTTATGTTTTAGTTGACTATATTCTTCTGATAATTAGTCGACTAAAACAATTCAGATGATTAATAATGTCTAAAACTAAATGACACTTTAGTCAAAAGACTACGACTAAAACTAAATCAAAATTTGCTGTCAAAATTAACACTGCGCAGCAATGAGGGCTTTGTTGGGACTATGTCTATGTACATTCCCATACACTGCACTAAAAACTGAAAAGGTAAACTGTTCATTATCATCTCACAAGAGTAAAGCTACTGATGGTTAAATGTGGTGGCCCGTTGAGTTGATGAATGTTAAAGCTGAGGTGGAGAAGCAGTGTGTGTGTGCTTCTGCAAGCTACAGGCGTGATGGATGCACTATTCCATGTAGTTTGCAGCTGGAGCCCCCAGACATGCCTCCATCTGTCATGATGTTAGCAGCCCTGTAAAATCAGTTCTCAGACTAAGCAATTAAGACTAAAACCTCTGACACACACATACATGTCTGGTGTTGAAAGAACTCAGACATTGCAGTTTTGAACATCTGCTCTCTTTTTTGATTTGTTCATTTCTTAGCCAGAATGTCAGCTATTTCTATTTCACTGAGGGATGTGTCTGGTGCACTCTATTCTTATTCTTTTTTATTATTATGTTATTTTCCTTTCTTCTGTTTTTCAGCTTACACTTCGCAAATGCAAATGCATTCACTCACTCAACTCTTGCTTACCATATGTAGTTCAGTAATTGAATCCTAATGGCCATTTTGGCAGAAACCGTCAATATGGCTTCTTATGCAGGGACAGCTTGCACTGTTCATCAGAATTTACCAGCATTTCATTAGACTATATCAAATCAAACTATTAAAACTAAGATTGAAAATGTATTTACTATACAATTTGATGAGTTTTTGCTTTGTATGCTATGTTATTAGGGACCAACTGCTATATCTGTGCTACGTTATCACATTAACTGTTGTTTAACTTGTTTTTAAAGCCACTAATCCACAATCAGCCCTGACATGTGATGCTAATCCCATCTTGTGTCCCCCTCAGGTGACAGAGTATCTAAATGGCCAGGAGACTGCCAAGAGTGCAAGGGTAAGCCCATTCCTTGTTTTTGTCTTTCAGGGACATTTCTGTGCTGAATCTCTAACTTTTTACATTAACAAGGCAAGGGTGCCAGGGTATTTTGGCTGGTGAAGTATTCATGCATAGAGGGGTAATTGTGTGGGAGTGTTTGCAGTAATTAAACATAAATTTCACTTCATCATTGGTATATGAAAGGGTACCCCATAAAGTGTGTTTAAAAAGCAGTGCTGTTACCAAGTAACCCAGTAATTATGCCACTGTAGAAGGGCGTATGTACAGATTAACCTGCAGGGCATTGTGGGATTGTTTTTTTTTTCTTACACTCTTTAAAACACTTCACATTATTTAAAAATATATGTTGATGGTTGAAGTAGAAAATGATTTGACTTTGATTAGTAACAAAAATGTTCTTATTAAACCGTTATTTTGAGTACACACCCCACAACCAACCATTTACATTTATCTTTTAAACTCCTTCTCCCTCTGAATATATTAATAAAAAGTATAGCAACCAAGTTGTCTGTCAGGCTCATTTGGATGGTGTAGTCTAATGTTAAAAAATATCATACATAACTTTTCATCCCAACTGCTCGTATGTAATCGTAGTCACACAAAGCCCAATCTTTTCACTTCTTGTCAGAGGCCAATGTACATTTAACAAGCCACGAGTGGCCGGCTCTGCTCTAGGAGCAGCAAACAGAGCCTTGCAAGGAGTTGATGATCATGTCTTTGCTAACAACAGCACTAATTATCATAGCTGCTAATTAGCTGCAATTCTCTCTGAGTTAACAGCTGAGCACACATACACTGATGAGAAAGAGTGTGAAGGGAGTACTCAGACTGAGTGAGAACATTTATTCCCCTATTTGCTCTATGTTCGAGGACAGAAAAGAAACCTTCTATGCCTTATGGGGAAAAAGCCTTCTGTACTTTTTTGGGTATAGGATGCCATAAGAAATGGTTGCAATTCATTCACACAGACTGCTTTTTTTGTACTTTTCAGATAACTCATTACAAAAGTTGTGACTGTAATTATGCTGTATGTATTACAGTATGACTTTACAGTGGTTTGTATTCAGTTAGAAATTGAAAATGAAACATCACAGCTCGAACATGTATGTAATTTCAAGATGTGTTAAAGTATTGGATGCCAGTTTGTAAATTTTACGTTTTATTTTTGGAACCAATAAATGCGATACACATAAACTGAATAGGTGGAAAAATATTGAATCCTTTATCTACACTGTGTTTAACAGCTTGTGATTACAAAAAATGCATACTTAATTTGGAACCTAATCACAATAGATTATAAAGAGAATACGTTTTAGTGTACTCTTTAATAGACTAACCACTTATTTTCCAAGTGGCTCCTGGAGATTACAGTAATGACTGCATGATTTAATGCACACTTAATATAATCAGAGATTAATCAAACTTTAATGTGTAGCATCCTAAATGTAATTACAAAAATCACACAAACAGCCATTCTGATAGCACTCTAAAACTTAATTTTCTGCCCACAGCTTTTCACCACCTGCAGTAATTTCCTACTAACTTAATGTTTTGTGTGGTGGATTTGATTCTCAACACATAATTGCCATTTGTACCCATCAGTAAATCACCAATAATTATGAAGTGTTTTTTATACTGAAATGCATTAAGATTAATAGAATATGTATATAACACTTTGTTAATCCAATGTATAATTTTTAATACAACTTTCAGTACAAAAATACCCTTTGTAGTTCTTCCACCGTGAATGTTCGGTATGAATTTTCATTTTAGGAATTACCACAAATAATAATGTTCTTACAATAACCAGGTTGTATTCATGCATGAGTTTTACTGATTTGCTTATGGATAAAATGAATGTGTATAACTAGTAATAAATAAGTGTTACTGAAATTCACTCACTAAACTCAGCAAAACACTTTTGAGCAATATCAATTTACAATTTTCTCCATTTTGTTTATCTTTAAATGTGTGAATTTAATTCAGACCAAACAAATTGTTCAGTATTTACATATTTACAGTGATCAGAATAAAACAATATAGTACAAATGCAACCACTTCAGGGAATTTCAGTCTATAATTTTTATTGAGCAATTGAAGATTCCTCTCAGGTTGCTGTTTTTAGACCCTTGAGCAAGGCCCTTAACCCTCGATTTCTCAGACTGTTATTCGCTTTGGATAAAAGTGTTTGCTAAATGGAGAAAATATTTGATGGCTATTTCTGCTATAAAAAATAGGTTTTCTATTTCAACATAACTGATATGTTATAAATATATTGCTTATATACATTACATTCAACTGATGTAATTTATACATTTTGACGGGGTCACCTTTGGAAACTTCTTAATAAAGATCTAATGCACACTTGTCAGTCAGTCTAAATAAGTATCTTGTTGGGCTTTGGTAGATTGAATGTTTTCACAGAGTAATCATTTTGATATTTTTATGTAATGTACAGTACACAATGTCCTAATGTGTTCTTATTTTTTTGTTTCAGCTAAACATTTGGCGTTATGGGGACTTCCGTGCTGATGATGCAGATGAGTTTGGATACAAGCGCTAAGTCCTGCCATTCCAGTTATAAAAGTGGAATATGCTTTTGCAAGGAAAAAAAAATCAGAAAATCATGTCAACAAAACATTACATTGTCTTATGTTTTGGTAACCTGGAAGCATTCATCTCAGTTTATTTCACACAGTGCAATTTCCCATTTTTGTTTTGTTTAAGAGAGCAGGCTACAGGTGATGTTTATAAACGGACCAATATAGCATAATGTTTTAGCCGATCTTTATTTCTACATTCATTTCCATGTTTCTCATAGGATTTAAACACACACCCACCTTCGTATATAGATACGTACATGCTCGTTCATGCTTATTTTATTGTACTGCTCCAAGGGAGGGGTTTACACAGAGGCGTAATGAACTGGAAAGCGTCCTAAGTATCCATCCATTATGATATACAAAATTCTATATTTCCGTGTAGAGAGGATAATGTTAGATAAGCACACTCAATGTGAAACTAATGGGTGTATTTTTAATGTATGAATGATTTTTGTGTAAGGATTGTGTATTTTCTCTTTGTGGCAAAAAAAAGCTGCCAATGCCTTGGACAAGCATCCATTCTACTCCTCCGGGAGGTTTACACATTGCAGTCATTAGATTACATCCTCCCTCTGTCTCTCTTTCTCCTATCAGACCAGCAGCTATAGTGTTTGGATTTTTTTTTTTTCAACAGCGGCCTGTATTGTATTTAAATCTGCTAAATAAAATGTTCAACATTTCATATCAGTCTCACTGCAATAATTCTTCTTGTAATGATTCACATATATTCTAATGAACATTGTGATATTTCATATTATTTAATTGTATCAGTGATAATGTGAGTAGTTAAGTGTGTTAACATTATTAATGTGTTGATTTTTGCTTTTCGAGAAACTAAAGCAAATATCTATATTTCATGAGGCTGAGCATGTTTCCCTTTAAACCAAGTGAAGTCAAAATGAAACAAAATTAATAATTTACAACCAAAATATGTTTCATACTACATTTGTTTCTGTGATAATGAAAACGCAGTCCTCAGTGGAACTGGCTGATCAAAAGGACCATCTGTAAATGTTCCTACCAACTTGAAGAATATTGTTCTCATTGTTTCTGAAGGTCATCCCTCATAATTTTACACTGTTTTTAAATTTTACTTTTCTTAATTTTCCTTTTTGCTTTTACCTATGTATGTGTCATCCACTTCATCCTCAGCTTTATCTCTTTCTTTATCTATTCGTTTTTATATTATATAAATAATATATCTCATTTATTTTTAATAGTTTTTTTACAATTAGCCAGTAAAGTTTCTGTAGTAAATTTCGCTGTAAGCATTTTTTAAATTTATTAATAGTAACT
>JAYDZG010000001.1:25610508-25625914 GCA_034509265.1 Microcambeva bendego | reverse complement strand
TTGCTAAAGAGGCTGGCTGTTCACAGAGCTCTGTGTCCAAGCACATTAATAGTGACAATGGGAAGGAAAAGATGTGGTAGAAAAAAAAGTGTACAAGCAGTAGGGATAACCGCACCCTGGAGAGGATTGTGAAACAAAGGGGACTGCAGCTGCAATCAGTGCTTCAAAAACCACCACCCAGACGTATGCAAGACATTGGTTTTCGCTGTTTCACTTTATGAAAGGAATTATTAAAATAAATAAACTTTATGATATTCTAATTGTATGACCAGCACATGCATATTCGCCAAGCCAGCTCACAAGCATAGACATATTTTATGAGCTATTATATGTGCTGTATCTGGCAAAAAGTAGGTCATAGTAATGTGAATGGACAGGTTTTTTAATATATAAAATAGGTTAAAAGTTAAATATCAAAAACAAAAACACTATTACTAATCGTTATCGTTTATTTCAAGTGATATATTGTCGTGTTTAACAAGTTAAGATGCACTGCAATGCAGACAGTTGGCAAAGAAATTAGACACTCGGTAACGACTTCGTTTTACCCAAAAAATGCAGAGATTATCTTTGCACATCTAACATGTCTGACTGACAACTTGTTTGGTCATGTACTGAACTTATTGTAGCTTACAGTATAGCATATGAAAAACAAGTGACCATACACAATATTACAATCACAAGAGTATGACTTGTCACATGTCACCATGGTGCTGATTCACACCCTTCTTACATTTGCTCAGCTTCATATTAATTTCACTGGGTTTCCTGGCCGATAATTAACATTATGGGGCCATGAAAGCCCAAGATTGCCATAAACCCCCAATGGTTTGGATTCAGTAAACTGATACCATCAAAACCCAAATTACTGGGCAAAATATATAGTAAAAAGTGTAGTATAAATACAGTCAAATTACAGTTTAAAAAAGATACAAAAATCCTTTATGTAACGTCAGCACATACAATAAATCATGTTATTTTGAATTTAAGTCAAAATACACCAGTTTGACCAAAGTTTAAATGACCTTGTTACTTTATTAATTCCAGTTTTGGTCAATACTACGTTGAAGTAATATGCAAACCGAAAATAAGTAATGTACACAATACTAAGTTAAACCTGGCAGTTGAGACATTCACACAAGTGAGACATTTAAATATCTGGATTTAAGAGTACTCTAGTGGAGACAACCAGTACATTTCAACATATTACATTACAATAATAAAACTACACAAGATATTGGATTCAACTCTTCCAATTTAGATCTTTAACTTGGTAATATTAAAAATTACTACAGCCACATATCAGTCAGAACATGTTGCTAAGGTCAGGGTGAACTGTCTTTTTGGGTGAACTCTGATAACTTCATGTAAGTACATCCATCCAGGTCTGCAATTAGGACCAGTATTAGGACAGTAAGAGGTGACAGATAGGCATTAGTTTGGGGTTGTCAGCAAGGTCTGAAGTGTTTGGTCACTGTTAATCTCTGGTCTCCTCACATTTTCTTCAATAAAGCCGCTTCTCGTAACTATAAAAATACAAACATTAAAGTGCATTACTGCTTGAATAAAGCTGATGAATTTCAATATAAGCAAGCAAGTAGTAACAAAAGAAGGATCATAAGTATGTACAATTCTGCATAAAAGTATTTACAATTATGTTTTGACTCATTATTTGTGTCATATTTAGTCATGTTTTTATTTATACATATTACCAGATAGAGCTTTACTTTCTTTGACTAAGTATTAAAAATATCCCTCAGTTAACCAAATGCAATAATACATTTCACTAGCAAAACCCAGGCATGATTACACATCGCATCAACCTAAATAGAACATGCCTGGCAATAAATCAAGCA
This sequence comes from Microcambeva bendego, assembly GCA_034509265.1. NCBI lineage: Eukaryota > Metazoa > Chordata > Actinopteri > Siluriformes > Trichomycteridae > Microcambeva > Microcambeva bendego. Next base: position 25,624,058 of record JAYDZG010000001.1, on the reverse strand, counting down.
GGCAGGTCTCTCAAAATACCACATTGTAACGTTCGAGTTGCAAAACAAATAATTGAAATTTACCACTCTGCAAAATTGTATACAGCAATAGCCAGGGCTGTGTGACTCAAGCAAGCCATAGTGAGTGCCATTATCCACAAATATCATCTCATCCAGGTGACAAATAAACAAACAAATTGCAAGCAGGATTGGATAATCTATCATGGTTGATGGAACCATGAAGTCTGTCAATTACTGAATAAGCTGTGTGTCTTTGGTTTCATGTTTTAAAAAGATCATCATAGTACATCCAGAAAGTATTCACAGTATTTACATGCACTTAACTTATATATATATATATATATATATATATATAGCCTTATTTCAAAATGAATAATTCATTTCACCCTAAAAAAAAAACTCTACAAACTATTTTGGAAAATGTATTAAAAAAAAAAAAATCAAATGTACATTCAGTATTCAAATATTCATTTGACACTTAAAATTGAGCTCAAGTGAATCCTGTTTCCCCTGATCATCCTTCAGTTGACAACTTGTTTAGAGTCCACCTATGATAAATCCACTTGATTAAACATGATTTGGAAAGGCACACAGCTGTCTATTTATGGTCTAAAAGTTGACAGTAAAAACCACAAACCAAGAGAACAAACCAAGGCATAAAGTCCCAGGAATTGTCTGTAGACCTCCTATATATAATTTATCTTGGAGATCTACAGACAATTCCTTGGACTTACATAAAATTATATGATGGCACAGATCTGGAAAGAGTACAAAAACCTTCGAACCACCAAGACTCTTTTCTAGAGTGGGCTACCTGGCCAACCTGAGGGATCAGGGTAGGAATGCCTTAATCGGGGAGGTGACCAAGAACCCAAGTGTCACTGACAGAGCATCAGCATTGCTCTGTGGGGAGAGGAAATTTTTACTGCACTCCACCAATCAGGCCTGTATGGTACAGTGACAACTCCTCAAAAAAAGGCAAAGACCGCCCACTTGGAGTTTACCAAAAGGCACCTAAAGGACTCTCGGACCATAAGAAACAATTATCAGGTCCGATGCAACAAAGCTGGAACTCTAGCAGTGCCTGGTTTCCTCCACACATGACTTGACATTCAGGCCAATCATCTGGCCAGTACCATCCCTACAGTGAAGCTTAGTGGTGGCAGCATCATGCGGTGTGGTCATTGTTTGGCAGCAGTAATTGGGAGACTAGTCAGGGTCGATGGAAAGATGAATGGAGCAGGTTTTCTTCAACTATGTCTCTGTACATTTGCTGCAGAGCACTCTGGAGCTCAGAAGGGGGCTAAGGGTTCACCTTACAACAGGACAATTACCCTAAGCACACATCCAAGATATCAAAGTGGCTGTTCTTGAGTAGCCCAGTCAGAGCCCAGACTTAAGTCAGATTTAAAATATCTGAAAATGGCTGTGCACAAACACTCCTTATCCAACTTGATGAAGCTTGAGAGGTTCTGCAAAGAACAATGGGAGAACCTGCCCAAAAATAGGTGTGCCAAACTTAAAGTATCATACTCAAAAAGACTTAAGGCTGTAATTGCTGCCAAATGTGTTTCAACAAAGTATTGAGCAAACACTGAGTAATTATGTAAATGTGATTTTTGTTTGTTTGTTTTTTTTAAATCTTCAAAAATTCAAAATCTTTTTCCCACTTCGTCATTATGGGGTATTGTGTAAAGAATTTTGAGGGGGAAATGAATGTAATCCATTTTGGAATAAGGCCGTAACATTTACTATTTTTCTTTAGAAAATAAATCAAGTAAAAAGGAAAGGATTTTGCTTTCTTTATCTTGTGATTTAACACTAATTCAAGCACTTTTTTTGATGTGCAAATATGTTTTTTGATGTGGAAAAATGTAATGAAATCTTCATAGCACTGCTTGGTGCTGTTGATGCAGTTTCACCAATATATTTAGCTATGACCAATGCAGTTAATCCTTTAAACCTTTTCAGTAAAATTAACCACTGAATTACATTATTTCAGTTTGTTTTACTTACGAATGAAGACCGTGTACTCCTCCCTCCACTTGTGCAGATATGGTCCTCTTTTCAAATTTGAGCTCCCCTGAATACATCATTGAGCTAGAAAACGGTAAACAATACAGACAAAACTATTTAACTTGTTGCACAAAGATTTTAATTAATCTTTTTGAACTTAAACAAACATGACTGTGTTTAAATGCTGCAACACTTACCGTAGCATCGAAAGGCTCTTAGCACCAATATCCTGACAGCCGTGTTGGATTCCAGCAATAAGGTAAGGCACAAATTTATGGATGGAGCCTTTGTCCTGTATCGAGCCAGACACTCCCTGAGCCACCTTTACTTTATCACCCTCACTGTCAAAAAGCCAATCAGAGCAGGCAAAATCAAAATTAAAGTGGTTAAAAAGTAGTATTTGAAAAGCAAGGATCACAATTTGTCCTACTAAATAAACTAAACAGGCAAAACAATGTAACAGTTATTTAAGCCAAAACAGTTGCAATCAGGTGTATTGAAAGGACTGTAATTTTGCTATGTTATATGATGCAAAACCTTTCTTTGAGCATGACTGGGCTCTGTGCAGGCCACTGGAGTTTCCAAAAATATTCAAATTGGCTAACGGTACATTTTGTGCACAGAGGACCCCAATTTTTAAATGTGTCACAAATGTAAACAATTAATTAACTAAAGAACATGGTACATTTAAACCATGATTAAAAACGTGGTTTTTAGGACAAAAATAAGGCATGAAACCATTTAGTTTATATGCTATGAACCAGAATGCCTTTAAACATTATGTTTCATATTTAATAAGCATTGGCTTGCGAAGCTCCCAAAACCAGCTGTGTGCAGGGAAACAGAGACTTATATGCTGTTCAAAGCTTTAGGTTGTAAGTGACAAGTACTTCTGCCATTAATCAACCATATGAGACACGTGCACACACCTGAAGTAGCGTTTTTGGCTACTGGTACTCTTTTCCATTGCATCCAAAGAGCCCATTCCTCTGTACTTTTTAAGCCTTACACCATCAGAAAAGAAATACTCGCCAGGCGCCTCTGTAGTTGCTGCAAGCAATGATCCCATCATGACTATGGAAAGGGAAATAGTTTTATGTCAAAAAGTTATGTTAAATTGCAAAGAAATTCAAAACAAATTACAAACTTGAATTTTAGCTACAACAATTAAAAATACAAATAAAGTGTCAACAGATAATTAATTGAGCATAATACCTGTTTTATTGGTTAAAATCATTAGTTCCCCTTCAAAACCTGACTTAATGTTATTATGAGGTGAATTGCTTTAAACTGTAATTTGCATTTTGTTAAATTTGTTTCACAAAAGATCCAAATACTTAACATGCCAGACATTTTATATTTTGTCAGTTTACACCTTTTAACAAAATTAGTGAAAACCCAGGGCTAAAAGTACATTACCAAGACTTGGAAGTTATAAAAGCTGTTGATTCTTTTCTCAAGTAAAACAGTTAATTGTTCAATGTGCGTACTTAAAGATAAAAACCGCGTTATCCATACAATTCCAACACTTAAAGAAAGTATGCATAAATAATAAACCACCGACCTGTGGATGCTCCCAGTGACAGAGCTTTTACTATGTGGCCCACTGTCTGAATGCCACCATCTGCAATCACTGGCACGCCAAACCTACGGGCATATTCTGCTACCTTATACACGGCAGTACCCTGTGGTCTCCCACATGCCATGACTGCAAAAACAAAAAGGGAAAAACCACACAGAAAATTAGACTTTGAACAAGAACACTTTCATCCATACATTTTTCTAAACCAAAACAAAAGAAAACTATAACTTGAGTAACCTTTATAAAATGCTTTTCTTATCTTACTAAAAAGTTCAACCACAACATTTTCGCCTCCTTCCAAATATTGTGCCCCATACGCAACAAAAAAGGTGTCAGAACAAATAGTTCACCACAGTTTATCAGAACGAGCATCAAACCCATGACCCTGATGCCGGTTTAATACTGTTCCTTCCTTGGACCACTTTTTACAGGTACTGACCACTGAAGACCAGGAATACCACACAAGAGCTGGCTTTTTGGAGATGCTCGTTCCCAGTCCTCTAGCCATCACAATTTGTACATTGTAAAACAACTCCTTACTCATTGCCTAATATATCCCACCCACTAACATGTTTTGTGATGAGGTCTTATTTACTTGACCAGTCAATGGTCACAATGGCATATAAAAATAAACACCCTCAAAGAGTAGGACCACCTAACTATACCCTCAAAAGAGTAGAACTATGAGTTTTGATTTTCAATTTAAACTTTATATAGACATTAATAAATAGCTCTTAGATTTATTAATTGTAAAACACATTTCATTTATGATCTCACAGGTCGCTTTGTCACTTGCTGGCAAAAACATGGGTTAAATATAACTTTGAAGTATATCGTAATTGATGACACTTCACACTTCTGACCTTCCTGAGTAATGCAGATGGAGCCACAGCCCATGCCCACCCTAAGAGCATCCACTCCAGCGTCGATCAGGTTCTTCGCCTGTGCTGCAGTCACCACTGCACATTCACAGACACAAACACAAATCTCAATGGCAGGGCTTATCTAAACAACCGTATCACTACAAGTAACTTACCATTTCCTCCCACTACCTGTAGTTCAGGGTATTTCTGTTTGATATAGTTAATCATGTTGATCTGATATACAGAGTTACCCTGTGAGGAGTCCTGAAATATGAACCACAGCATAGAAAGAGATCAGAGAAATAATTATTTTACATGAACTTCATAACCTGCTATTTTATTAGTCGTACTAAAAGATAAACCAAAACTACCATAGTAATTCATAATGCATAATCTTATAATGCAAGTCAGTGCCAACAAAACATTAACTGTCCAAGTTGACTGACTTGATAAAATAAATTTTGTTGAAATTACCAAAACCACAACATCCACGCCAGCCTGTGAGAGGAGGTCCAGTCTGTATTTGTCATCATCCCGTGTCCCTATGGCAGCACCACACAGCAACTGCTTACGCGAGTCTTTGGAGGCCAACGGGTAGTCTCGATTCTTCTTGAGGTCAGTGCGGGCAATTATAGCCACCAGCTCATCCTTATCATTTACTATGGGGAGTTTACCTAAAACAAACCACACTTGTGATCAGGAAACCACAATATACTGCCAATGTAAGCAGAAACTGAAATTATTATAATAATTTGAGCATGATTTGACAATTTCAATAAATCCTATTTATTGAATTCAGTTTATCAAGCTCTTTATCATGGTTAAGGTTACAGCAGGGCTGATGAGACTGGAAATGCTGAGTAAGCTTCAATTCAAGGAAAATAATTTTAAAATTCTGATAAAATAATTATAATTTAGTTTTTGCATTAATTGTACATTTATCTGTATGTTTATCAGGATTTTAACATCATGTGTAACAAATTTCTATCTGTAAAATAGTTTTTTTTTTTTTTTTTTTGCATTTTGTTTTATTGTTGGGTGACACTGAAGTAACAGCTAACATTATACAATCATTAATTAGCAGAATCACTTATTGCTTTTCTGCTGATGCACTGCCAAGCAACAAGAGCATGAAACAAGAGCATCAAATTTTTTTTTATATATTTGCACATACATACCATACTAAAATGAGTCTTTTGCATGCCACCATGCATTTCAAACAACCATGTATTTAAAAAAAACAGATTTAGGCCAAAATAACTATTTGATCTTAAATGTTTCATAACATGTACATACAGTGGGGCAAAAAGGTATTTTGTCAGCCACTGACTGAGCAGTGGCTTTCCTATTTAGAAAGATGAGAGGTAATATTCATCATAGGTACTATGATATGATATAGATAAAAAAAAAAAAATAATCACATTGCAGTGTCTATTATAGCTGAACCATAACACTCAGCTAAGCAAAAATAAAATGAACAATTTAAAGAAAACAGAAAGTGTCATACATTAATTTGATAGGGGATGGAAAAGTGGTGTATTCCACTCGAAAGCTAAAAAAAATTGTACAGATTAAATGTCAGATTGAAACTTAAGTCCCAGCAAAGATTCCACTACTTCTGAGCAAAGAATCCATAAAAAGAGCAGGAAGTGCTAGACATGGAAAATGATAGTACAGTTATATTCAATCAACCATAAAATGTGACTTTACAAGCTCATTACTGTGTGAGCGTTACTGACAATGATGAAAAGAACATTCAAGGTGATGACAGTGTCTTGGTAACTGCTGACAAATGATGATCCAGATAAGTATAATGAAGAAATACTCACAATCTCAGATCAAATGAATTAAGCAGAAAAACAAAATCCTGGCAAAGCTTCAAAGACAGTTTGGTCATGCTTCAGCTGCCAGACTGCAGAGACTTCTAAATAGCTCAGGCAATAATGATACAGAAAATAGCATCATTCTACAGAGTGAATGTGAAACATGTAAAAGATACAGTAAGACCAAACCAAAGCCTGCAGTTGGATTGCCCCTGGCATCTCGGCACAATAAAACCATGGCAGTAGGTTTGCATGAACTAGAATCAAACCTGTGGTATCTTCACATCATTGACCAGTTCACACGGTTTAGTGCAGGCAGCATTCTGACCACAAAGAAGTCCTCTCAAATAGTAAAACACTTCATCCATGACTGGATAAGCATGCATGGTCCACGACAGACTATTCAGTGACAATGGGGGGGAATTCAACAATGATGGAGAGATATGGCAGAAAATTTCAACATAGAAATAAAGACAACAGCTGATTACAGCCCATGGTGTTTGGACAGAATCCCAATCTGCCCTCAGTATTAACTGACAAGCTTCCAGCCTTAAAAGGCACCACAAAAAGTGAATTGGTGGCTTAATATATTTCTGCTTTACATGCATCAAGAAAGGCTTTTGCAGAAACAGAATGTTGAGAGAGAATACGGAGTACTGCGGTAACAAACACGTCAAATTGCTGAGAAATATGAAGTGGGTGACAGTGTATTACAAGAGAGTCGATTGTCCAGAGTGGAAAGGACCAGAAGTTGTAGTCGGTCAAGACGGTGCAGTAATGTTAGTCAGACATGGAGGAACCTGTATTAGAGTAAATCACCTGAGATTTAGAAAAGTGAATAAAGAGAATGAGGGTCAGTGTGTCATGGAGGTTTCAGAAAGCAGCACAAACATTCTGCAAAAACAAATGACAGGATCTGCTGACAACATGGAGGGCACAGAAACTGTAACTGGGGCGCAGTAGAGTTTAAGGCAAAGTTAGCACACCGTAACACCCGCTGAGGTACAGATGAAAGCAGCACAACACATAAATGACAATGTAGATTCATTTAGTGATCCAGACCCGATAACTGATGTTCGATTAAAAACAGGACAAGTTCTTAAATACAGAGATACAGTTGGTGGAGTTCTGCACACAGCAAAAGTCCTAGGACGAGCAGGCAAAGCAACCGGTAAAAACAAAAACTGGTATCTTATTTTTGGAACCCAGTGATGTGGCAGGCAGCATGGATTCAGCTGACATGACTAATTTGGAGAGCCTGCAAATAGAACCTGCTGTAACTGATGTCAATGCCACAGACAGTAAGGATGTATGGGTAACAAAATATCTATCATTTGACCTTGCTCAACAAGAAGAGATGAAGAATTGGAAATATAACAATGTTTGAGGAGGTTAGGGATGAAGGACAAAAATGCATCTTAACTAGATGGGTGGGGACCCTCAAGGAAACACAAACTGGTCCAGTTCAAAAAGCACGGTTAGTGGCGAGAGGTTTTGAGGAGTTAGAGATGTCAGAGCTTCAAAAGGATTCACCCACATGTGCTTCAGAGTCACTTTGGTTACTTTTGGCTGTTATTTGTCAAAGACAGTGGACACTTCATTCTATGGACATCAAATCTGCCTTACTACAAAGAATAGAACTGCCATGTGACTTTTACATCAAGCCTCCTCCTGAAGCTGCCTGTGAAGGGACATTATGGAAGCTCAAAAAGTGTGTGTATGGTCTAGCAGATGCCTCATTATACTGGTACAATGGAGTAAAGGAAATAGTAATGAGAACAAAAGGAAAAATCGATAAGTTGACCCAGCTGTTTTTTATTGGGTAGACAAAGACTGCACTATAACTGGGGTATTCACCCGTCATGTGGATGACTTCATATGGAGGGGTTAACAACTTTGCCACAACAGTAATAAATCATTTGAGATCCATTTTCCAAGTTTGACGTGAAGGGCACAATACCTTTTATGTGGGAATAGATTTTGTGACTGTTGACAAAACTGTACAAATACACAAAGAAAACTACATCCAACACATACAACCCATACAAAGCAATGCAACAAGATTCACCCTTCACTGAGGAGGAAAAGGACCGTCTCAGGTCCAAGATCGTTCAAATTCTGTAGGTTGCAAGACAGCGCAGGCCAGATGTTATGTTTGATGCTAGCAACTTGCCATCAAACTTCGAAACTGTGACTGTGCACATGGTCCATGAAGCAATCATTTTAAGTGCACTGTCTCTGCCCAAAGGTTGGAAGTTCAGAACAAACTTTTTGAATTTAAGTTTACACGGTATTTTGTTTATGTTCAGTGATGCCTCATGTGAAAATATCTCAGATCGAGGCACTGAAGGGGGCATTTGATTGTTTTAATGGGAGAAAATGGGAAGTTCTCATCCCGATCTTGGCCGTCTAAGAAAATTAAAAGAATTGTGCAGAGCACACTTGCCAGAAAACTAGCATTATCAATTCTATCCGACATTGCCAACGTTTCACAAGCAACACTGGTCTCTGAACTAACTTGACAATACTGAACATACTTCACCAGTAATCGGTTTTCAAACAAAGAAGATTGAGCGTGTGCTATGGTATAGTACAAAAGAACAACTTGCAGACTGCCTCACCAAAAAGGGGCATCAGCTTATAATTTACTTAAGGCACTGAGTGTAGGGCAATGGAACCTTGATTAAAATTGTTCTGGATTTTCTACAGACATTCAAACAGTTATTTTTACATATACATTTAGGTAGTATGGTGTTAAAAAATAAAGTAGCAAAGGAGTTTGACAATTTCATATCCGAAAAGTCAACCTTAATGTTTTTATACTTGTTCATTGGTTTACTAACTTAAGCTGATTAAGTTAAAGAAAATGTTTTAATACCTCTACGAGAGAAGCTTTTAATGTGAAACTGTTGATGGTTTGTTTGAATCCTGGACAGCGTGGGGAAGGACAGACACAAGTGAGCGGGCACAACTAAAGTTGTGGATTAACTTTTGCTGTTGTTTTTAATGCGTAACAGCCAAGACCAAAGAGCTGTCGAAGGACACAAGTAAGGAAATTGTAAACTTGTCAAATTGTAGGCTGAGAACAGTGAATCTACAATAGGCAAGCAGGTTGGTGTGTATAAATCAACTATGGGAGCAATTGTAAGAAAATGGAAGACATCCAAGACCATTGATAATCTCCCATGATCTGGGGCCCCATGCAAGATCTCATCCTATGGGGTCAAAATGATCATGAGAACGGTGAGCAAATATCACAGAACTACACAGAGGGACCTGATGAATGACCTGCAGAGAGCTGGGATCAAAGTAACAAAGGCTACCATCAGTAAACCTACGCCAAGAGGTACTCAAATCCTGCAGTGCCGGGTGTCCCCCCCTGCTTACGCCAGTTCATGTTCAGGCCCGTCTGAAGTTTGCCAGAGAGCACATGGATGATCCAGAAGAGGATTGGGAGAATATCATGTGGTCATATTAAACCAAAATAGAACTTTTTCGTAAAAACTCAACTTGTCATGTTTGGAGGAAGAAGAATGCTGAGTTGCTCCATACCTACTGTGAAGCATGGGGGATTAAACATCATGCTTTGGGGCTGTTTTTCTGCAAATGGGAAAGGACAACTGATCCATGTTAAGGAAAGAATGAACAGGGCCATGTATCGTGAGATTTTAAGCCAAAACCTCCTTCAATCAGTGACAGCATTGAAGCTGGAACGTGGCTGGGTCTTCCAGCATGAACATGATCCCAATCACACCGCTCAAGCAATGAAGGAGTGGCCTAGCAAGTCTCCAGAACTCAATGACAGAAAATTTGTGGAGGGAGTTGAAAGTCCATGTTGCCCAGCACCAGCCCCTAAACTGCTCCTCATTTTGTCTCTCATAGAAAGATGAGAGAGGTCTGTAATTTTTATCATATGTGCACTTCATGTAGGAGAACTTGCACAATGTAACAAATACTTTTTTGCCCCACTGTGTACATGACTCAAAGGTTTAGCCCAGTATTCATAAATTCTTATTCCACTCTTGTTGTCTCCAGTTACTTCAATCTCCAATTTAAATGTGCAAAGGTTTCTCACCTTTCTTGCTGCGCTGCAGAATGTCATTGGCCTCTTTGAGTGTGACTCCAGCTGGTGCAATAACCAAATCTTTTCTAGGAGTCATAGCCTGCAGGACACACAAGGTAATATGTCTCTTCTCATAGGAACCACCATAACATTTGAATTGATATCTTTAAATGTTCATTTTTAAAGTGGAATCTGTGTATGGCATGCCAGTGTGTGCTCTCTCTTGACCTGCACTCCCTTTTTCTAAGTTTCCTATCTTTATGTGTGAGCCCATCAGAATAACACATGCAAGCTTAAGCCATGAAATTTCCTCAACAGTGTTTCACAGATGAGATTGTATGTTTGGGATCATGAGAAGATATTTTATTTTTCAAAACTTTAGCCTTTCCATATTGTGTCATCATTAAAAAAAAAATAATATTAATAAAAAATAAAAAAAAACTTTGTCTCTTATCTGTGGTGTGAATCTTCTGGTGAAGCCTTTGTGGTTTTGTTAATGAAGTATTCTGTGAACAGTATATTTTGATAGCTTCACTACTGCCCTCTGGAGGTTGTTTTATGCTCTTTTTTTACATCACACAATGTTTGTCTTGTAATCTTTCTCCTTCAGGAGATTCTAGATGGTTTCATCGGCTATGGCCAATATTTGTGCAATGGCTCTGTGATCTGTCATCTTCTCTTCTCTTCTCTTCTCTTCTGTCAGCTTAACAATAGCTTGTTTTATTTTACCCATGGACAGCTCTCTGCTTTTCATGTTTGAAAACTCCACTAACTATAAACGTTCAGCGCTGAATGCCAAAACTACACTGCGATTTGGGGTTTGATTTTTTTCAGACAGCAAATAGGCAATGTAAAAGGACACACCTGGACAACAAACATGACGGACAGTCACATGTTCAAAAACTTTTGCTCACAAGTAAAATGGGTGGGTTCAGATTAAAGATTAAAAATACCTGGAAATAAAAGCTGAAATGATCTTTTTATCTCATCACATTTTTTAATGTCAGACCCAAATGTTTTTAGTTTACAGCAAAAATACATGGATCAGCCTCACTATTCTAATACTTATGGAGAAGAGTGTATGTATAAAATTGTGCATACCTGCTCCAGAGGTTTGCTGTGATCTTTTTCTGACAGGAAGTCAATGTCTCGGGATGTGACTATGCCAACCAGCTTGCTTCCCATTTTACCAGTCTCAGTAACTGGTATTCCAGAGAAACCATGGCGTACCTTTGCTTCAAACACATCGCCGACTGTGTGTTGCGGACTCATGACCACTGGATCGGTAATAAAGCCCTGCTCAAATCTCTACACAAAACCAAACACATTTTCACAAGTCCAATGCATTCTTAGTGTTCACATGTAAGATTATATTAATACACATATGAAGCATATAATACTGTAGACACTTATTTGCTAAAAAGAGAATTTAACATGTTTACATTATGTATTGCATTTATTTTTTAGAAAATTCCTATTATGTGCTTAAAATGTTGACAAGTCTTACTGCAGTCATAATTGTGCAATCACAATTTAAGGATTGTCACAGAAGAGCAGTCTCTCAATACTGAAACCTTACCTTTACTTTGCGAACCTCATTAGCTTGAAACTCGGGAGTGCAGTTATGGTGAATAATGCCAATCCCACCCATAAGCTTGAAAACAAAATGACATTATTTATAATAGCTAATTTATTAATATTAATTGAACTGGTTAAATCAGATAAACTGAAACTTACAGCCATGGCAATAGCCATTGAGGACTCTGTAACTGTGTCCATTGGTGAGGAGATGAGAGGTGTCTTTAGTGTAATTTTTCTGGTCAGGGCTGAGGTCAAGTCCTGTAAACACAATGCATCAAATAAATTGAGACATTATTAACCGTTTTAAAAGTTTTATGACATTTAAAAAAGAGAGTTTAGATATGATGCTTGGGTGATGCAGCTATCTAATGTGCTTGTCCCACCACTAGCCTTTACTGGCTTAGTCTGTTGGGAGGGATTCCCCATTACTGCTGAATGTGTGGCCGATCTGCAGAAAAATCTAAAAACATCTCCGTTTGAACCAATCTCTGACTCAAAAGTAGTATTTGGAGCACATGCACACACTTCAAAACGGACCTGAAGTGTTAGGTACAGCCGGTAATAGTCCGCAAAACTTAAGAAATTATGCACCAAGATGGGTAGAAAAGAGGACATAAATGCATTAATAGCACTTGGTGGTTTAGTTACCACAGGAGAGCAGAACTATATCAAATGTCATTAAAAAGTTCAGACACTCACTCAACTGTTACAAGATTCTGCTACTTTTATTCTAGCAACACACTTTTCTAGAACATTTGGCTAATACTGGTGTCATACAATGCTTTAAGGTTTTAATGCCAAATAGTTTCATCTGACATATCTCCACCAATAATTTAGCAATAGTTAAAATTGTTACATCATCTAAAATGTATCCGACACTTTATTGTTAAAGCAAATTGGCTATGGGCAGTTTATTCCATAATTTATTCATTTATTATTATCCACATGTGCAACAAAGTAGCCAGCTATCAAATATTTTCACATCCTTTTAATGCAGCTTTTTACTGAAAATATAAGATTAAAAATGTTATGTTTAGTACATATAGTGGGTTAAATTGTTACACATCACCAATCTTCTAAAGAAATACATGTCTAATGATGCTATTGACATTAAATTCTCACCAGAGGTCAGTAACAGCCCATACAAGCCCCACATGCAAAGAAATCAAACCATGGATGTCTATAAATTCAGTGTGTAATAATGAGAATTAACACAGGGAAGAAGTATTGAACGTGCTTACTTATATGTATTAAATATTTCGTAACAAAGCCTTTGTTAGGGATGACAGCTTCAAGATACCTCCTGTGTGTAGAAACTATTTGCATGCATTGTTCAGGTGTGAGTTTGGCTCATTCCTTCACACAAATGGTCTTCAAATCCTGAAGGTTCTGTGGACTCCTATAAGCTGCGCTTTAGTTCCTTCCATAAATTTTTAATTGGATTCAGGTCAGCTGATACTAGCAGCTTTATTTTATTTCCTTGGCTGTGTTTTGAATAATTGTCTTGCCGAAATGTCCACCCTGGTTTCATCTTTATTACCCTGGTAGATGGCCGCAGATTTCTAATAAGAACATCTCAGTACATTCGTCCATTCATTCAATTAAATCAAGAATTCCTGTGC
>JAYDZG010000001.1:25568168-25579920 GCA_034509265.1 Microcambeva bendego | reverse complement strand
TGATGAGTTTTAATTTTTGTTTGTAGTTGACTAGCTAAGATTTTTTTTTATCTCTATTCATGTGTCACAACAGGGTGGTGACTACTTTATGTCCCACGAACACTAAAGCAACATATTAAAAGAAAGTAAACGTTTGTGTGCACAGCCTCTTGTGCATGTATTTTCTTTCTTGGCTTTATGTATCAAGATAAATGCTTTTTAGTATTGTTTATGATTTGTGGAGGCATTACCATAAAAGGAAAGGTCTAGGATTGTAATCCTAAGTGGAATTTTCTCAATGTTTCTATGTCACACTGAAATGTTAAGACTGAACAAATGGAGTCTGCACTAGTTTTTATGCTTGATTTCCTGCACATTTTAAGAACATCCAGTATTAATGATAAATTCTCACTGTGCATTTATTTCCTATTTTTATTTAAAAGTGACATGAAGTCATTTACTTGTGTCTGATTTCTCATGAACTGAATAAAAGTAATCAGTAAGGATTTTCTATGTATTATAAACAGACTTAGTTTAACTTAAACATAAGTTAATTCCAAAAATAGTAAATAGGAATGCATTTAGCCGAAATGTGCTGCTCTCCCTTGATCACATGTAAAACACCATGATTGAACTGCATGATATTAGTAGGATTTTAATATGTTGTACGGTATGGTGGTCCAGTTTGGACCAATGTTTTCTAAATGTATATGCACACAAAACACAATGTATGTTTTTTTTTAATATTTCAAATGACAGCAAAAGAATTTCTCATTAAAATATTAATAAATACAATAAGTAGTTGTTTCATTTATGTTCTCTTTCTTAAATAGATTGCTATGTATATATGAATACAAATTTAACTGTATACTTTGCCATAAACAAGATCAAGGTAAACGAAATTTTATTTATCATTGTATATTCTACATGAAAATCTCAGGAATTAAGGACAATGTCGTTGTATATTTTTATTAAAGCGTTGTTGGGACACACAGCTCATCAGGCATGGTTATCAGCTGGTCATATATTTTTGTCTAGACATGTTCATATAGGAATCTACAATGGATTGAAAAGTTATGGGACAATCTCCATTCGGTTTAGTTGTGCACGTACCCTCAATCAACCAGCAGAGGTCGTAATTGCAACTGTTGGGTGAATCCCTCTCGGCCAATTTAACCACACGGGCAAGGCGATCGAGTAGCACTGGTTTGGTGTCACAGTGCATTTAAATAAATTCTTTTTTAGTAATCACTTTGTGTAAAATATAACATTTGTGAAATGTTAATATAAATAAAAATCGCCGAAGTGTTTCAAAGTAACGAAAAAATAGTGAGACGGGTAACTTACCATAAAACTGTGACTCCTGCTTTCTAAAAATAGATTTTAGTTCGTAGAGTTTGTGCTTTTGAGACAGATCTAATTAACCGTAAAACATAAAATGGTTCAAAACTTTATTTTACAGTACAAATGTTATCTCATTTTATCACGTCTGTAGAATGTCTATAGCACGTAAATTGCGATAGTATGTATGTAAAGAATTCCTAAAACATATAAGAAACAAATTTCATTTTAAAATGTTTCCTTTTAATTAATTATTTTATTCATTTTTAAATTATTATTTAAATATATTATACTTCTATAATTATTTCAATAGTTTTAAACGGCGTACGGAACACACCGACCTTTGGTAGTTCACTCTGTCGGCTTACTAGAGTTCCTGTGCTGTGTTCCTACCCGACGGATTTTTTTGGGTACACAGCTTTGCAGTGCGGCTGGTTGAGATGGCGCTCAGTGTTTGAGCAGCATAAGGCCCACGGTATCGTTTCAATTGATAAGAGCTTGTTTCGGGATAATCGGAGAAAAGAATGGACGGCGAGAAACCTTCGCTGGCGGTGGTGTATCAGGCTGTGCAGGCGCTTTATCACGATCCCAATCCCGGCGGGAAGGAGCGAGCGTCGGTGTGGCTGGGAGAGCTGCAACGATCGGTAAAGCTGTGATTCAGGGGGAACATTGAGGGGAGGGAATGCTAACTGGGGCCTGAACAGCGATATAGACTCTATCCTAAATCTTTCAACATGTCTTACTTTTCTGATTTACATAGAATAACGACTTATTCACATCATGACGTGAACTGTGTGTTTGTTGGGGAAGTCACTGGTGATTCGGAAGTCATTTGACTACAAAGAGTGTGAGACATGGCTGAAGCTATGGAGCTGAAGCCAGACTGTATTAATAGACTCTGGTTCAATTGTTACTTTTACATACGGGCCTTTTTAAAAACTTTTACATTGGCGTGGTGACTTTCGTCCAGAGCAATTTAATTCGCGCTGGCCACCATAAACACTAGGAGCGGCTAACATGTGCTAATGAGCACGGTAGCATTGACAGCTAACGAGCTAGTTTGCCACTAGTTGAACTGTGTTCCTTCCTCTCACAGTTTAGCAATGCTGTTAAATAAAGTACAAAATTCAGTGCCATGTTTCACTTTTACATCGTGCTTATAGTGTTCCGTAGACTTTTGTACGGAGTGCACATTTTTATGCAAAGACACACTAGCTGGACCAATGGTCTCTACCGCTGAGGGAGGGTCCTCGCTACATTTCAAAACCTGATTGGTTTAATTTCGTCCAAAATAAAACCCCTTATTCTCGTTCACTCGTAATTGTGAATAGAGCCCATTACGCGCAGTATAAATAGTGCGTTTTATTTAGACGCAATTGGTAAATTGTACAATGCTATTTGCTCCGTTTCGACATGGCAGCGTAACTCAGCGTCCCTGCTACCATTTTTAGATGCCCATAGACATTTAGTACGTTCTCATTTTACACACAATGAAAGACCGTCTACTAGGATACAATATTTATCATTTTTAACCGCCGACCACGATGTTTACTCGAAAGTGGACACAATGTAGCATCTCTTGAATTACATGCTTGGTAACTTATTTAAACAAACAAACAAACAGCATATTAAACCATACAGATATGAATACATAAATCCCATGTATTTTTCTTACATGAAGCAGTTTCTCTCAGTCTGCTTTCTCTTAAGCACAGTTAAACTAAAAGTATATCATCAAATTTGTCCAGTCGAAAGATTAAAATTCTCTAAAATAGAAAGATCACATGCAAACAATGACATTTTCAGCATTTAGCAGACACTTTTATCCAAAACTACGTACATTACAGTTTACAGTTGGGGGTTAAGGGCCCAATTCTTCTTTCCCATTCAAAGAAGAGTTAATGCTGGACTCTGGCAAATGATGCTTATGACATTAATATAAATTTCTCCTTCTGGTGCATTACCTGAGGGATTTCTGTAATGTTTAGTCATCAAAATAATTTCATTGTTTGTCTTTTGACTTTAATATTGTCTCCCGTGTAAACATGTTTCACAGTGATGACAAACGGTTCTTTGCAGATGTACGCATGGGAGATCTCAGACCAGCTCCTGCAGCTGAAGCAGGATGTGGAGTCTTGTTATTTTGCAGCACAAACTATGAAGATGAAGATTCAAACATCTTTCTATGAGCTTCCCCAGGAGACACACCTTTCCTTACGCGACTCACTGCTCTCCCATATTCTAAACCTCAAAGACCTCTCACCTGTTATTGTCACACAGGTAAAACATTCTTTGAAAATCATGATGTCGGTGAGGGGCTTGGAGGTGCTGTTGGTACCCCTAGGATAGCCATAGCACCTCCACAGCACCCTCAGGAAAGTTCTTTGATTTATTTCTATACCTAGGTCGTAATATAACTTTGTGAAATTATTTATTCAGAGTTTACGTGGGCTGGGGTGTGAACCATACATCAGTATCTCATGAGCTCAAATGCACCTTGTGTTCAACACAAACTGGCATTGTAACTGTTCTGGAGCGGATAGTGCATATGTGTGCGTGTCGGGGGTTGCAGTAGAAATAAAACTGCACTGACCAGCACATTAATAGGAAACCTTTAATTATAGAGCAACCTCACTGAGAAGTCAAGCTCCCCAATAGCACCAGCAAAAGATAAGCGATGTTTGCCATAAAACAAACTAATTGAACGAATGAAATGCTTGTTAGTCTTATTATTTTCTTTCTTTCGGCTGCTTTTTTTATTCGGCTCCACATACATGACTTAGTTTTCCAACAGATTTATCCGGTCAGCGCTGAGAGCTCACTGACATTTTCATCTACCAAGACTGTTCGGTTACTCAGCAGTAGTTAGCTTGCATATTTAATGGTGTATCAATTTAATTTAATTTTATTATTTTGGTAAACAATATCAGAAATATTTGTGATACGAGGCTGTGCTGAATTTTGAGTTAATGTTTTCTTTTCCCCAGCTGGCTCTGGCGATAGCTGATCTCGCCCTACAGATGGCCTCATGGAAGGGCTGCGTTCACACACTTATAGAAAAGTAAGAGCCCTCTTAGTGATGTCTTTTTAACCAGTTACGAAAATGATATAGAACTTCCCAAAATGTCAGTGGTTCTGCTTGACTAGTTCTACCCATGCAGTGCTGTAGTCATCTGGCACTTTGTCAGATAATAACTGGGTTTAATTTCTGGTGTAAGTTTTAGCATAGGTGGTTGATTGAAAAAAACTAAAGCATTAAGAATGACTGACTGGTTTTAGGAAGCTTGTGTTAGCTTCCCAAATTCCCAATTTGATTGCTGTAGTGTGGCCTGTGTACCTGAAAGTAAATAGAAAAAGG
Organism: Microcambeva bendego; assembly: GCA_034509265.1. NCBI lineage: Eukaryota > Metazoa > Chordata > Actinopteri > Siluriformes > Trichomycteridae > Microcambeva > Microcambeva bendego. The sequence goes on along the minus strand of JAYDZG010000001.1, from coordinate 25,575,242 downwards.
AGACAACGAATGACTAAATTTTAATCAACGATTGTTTGCCTTAATGGTTTTTAAAAATAACACTAAACATACAGATTTTCAGGAGTAAGGTATTATCAGTTATATGTTTTTAAGAAATCGCACTAAAGAGTGATGTGAATTTTTGCTGTTCTGACTCCTAATTTGCTCCTGTTTCTAATAGCCCAATCGTAGCCCCTGATTTCTCTTAACCCCTCTCTTCAGGTACAACAATGATGTGACATCTATGCCTTTCCTGATTGAGATTCTCACTGTGCTGCCGGAGGAAGTTCACAGTCGTAATCTGAGGATTGGTGCCAACCGGAGGACAGAGATCATAGAAGATCTTGCTTATTACTCCACTACAGTAGTCACTCTGCTCGTAAGCCTTCCTGTTACACATTAAGGCAAAACGTGTCTCTGCGTTAAAACAAAATCAGTTGATGGACCAGGAACATAGAGACTTGCCATAGCTTGTGAATTGCTATAGTGTAGTGTAGTAGAAATAAAATAATGCAGTGAACGGGGGCTTTTATGGGGCTCCTGTGAATTTGAAGATGTTGTATGGGGCGGCACAGTGTTTTGGTGGGTAGAACTGTTCCCTCACAGCAAAATGTCCAAAGTTCAAGGCATTTAATTTTAATTTAACACATGCCTTATAATGTTTGTCTACACCTAAAATGTAACTAAAGATCAGTTTGTAAATGAAAAGGTAAATACTGTATGTATGCAAATAAATATGCATACACTTTTCATTTTCCCACCAAGCTGCCAAGGTCTAATAATGTAGTGTTTATAAGAAGAACTTATTAATACAGCGTTGAAATTGTAAAACAACTATCCAAAAATGCATGACTATCAACAAAGCAAATAAGCTAATGCAACATTGTAGCTACAATTTTAACTAAATCAAAGTAGACTATGTATAAGTAACTGTAATGTTTCCTAGAGTGTCACTTAAATGATTTATAACACAAGCAGGTTTTCTCCATGTAAGTGTTTTTCTTTTCTATAACCAGGTGACATGTGTTGAGAAGTCTGGAAGTGATGAGAAGATGCTGATCAAGGTGTTCCGGTGTCTGAGTAGTTGGTTTAACTTGGGTGTGCTTGATAGCAACTTCATGGCGAATAATCAGCTGCTAATGGTGCTCTTTCAAGTGTTGGTGAGTCCTGAATACCCTGTGGTTTCCTTCTGGTTTCCTTCTGTCTTTTTTCAGTCCCCATGTTCGCTCTAGCAGTGTTTGCCCATCATAGCAAATATTTGTTATTTCTTTATATTTAACCAGTGACCTCTTCTGCAGTCTAACCATGAACTGTTAAGAGGTTGTAATTCTGTTTATTCCCTTGCACATTTGCATACTTATGCAAACGGGCAGTCATGTCACTGTGGTGCAGAACTTCTAATCAGAAGCACACAAATAAAGAACTTCGGTTAACTTTCTCATCAAAAATTGTATACCTCAAACTGTGGAGTATTGAAGCTCACAAGATCAAATCTCAGCAGTGCTACCAGCCTGGCTGGGCATCATTCTACATTCTAAACATCTACTAAAGCTTTTGGGTTGTATTTGCATAAAACAGTACGAAGAAGCAAATTAACTTTAAATTACTTTAATTTTGCCTGTTCAAATTAATATATTTGTCAGTATAAACAAATTGTAGTGTTAATTAACGTCTTTGTGATTTAATGGTTAACCGGTTTATCACCAGCATCCCTAATCCAAACCAGAGAGATTAGTATGATAATAAAGAAAAGAGTGGAACTACTCGATTGTCAGGGTATTCGGTAGGGGATTCTGTAGAGACCTTTAACTTTCTAATGTAAGCAAAACCTCACCAGTCTGGAACATTCCAACCATCGTACTTCACTATACAGTGATTCCAGTATTGCCACAGTTTGGTGCTGAGACGGCGCCTCTTGCTTTGAGGAACTGTTTGACTTTTGACACATTAACCTAATTCTGATGCCTGATTTCTCCCTGCCACCATGCTTGGTGTTCTGCACCACCAAATTTCTAAAAATGTTCCGTTTAAACATTCTTTTGGATGTTCAGGTGGTGCAGTGGTAAAACACATGCTGAACACCAGAGCTGGGATCTCAAACACATCATATCAAAATAGTCTCAGCTCTGCCTGCCAGCTTGACATAATCGGCCAATTGAAGCTAATTAAAAGTCGGGAGAAACATGGTAGACTATGCAAAAATTGTTCTCTTCAGTGGTGCCAAATATTAAGAAATTATTAAATTTTTCAGTCTTTACTCCCTTCACACACAGTGACCACAAGTCTGTTTTGTTTTGTGGGGAAGCTATTTGCAGAAGTTTGAGATCCTGCAATATTTTTCTCTCTCATTGTAACACTGCATGTCTTCTGGTATGCACAGTGTCTGTAGAATCATTTTGATCAATAAGAATAACATTTATCCTTGCTCTACAGTTGGTAACTCCCCAAGTGTCCCAACATTTAATGCTAGCCTAAATTAATACACTAAGGCAAAACATGAAAATACTTTTTACACTTATTTGAAAAATCCCGGCTTACTATTTTATTTTATTTTCATACACAGTCCATTTTTGCCATGAACACTTAGGGCAGCACAGTAACTCAGTGGGCAACACTGTCGCTTCATAGCAAGAAGGTCCCGGGTTCGATTTTCAGATGAAGCAGTCTTGAGTCTTTCTGTGTTGAGTTTGCATGTTCTTTTGTGAGCTCATGTTGTTTTGTATAATTTCTGCCAGCAAAGGGATGAGACCTCCACTAACCTCCACGAAGCTGCATCTGACTGTGTGTGCTCTGCACTCTATGCCATCGAGAATGTAGACACACACGTGGCTCTTGCCCTGCAGCTCTTCCAAGGGGTGCTGACACTAGAAACAGCCTACCATATGGCTGTGGCTCGGGAGGATCTTGACAAGTAAAGTTACATACATATACCCCATTGCTTTAATTTACAGATGTGTGCTTTTTAAAATGTGTATTAAATGTCATTTTAATTCGATTCTTACGAACATTTGCAGGGTGCTAAATTACTGCCGAATTTTTACCGAGTTGTGTGAGACATTTATGGAAATCACAGTAAGGACCCCTGGACAAGGTATGGGGAACTTGCGCATCCTGGAGCTGTTGCTTATTTGTGCTGGGCATCCTCAGTATGAGGTAGGTATTGCAACCACCATGCAGACGTTACTTATTCTGTGTGCTGCATTTGACCTAAATAATGTTAAGCTCTTTTTTTTTTTTTTTAAACAAATAAATGTTTTTGCAACGCGGTTAAGAATAAAATAAAAAATCCTTCTCTTATCTACATAGTCACTTTACTTTGTGTTGCATTTGCACATAAGTGCTTAGCACATAAATTGTCTTCCCCTTAAAGCTTCTTTTTTCTGTCTTAGTCAGATTTTAAGTCCCTGGCTAAATAGTATGAGGAATGGTAATAAATAAAAAAGCAGTAAGCTGTACATTCTGTTTCATTTGCAAGCATCAAAAATCTATTAAAATATCTTACAGATTATCATTTTAAATCTGAACGCTGCTACGTATTTAGTAGTTAGATTCAGGAACATATGTTGAAGAAATCTAAAACTAAGGCACTTGGCGTATTAGTTTGCAAATGTTCGACTTCCTGTCTGTGCCTTTCATTGTCATAGTTGCACAGCATAACGTTTCCCAAAAAGGTCTGAACTGGAGGCAGCAGCAAACATGGTCATTGTACATTTGACTTGATTTGTTATAATTATTAAGACATTAAGTATATTCCTGTAAGGTAAGCTTCGTCAAATAGACGAGACTCGTGGTTACTAACTAGTAATCAAAATGTCGCTGGTTCAAGCTCCACTATTGTCAGGTTGCCACTTTTGGGTCCTTAAATTCCTTTAAACTTCAATTTCCTTGATAATTCATGCTTATTCGGTTTTGAAGTGTTACTAAATGCAAACAATGTAAAATCTCACAAAATTATTCTGATTTGTGATGCAGTCATTTCTTTGAAATTAGATTATTTAGAAAGAAATCCTTACATCCCAAATTACTTATGTGACCGTACATTTAGAACCTGAACTGTTCAATTACTTACTAATACGTGTCTTGCCTGATTTTACTGGACTGCATTACAATGTAATGTATAATTGGACACATGTTTTGAGACATTACTAACCTCTAATTATTGTGAAATTGAAATAGTTTTGTTTGTGTCTTGTTTAAAAATTAGGTGGTAGAAATTTCATTTAACTTCTGGTATCGACTGGGGGAACATCTCTACAAGACGAATGATGTGGCACTGAACAACGTCTTCCGACCCTACATCCAGAGGCTGCTGCACTGTTTGGCACGTCACTGCCAGCTGGACCCTGACCACGTAAGCACACTTGTTTTACACCATAACCTGTCGGTCCACCATCTACTTTGTCTGTCCAAATATTCTTAAAAGGCTTTTTGCCTTCATTAATTATGAATCCATGAACTTTGGTTTGGTTTAGTCTTTTTTCACATTCGCCTAAAGGTGCAGTCCGTAAGTTTTGCATGTAGAGAATCACTTTTTCTTTTTAAGTGTGAGATGTGCTACATCTTCTGTTGGAGATCTGATGAATAGTCAAGAGGTCAAGCCAGTGTTGGTAGATTTTGCTTGACATTGGTGGGGGATAACATGCTGTGGTGGGTGAAATGCTAAACATCTGCACAGCCTGCATTGTTTCGGGTTGGTTTTCATGCTTTTTGGCGGATTTTGAAATGCTTTTTGGTAGGGGACCACTGTTTCAATCTGGCAACCCAGGAGTAAGTGCTCAGTCAGAAAAACGTTGTGATGGAAATGTCTCCAGATGATGTAATATTTACTATTTTCATTATAAGTAAGATAATCACTGTATTAGGTTTTAAACCAAGGCTTTGTTTGAGGTGCAGAGATGTCGAAATAAACTGTCGCATTTACAGAGCAACAGATGCAAATCGCTGTTCGAGTAAACAGATGGTGAGTCAGACAATAGCTAATTAGATTGGTTGTTGGTATCAACAAAGGTCTTATTGGCTAAATAAATGTATGTACTGCAACTGGATAGCCATTCAAGCCATATGACCATTTCTGTAGCTATGGGTCTATTCTACTGCCTACTTTACAAATGACGAAATCCACAGCAATGAAACCCTGGCTGCATTTTCACCTTTGTAGCTCGAACCAAAACGTTCTTAGTCAGAGGCAAAAACCCAGCGCTATTATGTATATGTACAATATGCTGTGCAGGTAATATACGCTGGTACACCTGTGACAACCTGAAATGAACCCAAAAAATGAACGTCTTACCTGTCCAGTAGGATGAGCCAACTTTGACTTGGCTTTTGTAAGTTGGAACGAGCTTGACCTAAAAGGCTTCAAAAGTGATGCAATGTTAACACTTTGATCAAGGACTGTCACCCTTTCATTTAGCTTGCAAGATCTCTTCACTCCTTTATTAGCATTTTTTTCTCTGACATTGAGCGACTGAGTAGATGAGTACATGTCTATTTGTACAGCGGTCCCATATTCAGCATCTGAATACACCGTGTGTGCTCAGAACTTATATCATTGATTAGAACATTTTGTATCTTCCCCATTTAGGAATAATACATCTTTTAAAGTAAATAATTTTACAGACTGCATGATGTTCACAAGCAGGGTTCACAAGGGTTTTCTGAAGCAATTTAATATTTGTTGAATTTGATTGATTTTTGCCATTGTAGATGGCAAAGCATGCTCAGTAACCTATTTATGCCTGAATTTATTTACAATTATATACCAGTGAATGCAAAGAGTTCTTAGGTACGTATTACAGAAGCACAAACCAGCTTTGAGAACACACATAAACACTAGTGAACACTAGGGGACGGTGAGCACACGTGCACCCGGGGAGCAGTTAGAGGTTGGGTGCCTTGCTCAAGGACTTCATTCATGACCTAACGGCTCTGGGAATCGAACCCGGCAACCTTCTGATTACAAGCCCAGTTCTCTAACCACAGCTGCCTCAAGAAATGGACTTACTAGAAATTTGACTAAGGGGCGGGTTCGACCAGTCAGTCAGTGTCAGTCTGTATTGTCATTTCAGATACACACGAGTACGTTTTAAACTAAACAACGTTCATCTAGGACCACAGAGCGACATGGAACAAAAAGTTCAAGATAAAACAATACACAGGGCAGCAATAAATATTAAAAGGCCTAAAAAAAATACAAATAGACATTTCTAATCTAGACTAGAGACGAGTGTTGGTCAGTACACGGTACTGAGTAAATGGTTCATGAGGTAGAAATAAATTCGGATATACAGTTAGCAGTGTATAGTTTTTATAGCAGTGGAGAAATAAACAGATTAAGATACAAAAATGCAAAAACTTGTGCATGTTGAAATAAATGTGCAAAGATGCCGGTAATAATAAAGCCACTGTAATTCAGTCGTGGAGATATTACCAGAAATGTGTGCATTGTGCAAAGTACAGTCACAGAAGTACAATTTCATATTTAATCCCCTTCTTTTGGAGCAGTTTAAGACAGTCAATTCCATCAGCATTTTGATACCTCATGTGACACCTTTTAAACAAGGGTTATGCTGTTCTAACAAGTCCTAGCTCAGATCTCACCCCTTCATAACTGTCATTTGCTTTGTCGTAATTACAGGAAGGAATCCCAGAAGACACAGATGACTTTGGAGAGTTCAGACTGAGAGTGTCCGATCTCGTCAAGGACGTTATATTTCTTGTGGGGTCTATGGAGTGTTTCTCTCAGGTAGTTGCATCTCATAGTAAAGATAAGCTTGGCTTCCTCATTTTTAACTAATTCGTCCTGCTTTTAGGTTTTTATGTTTGTATAAATGCTTTTGTGAAGGGTCACTGGATGCCCTTCCAAATAACTCTCCTATGTATCCAGGCAAAGTGGAAAGACTTATTGTGTATAGCAGGATGAATTAAGACAAAACATTAAAACTTGTGAGACCTAATGGGGTTTTTTTTCATGGTGATAGTTAAGAGCATGACTAAATTGGTGTAAGACTCTCAATATACTGTAGTAAAGTTGGCTGAAATAGTAATGAGCCATAAATACAGAAATGTATTGAA
>JAYDZG010000001.1:25507377-25532228 GCA_034509265.1 Microcambeva bendego | reverse complement strand
ATCAACAATAAATTAAAATTAATTAAAAGAATTTATCAAACAGTTGCTCAGTACAAACTGTTGGAAGTTTCTCTGAATGACAGGCTGAACTAGGAAGCAGTGCGCTTGTTTGCAATTTTGTTAGAATTTATTTTGTAATGGATTATTTATTATTTAATTATTTGGTTAATACTAGAACTTAATGCACACTTTACATATGGTCAGGTGTACATTTTGTTCATACCTACAAACGTTTTATTTAAAACTTTAATGAATGCCGGCATTTATGGAAAAAGCGCTTTACGAAGAATTTACACACAAATTTGCTCTGTTCACGTTTCATGAATGAGGTCCAATGAGTTTTAAAAATCAGTAAAGCAAAAATACAAAACAACAAAGTATGTTAATTTTCGTTCTTAATATGGTTTGATTTTTTTAAGTTAACGTTTACACCAACATTCCTTTGCACATTTGCATCTCTCACCATATTTGATTAGTGGAAACTTTTATCTAGAATACCTTTTCACAGGTCTCCACCATCTTTTCAGTGGCCCAGTTGCGACCTTTGCCACAGGTACACTAGGAGGCACTATTGATAAAGCCCAAGTTCTTCCAAAATAAAATGCAGTAGAGCTACATGATTGCTTTAAAGTGTACAATGCATAGCCCTAGCTGGAGACACTTAAAACCTTTTCTTACCTACACTTACTGGCTGATCGCACACTTCATAAATCTTGTATGGCTGCATGGGTGTCGCCTTGGTGCCATCATACTTCAGAGTGAACTCGCGACTCTTGTTGAGTGCACATCGCAGGTTGGCCTTCCATTTGGCTGGATCAGGCTCATCTATTCCTTCCTGGTACTTTCCTGTCTCCAGTGCCCATGCCTTTACAAACAAAGTAAATGCACTTTAGGGGGTTATTATGAACTGGGCCCTTGAACAAGACCCTTTACCCTCATGGTTTAAGGGATAGGTAGTACAATAGCTGACATTCCATCTGCCCTAGATATTAATAATTATATAATAATAAAAACCTTAAAGGCAACTTGTAATGATAAGAGGTACTTTGTAGATCTGTATTAACATCAGATGTACTATGTAGATTTTAAAGCTCAAATATACAGGTTTTGGTCATAAAATTAGAATATCATGAAAAACTTGATTTATGTCAGTAATTCCATTCAAAAAGTGAGAAAATTAGAATATTGTGAAATGGTTCAATGTTGAAGACACCTGGTGCGGCACTAAGCTAATTTACTCAAAACACCTGCAAAGGCCTTTAAATGGTCTCTCGGTCTAGTTCTGTAGGCTACACAATCATGGGAAAGACTGCTGACAGTTGTCCAGAAGATGACCATTGACACCTTGCACAAGGAGGGCAAGACACAAAAGGTAATTGCTAAAGAAGCTGGCTGTTCACAGAGCTCTGTGTCCAAGCACATTAATAGAGAGGTGAAGGTGGAAGATGTGATAGAAGAAAAGTGTACAAGCAATAGGGGTAACCGCACCCTGGAGAGGATTGGGAAACAAAACCCAATCAAAAATGTGGGGGAGACATATGCAAGACATGAATTTCCTTGTGTCAAGCCACTTTTGAACAAGAGACAGAAGCGTCTTGCCTGGACTAAAAACAAAAAGGACTGGAATGCTGCCGAGTGGTCCAAAGTTATGTTCTCTGATGAAAGCAAATTTTGCATTTCCTTTGGAAATCAATCTCCCAGAGTCTGGAGGAAGAGAGGAGAGGCACATATTCCACGTTGCTTGAGGTCCAGTGTAAAGTTTCCACAGTCAGTGATGGTTTGGTGTGCCATGTCATCTGCTGGTGTTGGTCCATTGTGTTTTCTGAGGTCCAAGGTAAGCAGTCTACCAGGAAGTTTTAGAGCACTTCATGCTTCCTGTTGCTAACCAACTTCATGGAGATGCAGATATCTTTTTCCAACAGAACTTGGCACTTGCACACAGTGTTAAAGCTACCAGTACCTGGTTTAAGGACCATGGTATCCCTGTTCTTAATTGGCCAGCAAACTCGCCAGACCTTAACCCTGCTTCATGCTCATACTTTTAGTGTTCATACATTTCAGTTGGCCAACATTTCTAAAAATCCTTTTTTTAATTGGTCTAATATTCTAATTTTCTGAGATACTGAATTTGGGATTTTCATTAGTTAGTTTCATTAGTCAGTTATAATCATCAATTAAAATAAATAAACATTTTAAATATATCAGTCTGTGTGTAATGAATAAATATACAAGTTTCACTTTTTGAATACAGGGCTAAAATACAAGTCACCACCATATTAAATGTACTTTGACATATGCCATCATACAATGAACTGCACTGGCTCAGAATAATTACAATAAAGGTACAATAAAGGCATATCATACACCAGCAGATGTAGATTTGTGATTATTGCAAAAATATGCAAGGTAGGCTAGTACCTACACATACCAAAGCTATATATTCCTCTATAGCAGTTCTAATCTGAAATATTCTCTCTGAACACAAAAACAATACCTTGCTGTTGCAGTAAAGTAAAGAAAAAAGAAACTGTGCAGGTTGTGCAGACCTTTTTATACAGTGTGTTTTATGCCCTGTAACCCTCCTCCATAAACAATGTCCTGTAGCTTTAATCAGTGGGGGAATTGAAACTTTGCACCATTTTTACTTCTGCAAAGCTTTTCCTGAGAAAATGGAAAAAGCTCTGAGATATTTCTCTAATGGGGTGAGGTTGAATTAGTGTAGATGAAACATGTATGGTTTATAAAATTAATCAAGCACAAAACCTGAGTGTATAAATAATCAGACACATTTTGTTGAAACTCGCTTTACATTTGTAAGCAGAAAGCAAAAAAAATAGCCTTTAAAGATAACCAATTCACCGCAGCGAAACGAACACATTAGCCTATGGAAAATTTGGAGCGACCGATACACAATCTATTCTCAATTTGTTTGAGAAGTTTTTCTTTATTTTCTTACATTTTGCAAAGACAGTGATTAAAGTTGAGAATCAAAAACATGACCATCTGGCCAATGTTGTTTTGTGTTGCAGTCAAATCACACTGACTGTATTAAGAACTGTATTAATCTAGGGCTGCAACAACTTACAAACAAGGTTAAAGGTCAGTATCTAAGTCACTGGCTAAAATTTGTCAGCAGGGTAAACAGAGGAAACAAGAAAAACTCAATGGGATTACAGACTGACAAAGAACATCACAGGGTCATAGACAGAGCTGAGTAACGCTGTTGTGTACCAAATACCATTTGTCACATTTGTGTTCTAACTTTTGGCTAGTAAGCCTAGTAATGCATTCTGGCATTTTTTTCTTCCAAATTATAATAATTTTCCAAATCAGTGTATACTTGTTAGGGATATTAGTTTTTAGTCATAATGTTATGCTTGTAACACCTACTTAAAGGCAGATACAAATTACTCAGAGATGTATGCATTGTTCTCTTCTTCGAATACAAATATAAGCACAGCATGCAGTTAAAATATGTCACATGAAGCAGCCAAAATGGATATCATGTTTTAAATAAAAATATAAGTCATATGAATCAAAATGCATATTGTCAACAGCACATTTGAATTGTGATCTTGGTTAACAAAGCACATTTGCAAACCCCCACCAAAGCCAGATAAATATTACCTTGAATATAGTGTTTTCCTCCTCTAGTGTGGGCAAGTGGCGTGTTGCGTGTCTCCATGGGACCTGAAACAACCGACGGTCCTTACTTAACCAATGAAGACCCGGGTATTTGCCACTATTTACCTGAGGGGAAAGAGCAATAAACTAGATCAGACTCATGTTAGTAGATGTGCACTATAATAGCTTGCTCCAAAACAATCATTACCTTAGTTATGAGCTTGTAATGTAATTAATACCAAATAAGAATAAAGGAAAAGACAACAATTTAAAATCACAAGCACTGTTTTACCTTAATAAATAATTATTTAATTATTAATTATAAATTAAATTATTGTTAATGGGTAATTTTAGTTTTTCATCTATTCAGTCCTGATGGTTTGTCGTTATAAATTTGGGTCTTGCATATTTGCAAGCTTTTTGAGTGTCCAGATCAGTGTGTGCATTCTCTATGCATTTCAGTGTCATTGGCATTGGCTGTGCTGGTTCCAGTATGTTCTGTCCATGTTACAACTGTTGCAGCTACATGGTTTGTTTTTAACTCCGCCTGTGTAAGTCACGTTTGTTTGTTTTTAAAGACTTTGTACAATTGTGCATAAATTACTGTATGAAAGCATATTGGTTCTTTGTTTAGTCGCTAAGCATCACCAAGTAACAATGTGAGGAGTGACCAAACTGCTTTTATTTTCAGGTTTACAAGTTTTCCTGAAAGCTTGCTGTTAAAACTGTTTGCTGTTCGTGTATGAGCCAAAGAGAGTAAAAGTACTCTCTCAACGTGAATACAGTGCATCCCGAAAGTATTCATAGTGCTACAATTTTTCCACATTTTGTTCTATTACTGCCTTATTCCAAAACGGATTACATTTATTTTTATTCTAAAAATTCTGCACTCAATACCCCACAATGACAAAGTGAAAAAAGATTGTTTGGAAATTTTGCAAATTTGTTAAATATAAAAACTACAAAAATCACATATACATAAGTATTCACAGCGTTAGCTCAATACTTTGTTGAAACACTTTTGGCAGAAATTACAGCCTCAAGTGTTTTTGAGTATGATGCTACAATCTTGGCACACCTATTTTTGGGCAGTTTTTCCAATTCTTCTTTGCAAAACCTCTAAAGCTCCATCAGGTCTCTCTGCAAAGACATTTTCAAAAATCACTCCAAAAATCTTTAGGTGCCTTTAGGTAAACTTCAAGTGGGCTGTCTTTACAGGAGTTGCTTCCATCTGGCCAATCTTATGTATAAGTATGGAGTAAGCATGATTTTTGTTTGATATATGTTCTGGGTGAGGGTGCTTCTTCTCCTAAACCAAAAGGTTCTCTTTGTAAAGACTATGTTTCTGTACCATGCCCTGTACATGTCACATCATAAGCTTTCTCAAGGTCACCGAAGACGACCACTGTGTTCCTTTTTGATGAAGGTAATATGAATACGTCGTACAGGAGCTACTTTCCTTCATGAAACAAAAGTAAATTTGGCTAAACTTTTCCAGCAACCATTCTCCATGCTCTCCATGGTTTTACACTGGAAGCTGTGAGTTATCGACGCATAAAATTCAGGTTCTTTAGTCAGGCTTTGGGGTAGGTATGTCGGAGGAACTCAAAATGGAACTGCTTACTTTTTTTTCTTGGTGGCATCAATGGACTTTTTTTTTTGCTCCGGGTTTAGATTTCCCAAAGCAAATTTTGTCTCCACTTTGTATAAACAGATATGTGTGTATACAAAGTGGTGCCAATTTGCTTTGGAAAATCTAAACCCAGAGCAACAGAAAAACACCCTCCTCACATTGGAATCCAAAGTATGGCATGCACAGAGCCATCCAGAGCTGGATAAATGGTATAACACTAAATGTGGTGGTATTTTGTAGTGATTAATGTTTTGTAGCTTAGCGGTTAAAATACTAGACTAGCAATCAGAAGGCTATTGTTCCCACTCTTAGTTGATTAGATTGTATACTCTCACAAATGGAAGCTGCTATAGATAAAAGAGCCTGCTAAATGCCCAAAATGTAAATGTAGCTAGTACAGCCTCTCCGCTCAGGGCAGCCAGGACCATGTCCGGCTGGTGTGCAGGTTTGAGTAATTTGAATCCTTATGTTGGGTCGTTTATTGTGTTAGTGGTGTGCCAGTGTGTGTAGGTAGTGTGTAGGTGGTGTCAGTGCAGTGACTAAAGACCAGTTGGATTAGGGGAGTGGTGTATTTTCTTAAGCTCTTGGTGTTGCAGCTTTGTATTGATCTCTGAGATTGTAGTTCATTCTCTGTAAGATGTTTCCTTGCAAGGGGGGGGCTGAGGATCTATTATTCGCAGAAGTCTCAAATTGTAGAAAACTCATTTAATAAAATCTACACATATTGATACAAGATGCTCATGAAAAAAAAACATTTTGCACAGCATTCTTGTGAACAACAAAGCTTCAAAGCTCATGGACAAGTTTGTGACACAAACACACAAAATTCAATAATGAATAAAGCTACTGCTTACCTGAGCCAGCAGCCACGGCTTTAGGCGGATCCGTCTTGGCTGGTTGCTCATAGTGATGAATACAGTGAGGCAGCACCGTATTAGGTGCACTCTTTTTATACACTTCTCTGAGAATTGGAGTACACAGCACCTGTGGAATAACTGTACTATTAATTGATTATGAATGAAAAGCCAATAGGTTTTAACATACCAACAACAATGCTACACTTACTGCATATACAAAACAATTTAGAGTGTCACTGCAATGTCTAATGCCTTTATGTCCAATGTAACTTCTTTCAAAGGGTAAGAAGGTGTTACCACAGGCACTGTGACTGGCTTACCACTGGGCATCATCACAAAGAAGGGTGCTGACCCATTCACCTCATAATCACTATTAAAAATAATGTGCATTTCCAGTCTTAGTTGGCCATTCTTTTGGGGTGTACTAGGTACGTAGCCTTTATGTCCTTTAATACCAAGAAGTCCTGGCAGCCCAAACAAACATCTCAACTCTCTTCTGGTCATAAAAATCTGGTTGTTATCAAAGCCATTCAAATCTGCTTGCCGATATTTCCAGCATTCAATACGTATACTACAAATGACATGATGTGATTGTACTATTAGACATTTCATTTATACTGGACCATAACATGCAGAACTTATTTTGTGTGTGTGTGTGTGAGAGAGAGAGAGAGAGTGAGTGAGAAAGAGTGAGAGAGATCAAAATAGTGATGAACAGGGCTGAAGGATTCCTTGAGTAACTCGATTACAAAAATTCATACATGCAAAATATTTCGCATCAAGAAATAATTTAATTCATATAACTAAATGAAGCTCAGGGTGTTTTGCATGGATGAGTTTTACTTTTGCACAACACATTCTTATGGAGTGAATTTTGTATCAAAAGTTCCACAAAAGCAAAGATAAATCAAGCTAAATTCCTTATTTCAAAATTGATTACATTTTTTTCTCAAAATTCGACACACAATATAATTATAAAAATTCTGGCAATAATTAATTGTTTTTGAGTATGAATCTACTACCTTGTTAGGGCAGTTTCTCCCATTCTTCTTTGCAGAATCTCTCAATTACCATCATATTTCTCCAGATATGTTCAATCGAGTTCAAGTCTGGCCTCTGGCTGGGCCACTCAAGACCATTCAGTGTTGTCACGAAGCCACTCCTTTGATATATTGGCTGTAGGCTGTTTGGGTCATTGTTTAGTTGGAAGGTGAACCTTTACCCCAGTCTGAGGTCCAGAGCGCTCTGAAGAAGGTATTCTTCAAGTATGTCTCTACATTGCTGCATTAATATTTCCCCTCAACCCTGACTAGTCTACCAGTTCCTGCTGCCACCACCATGTTTCACTGTATGGATGCTACTGGCCAGATGATAAGCAGTGCCTGGTTTCCCCCAGACATGCCACTTAATTTTTGTTTCATCAGACCAGAGAATTTTGTCTCTTGTGGTCTGAGAGTCCCTTAGGTACCTTTAGGCAAACTCCAAATGAGCTTTATTTGCCTTTTACTGAGGAGTGGCTTCCATCTGGCCACTCTAGCATACAGGCCTGATTGGTGGGAGTGCAGCAGGAATGGTTGTCCTTCTGGAAGTTCCTCCTCTTTCCACAGAGCAATGCTGAAACTGTGTCAGAGTGACCCTTGGGTTCTTGGTCACCTCCCTGACTAAGGCAGGGCTTTAGAGTGTGACCAATTTGGTCGCACATGCAACTTAATTTCTCAATGGTCCAAACAACAGAATTCAGAGGTCGCACTGGTGCAACTAGCAGTTAAAGGGGGGGGGGGGGTAAATAAAAGTCTATACAACTCAAAGTTTTCCTGTGGTACAACAACAGACACATTAGGCCCACATCAGGGCCTAAACCAATCTGATATAGTGAAGGTGGTGGCCGTGGTCCTGTTAGTCCTGTACATGTGTGCATGTTTAAAAATATGTGTGCTTCAATAAGACAGAGAGAGGTGAGTAGCCTGGGTTCAGTCAAATACATAAAACGGATGTAGTCGCCGATGATAAAAGTTGAAAAGAATGATTGAAAACTTTTTTGTTAAAAATTTTAACACATTTATAATGCATGATGATTTAGAAATTTGTCAAAAAAGGTTTACATACAATGTAAACACATAAACAAAACCAAGGAACAGCATAAATGACAGCGATAAAGATGTTAATTTCATTACTTAATGTGTTGTTTTTTAAAAGCGGATTTGTTCACGCCTATTCCATAACTAAAAGCAGATGTAATATAGCACTTTTCTTGTAAGAATGTGAATGAGTTTAAAGCTAAAACTGTCCTGAAAGATTTTCAGATGCTTTTTGGTCAATATGTACATCTGTTTCCTTTTTTGTTTTGGTTTGTTTGTTTTTGCCAGTTCTTTTGGAGCAGTGGCATGAGCATAAATCATGCTTTAGTCTCTCCAATCAAATAGGTGTATAGTTTCAGAGAGGCCAGCCCACAGTGATTAACGCCTCTTTGCTTGATGCACTGTTATTTGTGGGAAAGGGCATCAGTTCCCCCTATCATCAATGTTGTCTTGATAAATGGAGAAACTCTTAATATAGAATATAATATATAGAATTGTGTTTCAAATAAAGAACTTAATGTTGACCAGATTGTTAGTTAAGCATTTATGATTCAATACTGTCTGTATGGTCTTAAAAAAGAAAAAGAAAGTAAACCTATAGAACTGCGGTGTTAGATGTGTTGCATATCATTTCTACTGATTTGGTCGCACCTAATTTTTGAGCTGTCATTCTTTTTTTTCTTTTTTTTTTTTGCATGCTACATTTTTTTTATAAAACAACCAAATAGCAGAAGTTGTTGGAATATTATGAACACATTCATCTGCTCTTAACATTTATTATAATTTATCTTGCTAGAAGCTGGGCTGGCTTGACCTAGTTAAAGAGAGAAGAGCAGAGTGGTGGTCATGTGACCTCAATGACCAGAAAAATAAAATAAAATCTTTGCAAAGATCAAATTCCTTTCATGACTTTTTCTGTGTCTCATCGTCCAGCATTTTTATTTTTAATCACCCATGACAGCTTGTTTGCTCCTATTTGTGTGAAATTTCAGCCTGTGTGGTGTTCAGCATGTTGTTTCCTGCCTGCGATCAGTCAGCAGATGGCGCAAGGTTTCATTTGTGCTTGGTTACTTATTTGTCATTTTTTATTTTGCATTCACAACAAATACTGTCTGCTCTTGATTCTAAGAAATTTGCAACAGATTTAAATTTTTTTTTTTTTTTTTTAAACACAAAATTCACTCCATATGTTCACGCTGACACCTGCCCAGCCTACTGTAAAGACAGTGGGATTTAGGACGGAACCGAGATGACGTAGACCACAGAGCGATTATAACGTGGGCAAACAGAGGACATACGACAGCGAAAACTAAAATCTTTAGATGAAATGAAGAGCAAACTCATTGATTGTTGTAGATACACTGACGTTTTTTTTTCAATGCAACAAGCACATGCTTTTCGGAAGAAACATGCACCCATAAAACTTTCTGTTCTGCTTGAACTGAAGCTGATGAGTTCTGAAAGGCAATATTCAAGTATTGCTTATTATTATTATTGCTGCCTGTTTTAGGTTGCCTGTATACAGCTTAAAAGTAATTCAAAATCGTTTTATTTATTTTAAGACATCTAATATCTTATATATCTACTATATCTTATATACAGTGGGGAAAAAAAATAAGAGACGACTTTAAAATTATCAGGGTTTTTTTTAGATTTACAATTTCTGTTTATATGTTTGACCAAAATGAGCATAACTGTTATATTCTATTTAAATTCTTATTTTAGTTTATTGGAAAAAAACAACACTGCTCAGTTTGGACAAACACACACCCATAAATTGCAAATTATTTCTTATCCAGTTACTCGATCACTGAAATAATCACATAAATAATTGATTCAATACTCTATTACAGACACAATCGATAGCTGCATCCCCAGTGACGTCTTTCATTTTTGAAAATAGATTTCAAGGTATTTCACACTTCTGAAAAGCTAGTAATCATTGATCCTGGGTTCTTTGAGAGTTAGAAAGCACAAGTTCTAAAGTAACTTGCCAGTTCAGGAAAAGAAAAGAAAAAAAATGCAGCATCCAGTTATGCCTGTCATCCAAAAAAGACTACAGATTTTATGCACAACTACTATACTAAGTGTAATCTGTGAGCAGGGCAAAAGGTTGAAGTGCCATAAACCGCAGTTGGAAAATACCTAATTTACCTTTCACTCAGATTACTGCCTCAAATAAGCGAAGAATACAAAACTTGCTTTTTGCAACGTGGGGTTTTCCAAAACGTTTTGGATGGTGCTGCACACCAGCTGAATGTTTGACGACTTAGATGTCTTGAAAAAAAAATGAGAAGCTTGTATATCATAAAAAGGTGATTGCGAAATACCGTTTATTTCTTTTTCTTTCACCAACACTATGCCAGCTATAATATAACGAGTGATTGCATCAGTGTGTTTAAAGTATTTCAATCAATCACAGACTACTGTTCAATTTTAGTATTGGTCGTTTATTTAGCCAAATTATATTTTGTCTTGCATCAGCAAGATCAGGAAAAAGCCTATGTACAACTATGAACCTTACAAAGTGACACACAACCCAAACACAATACCATCACTGCAATACAATAAAGCAGAAGAAAGCTTGCTAAAGCATGTATATTGGATTATGTAGGTCCCATAAGTAACCACAACAGAGAAGTTGCAAGACTGTTGAAATCAAAATGGGATTTTTAAACAGCAATTCCTCTAATGTAGTATGGCAGACATTTTGCTATAGTGACAAGTTAGAATAACTGTTTAGACTTGGGTCTTTCTAAATGTGATGCCACATTACTCTTCTGTCACATTAATGTTCCACATGTGAGTAAAAGAACTTATCAATATAAATGTACATTTTTATGATGAAGCAGCTGCTCTAATAAACAAAAGACTTTTAGTAGTAGACAAGCGTACAAAAGAAGAACTAAAGGTTGTGTGTCACTATATTACATTTTACTGATGCTGAAGGGATAATTCCTGATAAGATATATATAATTGCCGTGACAGATATTTATGCACTAAACACACAAACTGCAAGACAGCCCAACATTTCATCTACAAGACTTAGCAATCGGTTCAGGACTTAGCAATGAAGTGTTAATGGAAAACATTTATATGATGACTGGCTGAAGGCTGGTGTCTTTCGCACCCTTCTTAAAATATCAAAAGGCCCCATGGAATACTACAATAAGAAATTTAGATGGACCACAGTTCTACAGTGATGATGTTAGAAGACATAGAACAGGTGGTTAGTCTGGTGCAAAAAAGGCAAAGATAATGACCAGAAAAAAAACATTTCTGCTGCAGGGTCTTGCCATTTGTGGTGAAATTGTATATTGGTGATAATTTGACAGTGATCTGCACACTTCCAAGTCAAATAAAACTTGGCTAAGGAATCAAATTTAAGAAAATATTTGGAGGAGTTTAAACAAGCATTTGCAGCACAAAAACAAACAAATCTCAATGAGCTAAAATCTTCAGAAGAAGGGTCAAATACTCAAGTCACTTATCATAGGTTTTCATGGCAAAAGAATGTTCAAGGAAGTACTGAAGCTGAGGGCTGACTAATTTTCATTATTATTTTGAACATGAACTTGCAGAGATGGCTTGTAATACTAATATAAATTCTGTCTTTATTGAGAGTTTATGGTGAACCTTTTAAATTCTATACAAATTAACGTACAATATTTTATGGCAAGAGGGGACTGAATGTTTTTAATTGTTATCTGTCCACTATTTATCCACACAACAACGGTGACTTTTTAAGAACACTCAAATCATTGCCAGTGGGTTATATCAGTCCTATGAGCACCCAATACTGCTTTAACCCAGTCTTCAGGTAAAAAAAAAATCCAGGAGGAGAAGTTTGCTTTCTTAAGTTTTCTTCCTTTAATATGACCAAAGTCAGTGGGATTCTGGATTCTTGTCTTGAGACAATGTGTATTCTTAAAGTTCTATACAATTAAATAGGATTTGACTTGATAACAATCTGGTCCTTATCTGTGTCACTCAGGTATTGATACTGATACAAGCTGCATTCAACATTTACACTACAACGGACATGCTCAAAAACTACAACTATTACTTAAATCTTTAGCCCAATATCTAATAAAGTCAAGATTGCAAACTGTTATGTAATTGGCATTTTCCGTTTTAATGATTTGGACTGTATTCACTGTGTTATAGGTACAGTGACTGACTATTGTTGCCAGTGCCCCCTTCCACTCTACTATAAAATACTGTTCACAAACATAAGTGGTTTGGGATGCAATCAGAAGTGGTTTAAGCAATTACAGCCATTAATAAAATAATTGCATTATTATTTACTTAGTAGCTTATTTAAGCTAACATTTGGCAAACTTGAATGCTAAAATTACTTTAAAGCATGGCTAATATGAGATGTATTTAATGCTTTAAAATGACCAGTTCATGGAACACCTTTATTAAAAGCACAATGATTAAAGCATTCGGTCATTAATTTGCCTAAAAAAGTGAGAATTTCAGAAATGATGAAAATAAACATATTTTGGTTACGAAGGGGAACAACCAACTGTAACACCAAAAAAAAACATTTGTTCTTGAACTTTATATGAACATATGCAGGTTAGTAAAACAAACATTAAGGGGTCGAAATGCAGGAATTATAGCTAATGTACTGCTAAGCACACTTTCTTGAAAACATAAAACACTAAACTGAAAGGATATGTTAAGACTAATTTAATATATTTTGTGTTGTTCGGATGGAGTTAAAAACTCAAAAAGTGTTAACATGTTTCATGTAGCAGAATGATGTGGTTACTTCAGTGCTAATCTGTTTTTTCCATCAATCTAGACAGGCTGGGGCTGGATTACAAGCAGGATGGTAATGCAAGTTCATATATCATGCTGTAGCTATTGGTCAACATTTGTTTTCTAAAACCAACTTAACTGACGCCCATTTGTACTTTAACATTGGTCAATCTGATTTGTCAAGCTTACAAAAGATTATTAGCTTTATCGAGTGTAACTTCTTTGTTAATTTATCATGGGGCACAGTTGGTATTGTGGGTACCATAGTTTGATCCTTGGCTACTGTGTCCATGAGAGTTTTCTCTCAGTACCCAGGTTTTCTTACCACTCCAACAGCATGCAGAAGGTTTAGGGACTTTAAGTGGCCACACAATGACTGTGGTGTCTTGCTGATTCGAAAATGAAATAATTAATAAACTACTTTCAAATATTCAGTACATGTGCTTGATCAGAGTAGTACGTTGGTACAGGACTCTTCTGGAACTTTAATTTCTTTCTATGAACTTCAGCATGCAAATACAACCTATACATTGTGTGCTTGGAACTTCAAATAACGTCAATTATTAGGAATGAGTAAATAATCCTTTAAATGACTGATCAACTTTGTATTGTGATACTAATATGATGCTTTCAGGGTAAAATAAATTATTTAAAACCAAAAATCAATTGGTATTTGTAATGTACAAACGCATTTATTGCGTTAAATAAGACAACACACTGGATGTGTCTGTAGCATTACCGCTCATGCTGTATGTATTTAACACATCTTTATAAAAGTACTGTACTTAAAGGTGAAAATTGTGACAGATCTAACTAACTAAATTGTCTTTATAGGACGTTTATGAGAATTTAAAAGTATGTAAAGGGAAAATAGATACATCAACCACATATAAAACAAATTATACATCCATTGCTTAATGTATTTAAATGAAGCAAATGCGCCCAAATTTTTCCGATGTTACACATATTACCGATATAAAGTTTGCATTAAAATTCATTGTACAATGTATTATCTGCAACTTCATTTCAGAACCCAGTCCTGTAACACCAAAGTGATCAAGTGAACATCAAGTGACACGCACACAACTTCAAACAGCTCGTTTCTGGGTATTTAAAACCTGTAAGCTTGATCATATACTCGTGTAACTGAATTAGAGAATTAAAAAATACATTACCTGCAAAGAAAAGAAAGCTCCGCGTCTTGTTTGCTTTAGCAGCTTCTGCACTTCGATCAAACAAAATGAATTCCCGTTTCCAGCGCTGTAAAATGTCTAACACAACCTCATAATAACCATATTTACTTGATGCGAGTTTATACTTAAACATATGTTTTCAGAAAGTATTCTAAAACAGAAACATGACAGAAGACGCGAGATGATTTGCAACACTTGACGCAGGTTCCACCCTTCCGGATGCTGAAACACGGCAAACGGAAGAGGTTGCGTACTTTACAAAAAACATCAGAAATTAATTTGGGGTCAACTAAAACTTTTGTTAAAGATATTTTATTTACTGTAACAAATTCAAGAATAAGCCAGATCACTACTTTAAACAATTTGACTGCGTTGCTTATGTAGTGAAAGATATTAAGGTCTGGTAAAAAAAAAAGAAAGAATCAAGTGAGTAATAATCTATGGTTCTTCTAAATCATTCAGTTCAAGTCAGTTCAGTTTGTTATCATTTTAGTGCTCAGCGCTAGATGGCGCTCACTCATTACAGGTGCGTCTATTTGCTATGCATGCTCCCCCTAGAGGCAGAATTATGACAACTCATCTATGAGATATTGGTCACTGTACTGTATATAAAGAGCAGTTAAGAGACGAATTAACTCTTTAAAAGGACAGCAGTATTCACCACTAAAGAAAAACATGTTGAACTGTTTGACAGAGTTTTCCAGACAGGAAACAGGAAATCTGTGTTTCTTTTTGAGTGTTAAGTTGGTAATGTTGGTGCAACAATATTGGTGTATGTATTTTATTGCACTGCCTACCCTGCAGATGGAAAATAGCTGTAGCTAAATCTGGTGTAAATCATACCCTCTTTGTAAGATTAATGTTTTTAAACATTGTCCCTGTAAATAAATAATAAAGATAATAGTAAAGGGTCTTGACAACTCATCTATGAGATACCGGTCACTGTACAGTATATAAAGACGAATTAACTCTTTAAAAGGACAGCAGTATTTACCACTGAAGAACAACATGTTGAACTGTTTGACAGAGTTTTCCAGACAGAAAACTGAAATCTGTGTGAGTGTTAAAGCTGAATAAGAATGTCTATGCGCTTGAATGTTGGTGCAACAATATTGGTGTATGTATTTTATTGCACTGCCTACCCTGCAGATGGAAAACAGCTGTAGCTAAATCTGGTGTAAATCATACCCTCTTTGTAAGATTAATGTTTTTAAACATTGTCCCTGTAAATAAATAAAAAAGATAATAGTAAAG
Organism: Microcambeva bendego; assembly: GCA_034509265.1. NCBI lineage: Eukaryota > Metazoa > Chordata > Actinopteri > Siluriformes > Trichomycteridae > Microcambeva > Microcambeva bendego. The sequence continues at coordinate 25,516,819 of JAYDZG010000001.1, read as the reverse complement.
GGTTTTAAATTGATTCCCAGGTGTTTGCATGTTCACCCCTTGTCTCTGTGTGGATTTCCTCTGGGTGCTCTGGTTTCCTCCCACTGTTGTCATCTCGTGACAAACTATAGCAATCCAAAAAACTAGTAGTGATGGCATTTGGAGCTGCTAAAAATGACCTACGAACGTGTCCTTTGATTGACAAGCGACCCCGTCCAGTTATTAATTGTCCGGTATTAATCGTTTACCAGGGATAGCTGCAGTTACATATTGTTGACAGTAGGGGAAGCCACAGTACCACAAACACTCTTTGTCCTGAAACTTCTAGGCAACTGGCTATGCACGTACATAAGCATATAATGCATTTTTTACTTTTTGGAATTGTATCAAATGAAAAAAAAAACATATGGATGTTATAAAGCTTAAACTATAGTTCATAACATGTATAGCCAACTTTCTTAGCAAAGAGTCCTACTCGGTTGCTAGGTTACAGTGTTACGGCTCAGTTAAACTGATCACTGCTGTCTGTAACGACTTGCGTAAGCAACATAAGTAAATGTTTTATTGCTGGTATTTTTTGTTGTAATCTGTTTTGGACATCATAGCAATAAAAGCAAGAATTGGTTCAACAAATCATAGAAGATCGTGTGGACATCAGGTCACGTGCATTGTTTTGAAGTTGCTGACAACTTTGTGAGACCAAATACCAAACGACTCTTTCAGATGTCCTGTGGGGTTTCTATCTAACCAGGTTAGAGCTGTCTTGGCAGTATTTTATCCTATTTTTACTCATCTCTGTATACCAGAGTAAACCCTTAGCAATAATTGAGCTTAGTTTATATTGAAATTAAAAGCTCATATTTTGTTGTCACTTAGAGGAACAGTGTTGTGTGCTTCGAGCACCTTGACAAGAATTGCATAAAATAAAAGTAAAAACATTAAAACGTTCATTACATGTCTGCATGCCACAGGAAATCTGGAGTAAGACATTTCTGGATGTCATGCTTTTCTTTCATGTAGAGGCTTAACTTTCATTTGTAGGCAAATCAATTAAATGTGTTTACTGTTAAGGGCTTCTCTAAGGCAATGATATATTAATTATTAAATTAATTCATAAATGTCATATTAATTGAATATGTCTGTGTGGTGGTTCTTGAACCACTGAGCCCAGCAGCAGTCTACTCCTAGTGAATCTCCCCCAAATTCTTGAATGGCGTTTTCTTGACAATCCTTTAAAGACAATGGTTATCCCTGTTGCTTGTGCACCTTTTTCTAAGACACTTTTCCTTCCACTCAACTTTTCATTAAAATGCATTTCACAGCATTCTGTGAAATGAAACTTTTGAACTTTTGTGTCTTAGCCTCCAAGTGGAATGTATCAATGTCTCCTGGACTGCTGTCATTTCAGCAGTCTTTCCCATAAATGTGTGTGTGTGTGTGTGCCTTACAGAGACACAGCATGTCAAAAGTAATGATGCATAAGTATTGCAGTGACTGGACAAGAAACCATAGACTAGACGCTGAGCAAAAGGACATGACCCAGTTGAAACCCTGCCATCAGATGATTCAGAGGTGTTTCCAGAATCTCCTGGAACCACTTTCAAACTTCTCACAGACCAATATAAACAACATGAGAAAAAGAGGTTGGATTGTAGTTTTTTTGTTTGTTTGCTTGTTTTACCCCTGTAGCTGAACATAGGTGTGCAGATACACTTGGGACCAATGTGAACACTATGTGTCTAAGTATATGGGTAATCTTCCTGATTATTAAGTTTCAGCCACACCCATTATTATTAAATGTATAAAATACATTATATATTGCATTATATTTGGTATTATAAATCCAAAATTAGAAAATTTCAGATTGTATGGAAAAGAACAAAAATGTACTGAGCTACATCAAAATCAGGTAATTATTACACGTATGTATCACATGGCTTAAGCATTTCCCCAAAAAAGTTTTATGATCCATAAAATGATATATTGTTTATTAAAGATATATAAACATTTGTGTTGTTGCACAATGTTACCATATGGTAACATTCCAAAATACTTTATATATGTAAATTTTGTTTCATTTAGAGTGATACAAATATTGTAACATTTTTTCATAATGGGAAAATAATTTGTGCAATAGAGGGAACATTTCAAAGATTTTCTTACACATTTATTGACAAGCTGGTTATCCTCTGCCCGTCTTTGCTCATCAAATACCTAGTTTTCTGAAGATAGTACTTTTATTCCAAATTACAATCTGTTGACATTACCTGCTTAAAATGACATAATAATGTTAGAATTTAGTTTTTTTAACCTCATAAGTAGATTTAAATGAAATCTTGTGTTTCATGCCTGCAATTTATAGATGTACAGTGCATCCGGAAAGTATTTACAGCGCTTATCTTGGCTATGGGCTTAGAGTTGTCCTGTTGTAAGGTGAACCTTCACACCAGCCTGAGCTCCAGAGCGCTCTGCAGTAGGTTTTGTTCAAAGATGTATCTACAAATTGCTGCATTCATATTTTCCTTGACTCTGACTAGTATCCCAGTTCCTGCTGCCAAAAACAACCCCACAGCATAATGCTGCCACCACTATGCTTCACAGTACAGAGGGTACTAGCAAGGTCATGGTCTGAGATTTGTTTAGGGACCTTTTGGTAAACTTTGCCTTTTCTGAGGAGTTGCTTCCATCTGGCCACTCTACCATACAGGCCTGATTGGTGGAGTGCAGCAGAAATTGTCCTTATGGAGGTTTTTCTTCTCTCCACAGAGCAATGCTGAAGCTCTGTCAGAGTGACCCTTGGGTTCTTGGTCACCTCCCTGATTTCTACCCTGATCACTTAGATTGGCCAGACGGCCAGTCCTGGTGGTTCCAAACTTTTTTTATTTACTATTGATGGAGGTCACTGTGCTTATTGGGACATTCAATGCTGCAGAAATCTTTCTGTACCCTTCCCCAGATCTGTGCCTGTCTCAATTCCGTGGACTTCACGTCTTGGTTTGTGCTCACGTCTTGAATTGCCAACTATGGGACCTTTTATAGACATGTGTGTGTTTTTCCAAATCATTTCTAATTAACTAGATTTAACACAGATGGACTCTAATAAAGTTGTCAAAACAACTGAAGGAGGATCATTGTGAACAGTATGCAATTTTGAGTGTCATGGCAAAAGTTGTGAATACTTACAAGTACAAGTGATTTTTGTTAGTAATTTTGCACAAATTCCAAACAATCTTTTTTCACTTTGTCATTATGAAGTATTGTGTGTATAATGTTGAAGAAAAACCTAACAAAATATGAAAAAGGTGGAGCGCTGTGAATATTTTCCAGATTCAGTGTATATTTGGGTTAATATGATCTGCAATTGCAAGTAGAAGTAATTGTAAGAAACACATATATTTTCCCAACTTATTCTGAAGTGTAATATTATTGTTTCATTTCAGTTAGCAACTTTCATGAAAATACATTATTAATGTTTTTTTGTTGGATTTCCAGCAAGCTTATCATCAAGTGTCCAAATAATGTTGTTTACATAGTGTTACATAGTTCTTAATTCATCAAGCTTTTATACAGAATCTGTGTGGTTAATTCAAACACATGGAAAGCAGATGTTAGTCTATTTTAATTGTGGAACAATATTTGTATGTATTTCGTTTGACACCTTGTTTCTTTAATTTTTGGCCACTGGTTTCATTTTGTGCTTTTTATGTTTAAAAATAGTGTATAAATAAAATCATTGAAAATGTTTCATCATCTCTTGATGTCTTCTAGAGAGAAATAAAAAAAGTTCAACTACACAGGAGATCAACTACAGTACAGGTACTTTATCTGAATTTCTGATACAGTTAAGGAGACGGATCACACAGCAGTCATCCAGCAGTGTCTGTACAGCAGACCAGGAAGCTCTGGTTGGTCTTAAACTAGCCCCATTTAGCTAATCATTTATATGTTTGTATACAAACTAATTGTGTAGCCCTGTTTATGCATTATTCTGGTGTTTGTTTATATTCAGTTAACAGTAATGACATCTGAGGTAAGTCTGGTGTGGCAGGGTCTCCAAAGCCTTCCCGCTGACCCCACGATTACCCATGAAGAAAATGAGTGGCTGTACTGCTGTATTGTCAATCAGCTGCTTCTTATCTGTGAGAAGCTATACCTGCATTACCAGCACCTGTTGAAAAATGTGCAGAAACAGAGCATCTTTAGCCAGCAAGCCAACCGCTGCCGTCTGGCTGCTCAGATGGCCAATGACCTTAGCCAGCAGTAAGATTTGTTAATACAGTCCTGGTTCCCTTGATATCCAATTTAGATTTAAAACATTTTATTATGTATTACCTACATTTTCATGTGGTTGCTAGGACAGTTTTACACACAGTTCTGTTGTGCTTGAAAAATACATTAAATACATTTAATATGCGTATTCATAATTTGGGTGATTTGAAGAAAGTAGATGTAGAATTCACAGGTGCTGTCTGAAAAAAGCGATTAGCAGTCTTACTTAAATGTAAAAATGTTTCTCTCAGCCACATCTAACATTTATGGTAGGACCTTGCATTGTTCACTACTTTCCAATGGAAATAAATATGTTGCAAGGAGACATTAGTAAAAATGTTACAATTATCTTACGCAATTTTAATTTTGTCAAGCTTATATTAAATTGTCCTATAGGTGTCTATCCATTAGTACGCATGAATATGTGCACAGTTGTCTGAAGCCCAGATAAATAGGGAGGCCATCTAGAATAAAAAAAATATGCCAAATCAATGTGACAACTCCTAATGGGAGTAGCCGAAAACTCAGCCAACAAATAATACATTTAATAACAAAACGTACTAGTTACAGTCCCCAGTTGTGACAGTAAAGTATTTAAAAAAAACATTTTGATTCTGTAAATAAGTTTTTTTTTGTTTCATGCCTGCAATTTATAGATGTACAGTGAATTAATTTGGATAAATTATTTCTAATTATTTTGGAACACAGTGAGTGAAAGTATACAGTGTATATAGCGTACAGTGAGTGACCTTTTTATTTGCAGTTTGAACATTCAGCTCATAAGACACAGAGTTTCAGAGAAGCTCAAAAGTGCATGGAGTGCCAGAAAACATGCAATAAATATTTGTGATGGACAAGTAAATGCACCAAAGGGAGTTATTTATCCTCACACCTTGGAAAGCTGCCTACACTTCACATCTGGGTACAAGAAAGCCATACCAAGCGGACAGCAGAAGCAAACTGCTGAAAAAGACCTAATAGAGGTAGTTGCATAAGTTGGTATTTGTGGGAGAAGCGTTGATGATAAAAACTTTCAATTAATTTTAAGTTTGTCTCTTTAGATAGAGGAACAAATAGGAGATTTGGATCTGGCTCTTGTTTATGACCTCTGCTGTGAACTAAAGCCAAAAAACAGTAGACCTGACCCACAATGTAGGTCTCATGGTTTAGACACACAAATTGTCTCTACGCCTGTTTTCAGCTTTCTCTGTGTTCTCTTGAGGTTTTGTTGACTGTGATTTATGTGTCTAGGTACTTCTACCAGAGTGCTAGTGAAAGTAGAGGAAGAGGATCAGCATTTTCAAAAAAATATTACCAGAATGAAGGTACCCATTTCTTATGACTTGCATCCAGCTACCTCCCTCTTTTTTGGTTTAGTTGCACAATATATCACAGTGGCAACAGGGATGGTTTGGGTGACGATCAGCTCAAGGATTTTATGGTTCTGGGTTTGATATTTAAAAAAGAGTTTTGCATGTTTTTATCCCACCTTCCAAAAGCAGGCTAGTATTTTTTGTAGTTTAATGGTGGCATTTTACCATGTGCCCAGCATTTCATGGTAGACCCACACTGACCCCGATTAATAGGAAGCACCTAAAAAATGTCAAAGAATGTGTAACGGACATTCAAGAAAAACACCCTTAAAAGATTGACACAGAGAACTGGAGTAGTGAGTAAAAGCAAAGATCCATTTTTTTCATTCACTCAGCTGGGGACTTCTCTCATTGTTACATACATCCTACATTCACGCACCCAGGAGTGCCATCTCTGCCGTCAACTACCTTAATCCTTCCTTACTCCAGGCAACACACACTCACACACACACACACACACACACATTTTTGCACAATTCAGAGAAAGGTTGGTACAGAACTCCCCATCTCTTAATTTACTACCACTTTACTGCCTTCTTCAGGTAAACTCACTGAATTGCTTATCACTACTTGAATCTAGCAGCTTGGTCATATTCTGTAGAAAGCAAGTATTCGTGCCTGTTACTGTATGTATGTGTATGCGCAACAGAAATGATGTGTGTTGGTATAGATGAAGTCCAGTATGTTTTATATCTAAATCTTTGAGGAATTATTAAGAAAGCAGAAATGTCCATCACATCAGTGAGGGCATTCAGTGTAAAAACATCTTGTATGTGGATCAGATACACTGTTACTACCCATACGGGAGGCACCAAAACAAAAGAAGCCCAAATTACAAATAAAGCTTAGTAAAACTCATTTTATTGAAAGTATCCACATATTAATTTTTAATAACAGATATAAATTTAAAGTTATATCTATCACAGTATGTTTGTCTGACTCTTAAATTAATTTATCTTGTTGCTTCTCTTTAGAATATTAACTAAACTGCTATTTTCTTTATTTGGAAACCTGCCTAAAACTTATTTTCTTAGGGATGTTATTCTATGCCGGATTTGAAGAGTGAAACACTCCAGAAAGAGTTTAAGATGTCACAACTGCCAGCACGGCCTCAGACTCCTTTAGTGCTTCTGTCTACAGAACCAAAGATCAGGAAAGAAACACACATGAGCCCTGCTGAGGACCTGAGAAGGTAAAAAAAATGACACATAGCCACACATTGAAACACATTGACACACCCACAGCTTATAACTGAAAAAATGTTTTGGAATGAATGATTATATGATCAGGCTGTATGTTGTGATATGCTTGTTTGGCAGCAGATCTTTTTATTGTTTTTAAATGTAGACTGGTACAGGACACAGATTCTGAGACTGATTTTGAGGCAGCCCTTCCTCCTTTGATTCAAGCTCAAAACACCACTGGCTCCAGCAAACTCAAACTATTGATCAACAAGCTGCAGGTAGACACACACAAGCATATAAAGCTATAGTAAATAATGTGTTGTGTTGGTATAAATGGTATAAATGTGGTTTAAATTTGTAAAAAGAAATTGGATTAATATATTACTTACGCAGGATTGTAGACCAGGATTGTATTCGTTTGTTTTCATTGTTTTATTAGAGTGTTGTACAGCATCTTAAATATGGATGTGAATGTTTTTGTTTCAGTCTACAATGCTAGAACTTTACCAGTCTTGGTTACTTTAACAATAGACTGCTGTTTTGTACAGTTGATTAAATAATATAGTCCATCATTAGTATGAACATTAGGACCAGCTGTAGTGGTTAAGGGACTGGACTAGTAATCCAAAGGTTGCCAGTTAAAACCTGAAGACTGCCAGGTTGCGGCTGTTGGGCCCTTGAGTAAGGCCCTTCACCCTCATTGCTCAGACTGTATAATGTACTGTAAATCACTTTGGATAAAGGCGTCTGCTAAATGCTGAAAATGTAAAAGGTAAATGTAAACAGGAGTGTTATAACACCTTCCTGTTATCCTTTTCATGTGTTCTTTTTTAAAAGAAACTGGAAGAAGAGGAGCAAACAAAGAAGCAGGGTAAAACATCTTGGCCAGAACACCCTGAGGTGACAGTGGTAAATGTGAATGGGTTTCAGAGTGCTGCACAAACAGCAGAGTCACGTGTGACAGACAGAGTTCTTGTTGAGCCCATCAACATAAGCCAAAATCCACCTGTTTACAATGACCTTACGGGAGAGGTATGTTAACTTTTACAATATACTTTACACAAACTAAAAGAACCCCCCTACATCACAGACAGACAGACACACATATCCCAAAAATGGGATACTCATACTTACATCATACTTAAAATTGATGCCCAAAATAATGGAAACAGTTACAAACGAAACACAAAAACATTAGCAGCCTACAATGAAGAACATGGCTAGAACAAGCCACAAGGACAAGGCTATAAACTAATTGTCTGAATATGACAGGTTGCTCCAGCTGTCTGTGACAACACAAAAAGGAAAAGAAAAAAACTTCCAGTGATTTTAGGTTTTGGGGTCCAAGACAATATTCCCAGTGGTGTCTTTTGGAATGGCTAGAACGTACCCATTACATTGGTAGTGTATTTTAAAAATATACTTTATATCATAAATTTGTTAATTTGTTATTACAAAACAAGCTTAGACATATTCAGATGAACATCTATACAAAAAGTGTTTGGTTATTTTTTTTACTTTCGCTACAATTAATTTTATAATATTTAAATGAGAACCCAAAATGTACAACATTGATGAGTGGCTATGTTAAAAGTGATTGAGAGCAATATTTTTATGGGTGGGGGTGATGGTAATTTTCAGATTGATCATATGTCTGTCAGAGGATTGGATCAAAACCTGTTTGCTGGAGCTGAAATAAAAGAAGTATATAAAGAACTATCCAAAAGTATTTCCACTGAATATTTTCATTTCGTTGAGGTAAGTAATTTTACTTTCAAAATGTGTTTCAAGAACTTTTAATTTGCATAATTCTTTATTATTTTTTTATATAAGGGCCCCACCATAGAACCAGCTCCGAGCAACACTGAATTAATTCCAGGTTTAAAAAGGAATCTTGAAAAGAAGCTGATAAACAATTCACTACAGATGCTTGATCCTTCTAGCATACCTCAGAGGTGATTAATCTTTAATGTCCTGCTATTGTCACTGTATTACATTAAGTAGACAAGGGGCAACTAGGAAGAGCACCAAGAAATAAGAAAGAGCTAGGACTCAGGTGTGCTTTTAAATTGATGCCCCAACATGTAATATCTGATGAGGCACAGTGAATGCCTGATGCACTGTGTAGTTCAGAGAGGTAACACTGTATCCTCTTACTTACCAGCTATGTCAGGTAGAGTTATAATCTAGAATTATATTTTGATCCTCTAAATCTAGCTCTTTTTTAGATCTCGAATAGAGAGACCTAAAAAAGACATTTTGCCCAATTTGTTTTTATGTTGTGAGGTACAGTGTGGCAAAAAAGTATTTAGTCAGCCACTGATTGTGCAAGATTTCTGGCTCTTACAGACCTGTAACTTCTTCTTTAGGAATCTCTTCTGTCCTCCACTTGTTACCTGTATTAATGACACCTGTTTGACCTTGTTATATGTATAAAAGACACCTGTCCTCAGTCTCAAACCGTCAGACTCAATCATGGCCAAGACCAAAGCGCTGTCAAAGGACACCAGGAAGAAAATTGTAGTCCTGCACAAGGCTGGGAAAAGTGAATCTACAATAAGCAAGCAGGTTGGTGTGAATAAATCAACTTCTGGAGCAATTGTAAGAAAATGGAAGACACACAAGACCATTGATGAT